>CM075859.1:55958805-56478863 GCA_037975125.1 Latrodectus hesperus | reverse complement strand
TATACAATTATTTCAAGTAAAATTGAAATCTGGCCTTATCTGACGAGAAGAGAATTTTTCTGTAGAATAAAAATATAATAAGCAATAGTAAATATATAATAAGCATAATTGTAGTCCTTATTATATTAGTTTGGTAAAACTGAAATAAGTACTCTTAAATTGATTTTGAGATTTACAACCTAAAAAATATATTTATAATTAACGTTGAAAAAGATATTGTACACCATTGAGGTTCATGGAATGTAGGAATATAACAAAATCATACAGAAAGAACTAAGAATTAGAATTCTTTAAAAAATAGCAAATGATAATTTAAGCATTATATATTCAACATAAACATATTAAATTAACAAAAATCATCTTTTTCACTCTTGGGCTCAATGAATAAATATGTAGAAGAAATGAACTATATAAGATCATAAATATAATTATTTGAATTGGAAATGAAAAATTTTTGGTCAAAACAATAAACATATTAAAGAAATTATCGTTCGACAATATAATACTTACATTTCATATATGTAAAGTAGATAGAAATACACATATATGTAGAACATATTCTTAATGCTGATATGAAATTTTACTACTAGAAAATTAAAAATTATAGAATTTTAACACAAAACAGATATATTTTCTAACACTTTCAGCTCCATCATATATAACAACTATCCCAACTTCAGAATATTCTATGCAAAATAAGATCAGAAAATTCATATCAGCATAATATACTGTCTCTTTTTAAATAAACAGCATGTACTTATAAAGTATGATAAGCTAAAATAAGGCATAAAAATTCATTCTCAATAAGTTGACTCAAAATACCATGGAGAGAGGAAGAATATGAACAATTTACATTATTAAAGTCAAAAATTGCTCATTTTCTTCCCCTCTTCAGGATATTCTAATCACTATAACAGCAAAAATTTCATATCAGCATAAAATACTGTCTCTTTTTAAATAAACTAGTTCTAGTTTTAAAGTCTCATAACCTAGTGTTGAGCATAAATTAATTCTTTTGTAATTAGTTGAATCTTAATACCTGAGAGAAAAGAAGGAGATGAGCATTGTATATTAAATTCAAAAATTGCTCATCTTCTTCCTTTCTTCAGAATATTCTAAAAAATATTTAATGAAAATTCTTTTCTTTAGTAAAATGCTCATTTGTACTAAAAAATATATTAAAAATCTATATACACACAGCAATAATTATAAGGAATAAATTTACATTGCATTAAAAACAGTTTATAACTTTTATGAAGGAAAATTCATATCAACATAAAATACTGTTTCATTTATATAAATTGCTTCTGGTTTTAAATTTCCTTTAATCAGTAGATTGTGAGCATTATATACTGATGAATTGTTTTAGTATTATACTGCACTTCAAATGAAATAAATTATTAAAGATCATAAATTTATTCATAATGTATAAAATTTTACAGTATTAATTTTATTTTTACAAAATATTTTTTGTTAACTTATTGGTGTTAGCAATGGCAAAATATTTTGATACTTCTTTATTTTTGAAATTTTTAATATTTTTTAAATTTATATATAATTATATAGTATATTTAAAAATATAATATTCAGAAATATTTGTCATTTTTAAATTAAAATTTCATATTCTTCTCATATTATACAATTGAGTAAAAATTAATCCAAACATATATATATTATATACATACATAATCATGTAGAGTACATTCTAATAATACTAGAAAATTAAGAATAGAATTTTACCACTGCAGATATATTTCCAAAAACTTAGCTCTCTCTTAACAGTAATTATAATTTCAACCAACAATGTTTATATTTTATACCTATAACAGAAATACAAAATTTAATGAAAAGAAAAAATCATAATAATTTCCTAAGCTGAAGAAATTAAAACTGAATAATTAGTATCTCTTAAAGGTCTCTTTTCATTTAAACAAAATTTTAATGTTAAGCAAATTAAAAAATTAATAAATTTTTTTATTCATTACACTATGGTATATCTCTAGCATTTTTATTAAGTATATTGATTCTCATTTTATGCATTGAATCATTAAAAAAAACTTAATATAGTTTTTAGAATACACACACACAAACGTATATATATATATATATATATATATATATATATATATATATATATATATATATATATATATATATATATATATATATATATATATATATACAATTATTTCAAGTAAAATTGAAATCTGGCCTTATCTGACGAGAAGAGAATTTTTCTGTAGAATAAAAATATAATAAGCAATAGTAAATATATAATAAGCATAATTGTAGTCCTTATTATATTAGTTTGGTAAAACTGAAATAAGTACTCTTAAATTGATTTTGAGATTTACAACCTAAAAAATATATTTATAATTAACGTTGAAAAAGATATTGTACACCATTGAGGTTCATGGAATGTAGGAATATAACAAAATCATACAGAAAGAACTAAGAATTAGAATTCTTTAAAAAATAGCAAATGATAATTTAAGCATTATATATTCAACATAAACATATTAAATTAACAAAAATCATCTTTTTCACTCTTGGGCTCAATGAATAAATATGTAGAAGAAATGAACTATATAAGATCATAAATATAATTATTTGAATTGGAAATGAAAAATTTTTGGTCAAAACAATAAACATATTAAAGAAATTATCGTTCGACAATATAATACTTACATTTCATATATGTAAAGTAGATAGAAATACACATATATGTAGAACATATTCTTAATGCTGATATGAAATTTTACTACTAGAAAATTAAAAATTATAGAATTTTAACACAAAACAGATATATTTTCTAACACTTTCAGCTCCATCATATATAACAACTATCCCAACTTCAGAATATTCTATGCAAAATAAGATCAGAAAATTCATATCAGCATAATATACTGTCTCTTTTTAAATAAACAGCATGTACTTATAAAGTATGATAAGCTAAAATAAGGCATAAAAATTCATTCTCAATAAGTTGACTCAAAATACCATGGAGAGAGGAAGAATATGAACAATTTACATTATTAAAGTCAAAAATTGCTCATTTTCTTCCCCTCTTCAGGATATTCTAATCACTATAACAGCAAAAATTTCATATCAGCATAAAATACTGTCTCTTTTTAAATAAACTAGTTCTAGTTTTAAAGTCTCATAACCTAGTGTTGAGCATAAATTAATTCTTTTGTAATTAGTTGAATCTTAATACCTGAGAGAAAAGAAGGAGATGAGCATTGTATATTAAATTCAAAAATTGCTCATCTTCTTCCTTTCTTCAGAATATTCTAAAAAATATTTAATGAAAATTCTTTTCTTTAGTAAAATGCTCATTTGTACTAAAAAATATATTAAAAATCTATATACACACAGCAATAATTATAAGGAATAAATTTACATTGCATTAAAAACAGTTTATAACTTTTATGAAGGAAAATTCATATCAACATAAAATACTGTTTCATTTATATAAATTGCTTCTGGTTTTAAATTTCCTTTAATCAGTAGATTGTGAGCATTATATACTGATGAATTGTTTTAGTATTATACTGCACTTCAAATGAAATAAATTATTAAAGATCATAAATTTATTCATAATGTATAAAATTTTACAGTATTAATTTTATTTTTACAAAATATTTTTTGTTAACTTATTGGTGTTAGCAATGGCAAAATATTTTGATACTTCTTTATTTTTGAAATTTTTAATATTTTTTAAATTTATATATAATTATATAGTATATTTAAAAATATAATATTCAGAAATATTTGTCATTTTTAAATTAAAATTTCATATTCTTCTCATATTATACAATTGAGTAAAAATTAATCCAAACATATATATATTATATACATACATAATCATGTAGAGTACATTCTAATAATACTAGAAAATTAAGAATAGAATTTTACCACTGCAGATATATTTCCAAAAACTTAGCTCTCTCTTAACAGTAATTATAATTTCAACCAACAATGTTTATATTTTATACCTATAACAGAAATACAAAATTTAATGAAAAGAAAAAATCATAATAATTTCCTAAGCTGAAGAAATTAAAACTGAATAATTAGTATCTCTTAAAGGTCTCTTTTCATTTAAACAAAATTTTAATGTTAAGCAAATTAAAAAATTAATAAATTTTTTTATTCATTACACTATGGTATATCTCTAGCATTTTTATTAAGTATATTGATTCTCATTTTATGCATTGAATCATTAAAAAAAACTTAATATAGTTTTTAGAATACACACACACAAACGTATATATATATATATATATATATATATATATATATATATATATATATATATATATATATATATATATATATATATATATATATATATACAATTATTTCAAGTAAAATTGAAATCTGGCCTTATCTGACGAGAAGAGAATTTTTCTGTAGAATAAAAATATAATAAGCAATAGTAAATATATAATAAGCATAATTGTAGTCCTTATTATATTAGTTTGGTAAAACTGAAATAAGTACTCTTAAATTGATTTTGAGATTTACAACCTAAAAAATATATTTATAATTAACGTTGAAAAAGATATTGTACACCATTGAGGTTCATGGAATGTAGGAATATAACAAAATCATACAGAAAGAACTAAGAATTAGAATTCTTTAAAAAATAGCAAATGATAATTTAAGCATTATATATTCAACATAAACATATTAAATTAACAAAAATCATCTTTTTCACTCTTGGGCTCAATGAATAAATATGTAGAAGAAATGAACTATATAAGATCATAAATATAATTATTTGAATTGGAAATGAAAAATTTTTGGTCAAAACAATAAACATATTAAAGAAATTATCGTTCGACAATATAATACTTACATTTCATATATGTAAAGTAGATAGAAATACACATATATGTAGAACATATTCTTAATGCTGATATGAAATTTTACTACTAGAAAATTAAAAATTATAGAATTTTAACACAAAACAGATATATTTTCTAACACTTTCAGCTCCATCATATATAACAACTATCCCAACTTCAGAATATTCTATGCAAAATAAGATCAGAAAATTCATATCAGCATAATATACTGTCTCTTTTTAAATAAACAGCATGTACTTATAAAGTATGATAAGCTAAAATAAGGCATAAAAATTCATTCTCAATAAGTTGACTCAAAATACCATGGAGAGAGGAAGAATATGAACAATTTACATTATTAAAGTCAAAAATTGCTCATTTTCTTCCCCTCTTCAGGATATTCTAATCACTATAACAGCAAAAATTTCATATCAGCATAAAATACTGTCTCTTTTTAAATAAACTAGTTCTAGTTTTAAAGTCTCATAACCTAGTGTTGAGCATAAATTAATTCTTTTGTAATTAGTTGAATCTTAATACCTGAGAGAAAAGAAGGAGATGAGCATTGTATATTAAATTCAAAAATTGCTCATCTTCTTCCTTTCTTCAGAATATTCTAAAAAATATTTAATGAAAATTCTTTTCTTTAGTAAAATGCTCATTTGTACTAAAAAATATATTAAAAATCTATATACACACAGCAATAATTATAAGGAATAAATTTACATTGCATTAAAAACAGTTTATAACTTTTATGAAGGAAAATTCATATCAACATAAAATACTGTTTCATTTATATAAATTGCTTCTGGTTTTAAATTTCCTTTAATCAGTAGATTGTGAGCATTATATACTGATGAATTGTTTTAGTATTATACTGCACTTCAAATGAAATAAATTATTAAAGATCATAAATTTATTCATAATGTATAAAATTTTACAGTATTAATTTTATTTTTACAAAATATTTTTTGTTAACTTATTGGTGTTAGCAATGGCAAAATATTTTGATACTTCTTTATTTTTGAAATTTTTAATATTTTTTAAATTTATATATAATTATATAGTATATTTAAAAATATAATATTCAGAAATATTTGTCATTTTTAAATTAAAATTTCATATTCTTCTCATATTATACAATTGAGTAAAAATTAATCCAAACATATATATATTATATACATACATAATCATGTAGAGTACATTCTAATAATACTAGAAAATTAAGAATAGAATTTTACCACTGCAGATATATTTCCAAAAACTTAGCTCTCTCTTAACAGTAATTATAATTTCAACCAACAATGTTTATATTTTATACCTATAACAGAAATACAAAATTTAATGAAAAGAAAAAATCATAATAATTTCCTAAGCTGAAGAAATTAAAACTGAATAATTAGTATCTCTTAAAGGTCTCTTTTCATTTAAACAAAATTTTAATGTTAAGCAAATTAAAAAATTAATAAATTTTTTTATTCATTACACTATGGTATATCTCTAGCATTTTTATTAAGTATATTGATTCTCATTTTATGCATTGAATCATTAAAAAAAACTTAATATAGTTTTTAGAATACACACACACAAACGTATATATATATATATATATATATATATATATATATATATATATATATATATATATATATATATATATATATATATATATATATATATATATATATATATACAATTATTTCAAGTAAAATTGAAATCTGGCCTTATCTGACGAGAAGAGAATTTTTCTGTAGAATAAAAATATAATAAGCAATAGTAAATATATAATAAGCATAATTGTAGTCCTTATTATATTAGTTTGGTAAAACTGAAATAAGTACTCTTAAATTGATTTTGAGATTTACAACCTAAAAAATATATTTATAATTAACGTTGAAAAAGATATTGTACACCATTGAGGTTCATGGAATGTAGGAATATAACAAAATCATACAGAAAGAACTAAGAATTAGAATTCTTTAAAAAATAGCAAATGATAATTTAAGCATTATATATTCAACATAAACATATTAAATTAACAAAAATCATCTTTTTCACTCTTGGGCTCAATGAATAAATATGTAGAAGAAATGAACTATATAAGATCATAAATATAATTATTTGAATTGGAAATGAAAAATTTTTGGTCAAAACAATAAACATATTAAAGAAATTATCGTTCGACAATATAATACTTACATTTCATATATGTAAAGTAGATAGAAATACACATATATGTAGAACATATTCTTAATGCTGATATGAAATTTTACTACTAGAAAATTAAAAATTATAGAATTTTAACACAAAACAGATATATTTTCTAACACTTTCAGCTCCATCATATATAACAACTATCCCAACTTCAGAATATTCTATGCAAAATAAGATCAGAAAATTCATATCAGCATAATATACTGTCTCTTTTTAAATAAACAGCATGTACTTATAAAGTATGATAAGCTAAAATAAGGCATAAAAATTCATTCTCAATAAGTTGACTCAAAATACCATGGAGAGAGGAAGAATATGAACAATTTACATTATTAAAGTCAAAAATTGCTCATTTTCTTCCCCTCTTCAGGATATTCTAATCACTATAACAGCAAAAATTTCATATCAGCATAAAATACTGTCTCTTTTTAAATAAACTAGTTCTAGTTTTAAAGTCTCATAACCTAGTGTTGAGCATAAATTAATTCTTTTGTAATTAGTTGAATCTTAATACCTGAGAGAAAAGAAGGAGATGAGCATTGTATATTAAATTCAAAAATTGCTCATCTTCTTCCTTTCTTCAGAATATTCTAAAAAATATTTAATGAAAATTCTTTTCTTTAGTAAAATGCTCATTTGTACTAAAAAATATATTAAAAATCTATATACACACAGCAATAATTATAAGGAATAAATTTACATTGCATTAAAAACAGTTTATAACTTTTATGAAGGAAAATTCATATCAACATAAAATACTGTTTCATTTATATAAATTGCTTCTGGTTTTAAATTTCCTTTAATCAGTAGATTGTGAGCATTATATACTGATGAATTGTTTTAGTATTATACTGCACTTCAAATGAAATAAATTATTAAAGATCATAAATTTATTCATAATGTATAAAATTTTACAGTATTAATTTTATTTTTACAAAATATTTTTTGTTAACTTATTGGTGTTAGCAATGGCAAAATATTTTGATACTTCTTTATTTTTGAAATTTTTAATATTTTTTAAATTTATATATAATTATATAGTATATTTAAAAATATAATATTCAGAAATATTTGTCATTTTTAAATTAAAATTTCATATTCTTCTCATATTATACAATTGAGTAAAAATTAATCCAAACATATATATATTATATACATACATAATCATGTAGAGTACATTCTAATAATACTAGAAAATTAAGAATAGAATTTTACCACTGCAGATATATTTCCAAAAACTTAGCTCTCTCTTAACAGTAATTATAATTTCAACCAACAATGTTTATATTTTATACCTATAACAGAAATACAAAATTTAATGAAAAGAAAAAATCATAATAATTTCCTAAGCTGAAGAAATTAAAACTGAATAATTAGTATCTCTTAAAGGTCTCTTTTCATTTAAACAAAATTTTAATGTTAAGCAAATTAAAAAATTAATAAATTTTTTTATTCATTACACTATGGTATATCTCTAGCATTTTTATTAAGTATATTGATTCTCATTTTATGCATTGAATCATTAAAAAAAACTTAATATAGTTTTTAGAATACACACACACAAACGTATATATATATATATATATATATATATATATATATATATATATATATATATATATATATATATATATATATATATATATATATATATATATATATACAATTATTTCAAGTAAAATTGAAATCTGGCCTTATCTGACGAGAAGAGAATTTTTCTGTAGAATAAAAATATAATAAGCAATAGTAAATATATAATAAGCATAATTGTAGTCCTTATTATATTAGTTTGGTAAAACTGAAATAAGTACTCTTAAATTGATTTTGAGATTTACAACCTAAAAAATATATTTATAATTAACGTTGAAAAAGATATTGTACACCATTGAGGTTCATGGAATGTAGGAATATAACAAAATCATACAGAAAGAACTAAGAATTAGAATTCTTTAAAAAATAGCAAATGATAATTTAAGCATTATATATTCAACATAAACATATTAAATTAACAAAAATCATCTTTTTCACTCTTGGGCTCAATGAATAAATATGTAGAAGAAATGAACTATATAAGATCATAAATATAATTATTTGAATTGGAAATGAAAAATTTTTGGTCAAAACAATAAACATATTAAAGAAATTATCGTTCGACAATATAATACTTACATTTCATATATGTAAAGTAGATAGAAATACACATATATGTAGAACATATTCTTAATGCTGATATGAAATTTTACTACTAGAAAATTAAAAATTATAGAATTTTAACACAAAACAGATATATTTTCTAACACTTTCAGCTCCATCATATATAACAACTATCCCAACTTCAGAATATTCTATGCAAAATAAGATCAGAAAATTCATATCAGCATAATATACTGTCTCTTTTTAAATAAACAGCATGTACTTATAAAGTATGATAAGCTAAAATAAGGCATAAAAATTCATTCTCAATAAGTTGACTCAAAATACCATGGAGAGAGGAAGAATATGAACAATTTACATTATTAAAGTCAAAAATTGCTCATTTTCTTCCCCTCTTCAGGATATTCTAATCACTATAACAGCAAAAATTTCATATCAGCATAAAATACTGTCTCTTTTTAAATAAACTAGTTCTAGTTTTAAAGTCTCATAACCTAGTGTTGAGCATAAATTAATTCTTTTGTAATTAGTTGAATCTTAATACCTGAGAGAAAAGAAGGAGATGAGCATTGTATATTAAATTCAAAAATTGCTCATCTTCTTCCTTTCTTCAGAATATTCTAAAAAATATTTAATGAAAATTCTTTTCTTTAGTAAAATGCTCATTTGTACTAAAAAATATATTAAAAATCTATATACACACAGCAATAATTATAAGGAATAAATTTACATTGCATTAAAAACAGTTTATAACTTTTATGAAGGAAAATTCATATCAACATAAAATACTGTTTCATTTATATAAATTGCTTCTGGTTTTAAATTTCCTTTAATCAGTAGATTGTGAGCATTATATACTGATGAATTGTTTTAGTATTATACTGCACTTCAAATGAAATAAATTATTAAAGATCATAAATTTATTCATAATGTATAAAATTTTACAGTATTAATTTTATTTTTACAAAATATTTTTTGTTAACTTATTGGTGTTAGCAATGGCAAAATATTTTGATACTTCTTTATTTTTGAAATTTTTAATATTTTTTAAATTTATATATAATTATATAGTATATTTAAAAATATAATATTCAGAAATATTTGTCATTTTTAAATTAAAATTTCATATTCTTCTCATATTATACAATTGAGTAAAAATTAATCCAAACATATATATATTATATACATACATAATCATGTAGAGTACATTCTAATAATACTAGAAAATTAAGAATAGAATTTTACCACTGCAGATATATTTCCAAAAACTTAGCTCTCTCTTAACAGTAATTATAATTTCAACCAACAATGTTTATATTTTATACCTATAACAGAAATACAAAATTTAATGAAAAGAAAAAATCATAATAATTTCCTAAGCTGAAGAAATTAAAACTGAATAATTAGTATCTCTTAAAGGTCTCTTTTCATTTAAACAAAATTTTAATGTTAAGCAAATTAAAAAATTAATAAATTTTTTTATTCATTACACTATGGTATATCTCTAGCATTTTTATTAAGTATATTGATTCTCATTTTATGCATTGAATCATTAAAAAAAACTTAATATAGTTTTTAGAATACACACACACAAACGTATATATATATATATATATATATATATATATATATATATATATATATATATATATATATATATATATATATATATATATATATATATACAATTATTTCAAGTAAAATTGAAATCTGGCCTTATCTGACGAGAAGAGAATTTTTCTGTAGAATAAAAATATAATAAGCAATAGTAAATATATAATAAGCATAATTGTAGTCCTTATTATATTAGTTTGGTAAAACTGAAATAAGTACTCTTAAATTGATTTTGAGATTTACAACCTAAAAAATATATTTATAATTAACGTTGAAAAAGATATTGTACACCATTGAGGTTCATGGAATGTAGGAATATAACAAAATCATACAGAAAGAACTAAGAATTAGAATTCTTTAAAAAATAGCAAATGATAATTTAAGCATTATATATTCAACATAAACATATTAAATTAACAAAAATCATCTTTTTCACTCTTGGGCTCAATGAATAAATATGTAGAAGAAATGAACTATATAAGATCATAAATATAATTATTTGAATTGGAAATGAAAAATTTTTGGTCAAAACAATAAACATATTAAAGAAATTATCGTTCGACAATATAATACTTACATTTCATATATGTAAAGTAGATAGAAATACACATATATGTAGAACATATTCTTAATGCTGATATGAAATTTTACTACTAGAAAATTAAAAATTATAGAATTTTAACACAAAACAGATATATTTTCTAACACTTTCAGCTCCATCATATATAACAACTATCCCAACTTCAGAATATTCTATGCAAAATAAGATCAGAAAATTCATATCAGCATAATATACTGTCTCTTTTTAAATAAACAGCATGTACTTATAAAGTATGATAAGCTAAAATAAGGCATAAAAATTCATTCTCAATAAGTTGACTCAAAATACCATGGAGAGAGGAAGAATATGAACAATTTACATTATTAAAGTCAAAAATTGCTCATTTTCTTCCCCTCTTCAGGATATTCTAATCACTATAACAGCAAAAATTTCATATCAGCATAAAATACTGTCTCTTTTTAAATAAACTAGTTCTAGTTTTAAAGTCTCATAACCTAGTGTTGAGCATAAATTAATTCTTTTGTAATTAGTTGAATCTTAATACCTGAGAGAAAAGAAGGAGATGAGCATTGTATATTAAATTCAAAAATTGCTCATCTTCTTCCTTTCTTCAGAATATTCTAAAAAATATTTAATGAAAATTCTTTTCTTTAGTAAAATGCTCATTTGTACTAAAAAATATATTAAAAATCTATATACACACAGCAATAATTATAAGGAATAAATTTACATTGCATTAAAAACAGTTTATAACTTTTATGAAGGAAAATTCATATCAACATAAAATACTGTTTCATTTATATAAATTGCTTCTGGTTTTAAATTTCCTTTAATCAGTAGATTGTGAGCATTATATACTGATGAATTGTTTTAGTATTATACTGCACTTCAAATGAAATAAATTATTAAAGATCATAAATTTATTCATAATGTATAAAATTTTACAGTATTAATTTTATTTTTACAAAATATTTTTTGTTAACTTATTGGTGTTAGCAATGGCAAAATATTTTGATACTTCTTTATTTTTGAAATTTTTAATATTTTTTAAATTTATATATAATTATATAGTATATTTAAAAATATAATATTCAGAAATATTTGTCATTTTTAAATTAAAATTTCATATTCTTCTCATATTATACAATTGAGTAAAAATTAATCCAAACATATATATATTATATACATACATAATCATGTAGAGTACATTCTAATAATACTAGAAAATTAAGAATAGAATTTTACCACTGCAGATATATTTCCAAAAACTTAGCTCTCTCTTAACAGTAATTATAATTTCAACCAACAATGTTTATATTTTATACCTATAACAGAAATACAAAATTTAATGAAAAGAAAAAATCATAATAATTTCCTAAGCTGAAGAAATTAAAACTGAATAATTAGTATCTCTTAAAGGTCTCTTTTCATTTAAACAAAATTTTAATGTTAAGCAAATTAAAAAATTAATAAATTTTTTTATTCATTACACTATGGTATATCTCTAGCATTTTTATTAAGTATATTGATTCTCATTTTATGCATTGAATCATTAAAAAAAACTTAATATAGTTTTTAGAATACACACACACAAACGTATATATATATATATATATATATATATATATATATATATATATATATATATATATATATATATATATATATATATATATATATATATATATATATATATATATATATATATATATATACAATTATTTCAAGTAAAATTGAAATCTGGCCTTATCTGACGAGAAGAGAATTTTTCTGTAGAATAAAAATATAATAAGCAATAGTAAATATATAATAAGCATAATTGTAGTCCTTATTATATTAGTTTGGTAAAACTGAAATAAGTACTCTTAAATTGATTTTGAGATTTACAACCTAAAAAATATATTTATAATTAACGTTGAAAAAGATATTGTACACCATTGAGGTTCATGGAATGTAGGAATATAACAAAATCATACAGAAAGAACTAAGAATTAGAATTCTTTAAAAAATAGCAAATGATAATTTAAGCATTATATATTCAACATAAACATATTAAATTAACAAAAATCATCTTTTTCACTCTTGGGCTCAATGAATAAATATGTAGAAGAAATGAACTATATAAGATCATAAATATAATTATTTGAATTGGAAATGAAAAATTTTTGGTCAAAACAATAAACATATTAAAGAAATTATCGTTCGACAATATAATACTTACATTTCATATATGTAAAGTAGATAGAAATACACATATATGTAGAACATATTCTTAATGCTGATATGAAATTTTACTACTAGAAAATTAAAAATTATAGAATTTTAACACAAAACAGATATATTTTCTAACACTTTCAGCTCCATCATATATAACAACTATCCCAACTTCAGAATATTCTATGCAAAATAAGATCAGAAAATTCATATCAGCATAATATACTGTCTCTTTTTAAATAAACAGCATGTACTTATAAAGTATGATAAGCTAAAATAAGGCATAAAAATTCATTCTCAATAAGTTGACTCAAAATACCATGGAGAGAGGAAGAATATGAACAATTTACATTATTAAAGTCAAAAATTGCTCATTTTCTTCCCCTCTTCAGGATATTCTAATCACTATAACAGCAAAAATTTCATATCAGCATAAAATACTGTCTCTTTTTAAATAAACTAGTTCTAGTTTTAAAGTCTCAGTAAAAATAATATTTTTAATTTTAAATGCATTTTTATATTTGAAAGAAAAATACACAAAAGGTCTCATAATTCATACTAAAATCGATTTAATCTATGATTTCAGAATAAAATTAGCTGATGTAAAAGTAATAAAGAAAACTGAATGGAATAATAAAAACATATATTTTTAAAAACCCATATGTTTATAAAATGTAATAAAATATAGAAAATATTTATTTGCATTACAGAAATGAATATTTTGTACATTTATTTATTTATTGTAACATAAAATATTTAGTTATTTTGAAATAAAAATTCCAAATGAACAGAAATTAAATAAATTTGACAAAAAAAAAAACCATAAGTAATGATAATATCTAAAATCTATTCTACTAATATTAAAGTGAGTTTATTTTAAGTCAATAATTATTGAAATAAAAAACACTTGGTATCAACCTTATACACAAGTTGAACTTACATAAATTAAACATATTATAAAAGGAGCATTAATAATACATGAAGAAATAATCACAAGATTATTGTTGGGTTTCCTCTGCATAATCTTATTTGACTGCACAAATAAAAACAGAAAATTTTATCCCTCATCTTCTGCATATACTTTGAATAATTTGCTAATCAACTTTTAAATAGATCCAGAGAAACTGTTAAATTCTGCTAATGGTTTTTCACTCAACATTCAATTTTTGCATACAAAGATAATTAGATTGAGACACATAATTTATGGAAGATTCAAAACCACTACATCCTGACCTTAGTGGTGTTTGAATCTATGAATTGTTGAACCAAAAGACAACATAATCATTTGACAGGCAACTTGGTAAGAAATATAAGTTTCAACATTCTAAATGATTTCCCAAATTGTTGAAAAGTTAAATTAGATATTAGTTTTAAAAAAGCATGCTCTTACTTCTGTCAAATCATCTATTTTCTCTTCTGCTTCGCATCGTTCACTACTAGTTTAAAATAAAGGTAGCTTAACATGTATCCTTTTTTCATTCTATTCCATAAATTACGAGGAATTTCTACTAATCCATATCCTTCAAGAATAACTAAAAGGAAAAGACCCCCAAGTGTTGCTTGCAGTAATACATATTACATTCAAATAAGATCTGTAAGCAAGATAAAACAGAAAAAACACCATTGAAATTTCTCAAATTTAATTGCACAACATATATATCACAATATCAATAACCTCTTAGAAATTAAATGATCTACAATTTATAAAACTTCATTTTAAACAAAAACTTTTGGAAAAATTTACATGTGAAAAATAATGTCAAGTGCATTTTTCTCACATTAATATACTTTTTTTACAAATTATAAAGTGAAAAAATAATTTTCCTGCAGAATTCAAGAATAGATTTTGCTTGCACAAAGAAAACATTGCACAAACAAAGTATGTACAACACAGGAATGAAAAACAGAATAACACATTTTACAACATGCAATATAATATGCCAATACAATGAATTTTACAGAGTTGAATGCACAAAGAAAATCAACATTTTGATATAAATTACCAGCAAAATCATGGTTCTGGAATATTTGCAATATGAATATCAAATTTAAACTTATGACACAAAGCAAAAAATTGAAACATTGAATATTCCAACAATGCAACTAGAATTTTTAAATTTTTCTAAAAAAATTAATTTTCCTCCATAATAAAGCTCTATTTTAAATAATATAGAGTTAATCACACTAAGAGAATCATTAGAGACAGAATCATTAGGAGATTAAAACAGATAAACCATTTAAAAACATTTTATCAACTAGGATTGTAAGTTTAATCATCATTCAAAGCAATTTTTTACGACAACAAAATTAATAATTACTTGGAAAAGTTGTTTACAAAAATACCAAAAATCTTATTCTCTTTTTAAAGAAAATAGACTAATATTTAGAAATGCAAGTTGAGTTTATAAATGAGTTTGCTAAAATAAGATATCTGGAAGAAAATAAAATAGTGTCATAGAAATCTGTTATAAATGTGTCTATAAAATTTTTTGTAAATAAAAAGCCATTTCATTATGGTTTAAGGAAAATTAATTTATTAGTATTCCTAAATGAAATAATTTATGTATCTATCTCATTTCTAAAATTTTCCTTTCAAATTATTCATTTTAATATATACTTTCATGATAATATTAAAAATAATGATCAATGTACTCCAAGCACTAATTTTTCCCTTATACAAAATCATAGTTTAAAAAATACAAGTAAATATTCCCAGCGTATCTGACATGAATTTATTTCTTATTTTGAGGAAATAAGGCAACATAAGTGAATACAAGGTCACTAATATGTTCATAACATTACTTTCATGTAAAAGCTTAGAGAAATGTTAGCTTTAAAAATACCTTAAAATATACATGAAATGTAAACTGCTATGTAAATTTAAATTTTGTTTTACGATAAAACAGTTGAATACTTAATACATTTTAAGAAATTATATATATAATCCTTAAAAATAACTACAAAGTAATTATTCTACAAAAGTCACAATTAGTTTTCAGTCATTCAACAATTTACTAGTTGGTTGGATTGGTTTTGTGGAGCAAGATCCAAAAAGAACAAACTGTGCTAGAATTTATTTAAACTGTTGAACTTAAATCTAATAAAATGAAATGATATTGTAGCCTCCAATTTAGGAAAATCGACTTTATTGTAGAAAATATTACTTATATTCTACAATAATATTTATGACTGTGATAAAAAAATCATTCATAGTTATTCATGATAATGCATGCATATTTGATAACATCAACATGAAATTTATTTCTATTATACCTGTTTTCGTATTTTATAATTAGTAAATAAACAAAAAGTGTTTTGCTATACACAGTCTACTCTTGGCATCTTAAAGTAATTGAATAGTGAAAGGTATTTGAAATAAGCATTACTCAAAATATCAAAAGAAAGCATATCATTTTATATTCTGAGATATTTTTTATAAAAATATCAACAAAATATGACAGCAAAGCTAATTCTAATTTGCATATAAATAAATTAGTAATTAAGACTAATAATAAATATAAACATTAAAAATAATTAAAACACATTAAAAAAAATTATACATATCAGTGAAAAATTAAAATTATGTTCATACTTTATTAAGTAATACAAAATATACATATATTTTATATCAATTTCTTTTTAAATCAACTTTCTATTCATGAATATAAAGACATTAATTTTATACAAAGTATTTTAAAAGTCTTAATTTTTTCAGAACACAATATTAATATCAACCCTAATTGATCATTATTAGATATGAAATTTAAAAATATTTCTTTTTGAGATATTAAAATTTTGAAAATTTTTTTAAGTTAAACTCGCTAAAAGAAATTCATTCCAGAATTTGAACATCAAAGATAATATTCTGTAGACAAAGAAAAATGAGACAAAACTACAAAAAAAATAAATAAATAAATAAAATAAATAATAAGTGCCAAGCATTGAAATTGTTTGACAAAAAAAACTTTTGTATTAGAAATACAAAAATATGTCAAAATGGGATTGAATAAAACAATTAGATAAATGAAACAAAGTTGAGAAATCAATTGACTACACTGAAAAGTAAATCTTAACGTATTTCAGAAAAAAATAGTATATGGGGAAAACATCAAAAGTTTTCAAAATAAATGGTATCTGAATGAAAAAATATTGATATAGTACGACTATCTAAAAGCTACATCAACTAAAAATATTTTCAATAATTTCAAATGTTTTGATTTCTGCTTCTTTCAATATTTGAAATCTTATTAAATTTTATTATATAACAAAAACTACAATTCTTCTATTTTAATTTTTATGAGTAAAATACTCAATTATTAGAATGGATAAATAATTAGGTGAGGATCCATTACGATAATTTATATTTTAATTCATTTTTATAAGAACTTGAATGATAGCAAAGATATTCAAGAAATATATGGATATTCAATAGAAAAATTAGCCTTAAGAGAATGCATCCAATTTAGAAATAGCTTTTATATTTACAGTACATTTTACATGTATACTTCTGTTAACTTATATTTTAAAAATATTGGAAAAGAAAATTAAATATATCATTTTAGGTATTCTGTATAAATTATAATTCAAATGATATTTTTATTTCATTTACAATACAAATCATAACATATTTAGAACTTAGATTATTTTACTTAACCAATAAGTGAAATACTGATTTAACAACAATTCTTATTTCTAATTTAATTCATATGAAAAAACACTAAAAACGATGTATTAAAATCATTTAATGTTGGAAACAAATATAAAATATTATTCATATAGTTAGAAACTGACATATTTTTTTTGATATTTTAATACATACACAACATCACACTAGCAATTAACACATTCCCTGAAAATAAAATTTATATATAGAGCCTCAGAAGCCGAATGTACTATCTGCCATTTTTTAAAACGCACTTAAAAAATTAAAATACAAAATTTAAGAACCATGCATTAAAATATAAAAATAATACTTAACTAACATGTCTCAAAAACCTTAATCACTATAGCCGTTTTGAAAAATACGACATAAAACTTATCATAGTTGATGATTGACCCAAAGTGGCACCTGCGTTTGAGGTAGGTTGGTTGGTTGGGTTTAATGGCACAAGGTCCAAAAAGGATATGCTGCACCAAATCTAAGTTTAGCTACTCAAAAGGAGCCTGCAACCTTATAAGAGGCAATCAGATGGCATAAAAGGTAGAATCATGCATAAGCTTCAGGGCATCAATAGCAGTGAATGTGTTAAGATATTTATTAAAAACTCAATTTCATGTCAGCATACTATTTTTCAAAATAAATGACAGTTATATACAGACATTGAGAAAGCTCCACCATAAAAAAATTAATGACTTGAAATGTTAATTAAATAAATATTCAAAAAAAATTATATAGTCACCCATCAAGATTGCTGTTAGGTTGAAGTACAACATATATCAAAAGTGTTCCAAATATAAGTAAATATCTGTCATAGTAGATTGCATTTTCTACAAGAGCAGTTTTTAATTTACCACTGATGGTGACATCTCCAGTAGTTGAATAAGATTGCATAAGAGGCAATACAACCCTAAAAAGATAAAAGAAAGTTTATTTAGAAAAACAAAAAAGCAACTTTAAAAATGGTTTAATAATCATTCTTTATTCCACAATAATGAACATATTTTATTAATCAAATATAAAAATACATTTAAATTTTCTGAAAAAAGTTTCATAGCACAAGTCAATAATTTTAGAGAATGAGTTTAATAATGAATTACACGACTAAAATTCTCCACAAAATATTTAACCTTTGTCAATATTTCAAAAATTCCTTTAAGTCTTCTAAATGGCAAATAAAATTTAATCATTTATAAGGCAAAACATTAAGCAATTAAGATTAAATAGAAATATTAAAAATTAGTAAGTTTTAACAGCAAGTATTCGCATGAAATTATAAATGATTCTAAATAGAATACAGAATAAATTACATGAAAGTTATGAGATTTCAGATGAAATGAAAATCCCAATACTTGATATTTGTCCTAAGTCATTCAGAAAATGTAAAGAATGTCATCTAAATGTCACACGACTATTTTAAATACCCTTAAATTTATAAGTTTTATTAATTAGTAAACCTTTGAATAATTTCTTTTAAAATAAAAGTGATGTGGTATATGCAAGGATTCTTTGATATCCATCAAGCTGAAAAACGTCTTTTCCTTTTATCATTAAAATATATTATTTTAGTTATCACAGAACAATCAATTTTCAGCTAAAGAATATTCAATTATTTTAAAAGTCATAAGTATAGAAAAACTATGCAAATAAATATAATTATTTTATTTATAGAATATTTTAAAAATATAAGAAAAAAATACAAATCCATTATATATATTTTACCATGATAATATTTGAGCAGTCCAATGAACGATTCTCCGCAAGCTTTGAAGCACGCCATCGGAAACATAACTCCATGGCATTAAACAGTCATTTTCGGAAAATAAAATAAAACACTGAAAAAATTAATTTAATACATTTAAAATGAAGTAATTAATTGAATAAATAAATTAACTCTGTGTAGAAAAAAAATCTCCACTCTACTGCAAGTAATCTACTACAAATTAGAAACTCCAAATGAAGTTCTTAATAAAATATTACAAATTGGATGCTCAAAAGTTAAAAATTTCATTAAATTTGAATACAAATTTTTACACTGCATATCACATAACAATCTAAGAAGCATATATTTGAAATACATTTGAATACATATTAATTTGAGTTTCAAACTCAAAACTACTCCTGCTTTTCTACCATAGACTCTGAAATAAAATAATTTTAAAATCAGAAATTAAATGGCACTTTATGCATGATAATTTTTAAGATATGCAAAAAAAATATAATACCCTACAAAATTAATTTTGATAACACATAAAATGGGATGTGAGAACTTTATAGACTTTAAAATCTTGTAAAGAAAAATTTTTAGAGAATGCATATTATCACACAATTAACCAAATGTTTGAATAAAAAGAAAAGTCAAATTCATGTTATGAAATGAGTACATTTTGGCCTAACTGTAAAAAAATAAAATATATTATGATATATTATTTTATAATGAATATAATTTGAAAGAAATATATTATACAGTTTGAAGATTCATAATCAAATAACATTACCATTTAGAAAAAAGGGAAAAAAAGAAAGAAATAAAATTAATAAAATGCACTTGAATACAAATGTTGTAGATAAAATAAGTCATCTTGAATTATATTTTTAAGAAAACAAGATTTTTAAAATAATACGAATACATCATTTTCTAAAAATTTAGTAACCCTTTATTAATCACACATTGATATTTATGAATATTACTCTTTAATTAGCAAAGCAATAGTCACTGCTAGCAATTGTAAATGTGGCTGATTTGGCCAAAATAGATTATTCAAATATATTCAGAAAAATATTATTCAGAAGACACATTTTAATTAAAAGGAATAGAAAATTCTTTGTCTATGACTCTTATGGCCATATTCACTAATGCCAAAACAGCAAGTTATCTTCTGATATTTAGCTAGAGTTAACCCACAATAAGAATACCAGTGATCTCTGGTTAAAATTTTTTGCACATGATAAAAAATGCAAGTCTTCAAATTAAAATGTAAAACACTATAATTTCCACAGTTAGGCCCTATAATTTTAATTCTAAAAATACCTAACCTGATATTTTGAAATAAATCTTAAATTCAGACATGTTGTTGGTAAATATTGACTGCAAAATGTTATTCTTATTCGTTTTGAGTTATTCTCTACTTAAATTTACTTCCTAACTAAACATGCACTTTAGTTATTGTCCTTAATCTAATATACAATAATGCAATGCATGTATTAGTTTAAATTCAGACAAACAATAATTTAAATATAAAACAATAAATTCACAGAAATAGTAAACTTTTAATTTTACTGATAATATTAAACTATTACTTAAAATATATCTGAAGGAAAATAAAATATTCAGGTCATAAGAAAATTTTTCTTTGAGCACATTCCACAATTTACATGTATTGAAAATTATTTAACAGAAATATTGCTTTTTTAATCTATAATTATGCAAATAAATTTTATTTTAATAAATTATATATATATATATATATTAAATTATATATATATATATATATATATATATATATATATATATATATATATTTGTTATTTTGACAAGCATATTGCATAACAAAAAAATCAGAAACTCAACAATTAGACATCTTTGTATGCAAAATGTGATCATAAAGTAAGAAACAGTTCAGAAATGCCTGCTAATTGAAAGGCAAATATCATTTTCATTACTAATATTATTCACTTTAGTATTTAAGGTATACATGAAATATCTGGACTTTTCTAAATCAAAATTTCATTACAATAATTTTCTCATATATTTAGCATATGTCTCATAAATTCAGTAATAAATCAGAAATCACCTTTCCTGTCAACTAAAAATTTTGAAATTTTCCTGACATACTGAAATATTTGTAAGTATAAAATGTAGTTATATTAATTCAAGGAATTTTCTTAAAAGATATTTTCTAAAATTTATCTGCTGTATTTATGTATTAAATTGTATTGAAAATAATTCATGAAACAACAGTTAATTTAACTATTTATATCTACTTATAATACTATAGAAGTATGCTTATAGTTATATTTTCAGTCATTAATAACAAAAAAATGCATTGCACTAAATCAGTAATTAATCAAGACTATAAATCTTATAAAAAATGTTTAATTTGTTTTCACATCTTAAAAAAATGCTACTAAAAATAGAAAATGATTTTGAATTAATTTGCAATAAACATTCAATGTTATATTTTTAACCTCTCATATGAATTAAAAATTCTGAAATTTTCGTGACATACTAAAATATATGTCAATATAAAATGTAATTATATTATTTGAAGAATTTTACCACAGAAGACATTTCCTAAAATTTAAACTGTTGTTATGCATTAGATTATTTTGAAAGTGATTCATGAAACAACAATTAATTTTACTATTTACAGTTACTTAGAATACTATAGAAATATCCTTATAATTATATTTTTACTAGAGCATAAATTGATATTTAAATCACATTTCACTATTTCTGTTTATATAATTTATATATTTGTTTCAATATTTGTTAAAGAATAATTAATATTCCATATATAGTTCATCACAGCTATCTAATGAGGGTGACAAAGTAATTTAATAACACATAATATTGAATTGTTGAATTATATGATTAATTATTATGCACAAAAATTTATTCATTGTTATGGAAATAAAAATGTTTAATTTATTGTGAAGCACTTTCAATAGCTACAATAATTATTAATATATAAAAGGTAAAAAAATTCTCACCTTATATATTAATAATAATAATAATAATAATAGAATTATATACTAAAATTGTCTGACAAATTAAGATATTTATTTTTATACAGATTTAGAAATATCTAATAATAAAATTTTAAAAGCTGAAAGATTTTTCACAGTACATTTTTTAAATACACAAATCTTTAATTAAATAATTAATTTAAAAAAACAGAGTTAATGGAAAACCATGTAATAACAATAGTCATTACTTTTGTCAACATTATTCCTTATTTGCTATAATTTGAAATTGTTTTCATATTCTTTGGTTGTAAAGTGTTTATTTGTCCCTCTGTGATCCCTTTTTACACATAAAAGCTGATTTTGACCAGTGGCTACTGTTTTTAGTGAATTCCAAACCATTGCAAACAACATGCCACAGGTGAGTCTCAAACACACAAACTTAAAAGAAACTGCAGAGTAACAAACAATTTAGCTGCCACAATCAGTCTTAATATCAGTAAAAATATATAAATAAATTATTTTATTGATAATTATTGACTTTTTTGTAATGTAATAAAATTGTCATTCACTTAAATAAGTTTAATCTATGTATAATATAAACTATCTAGTGCAATCAAAATATTAATCAAACAAAATATAAAAGCATGTTTCAAATTTGAATGCATTATTTTTAGGTATATTACTGCACAAAATTTGTTCTGGCAAACAGATATTCAGCAATTATTGTCATTTATTAATTTTTTCAATCTATATTTTACAGTTATCGGTTGTCTTTCTAGTTTTTTTAATACTTGATTACCTTAGCAATTTTTATGAAAAATTTTAGAATCATATTAAAAATAACTATGCATTATTAATCATTAATAATTGAAATATGGGTTATTTAATATACTAAAATTAATAATATCTGCAGAATCTCTTATAAAAATAATTTTATGTAACTTAATAACGAAATTTGTGTGTGATATGCGATATTTCTAATTAAGAATAAACATTTAAAGGCATTTATTATAAAATGTTGACGAAATTATCAATTATTTGTTTTAGCCTGTCAGAAAATGATTTCACAAGCAGTGGACGCACATACATTAAATATGCATTTCTTAATTATAAGATTATTGTATGTACAATTATATATATATATATATATATATATATATATATATATATATATATATATATATATATATATACATTCCATTTGATAATATATTGATATTTAACAATATCTATATCAAATAACAAAAAATATGAAGTAATTCTTATACACGTGTAATCTTTTTATTTAATATTCTGATATATTTTTGTAATATATTTATATAAGTTACGTTTTAAATTAAGAAACTAATTTGTTTGATCAACAAGTTTAATGGCATTAAAATTTTCTTTCAGCATTGAAACAAAAAAATATTTCCGTTAGTTTAACAAGTAGCAATTTGTTGAGATTGCAATAGCGTAGTAATACAATATAATCTATATCGTATTTTATTAATCAAAATAGCCCTATCTCTCTCATATATTAAAAAACATCATAGATATGAATTCTTACCTCCATAGGACTTTCTTCTCCATTTTTCTTCTACTTTAAAATGTTCACAAGATGAATTGTATTTTTTGTAAACGAAATTCCCACTGAACATTCTTGAGAAAACAATCACGCCAAACGAACAGGGTGATGCCATTCTATGAATCAAACAATATTTATGAGAAAAATTGTATCAGAAATTTTTATTTATTAATCATTTAAAATTTCTTTCATTTAGTTTTAAAATGTCTAAGCAATTTTATGATTTAAAAAAATATATAATATTATTATCAGGCAGATATTTTTAATGATAATTGAATCCTTTATTAAAAATAGTATACATTACATTCTATTTCATATTAATGACGTCATACTTACTAATAATTTTCTGTGCTCTCACATTAAGATTTGAAAATCACACTAAGATATATATTAACATTTTTTAACTAATATTTCCCATTAAAAATTTTTGTTCATATGTAAATAATTTATTAAAGCATGTTTGACAATAACTATATAACTTATTTAAATAAAGATTCTCTATCTGATTACTTTTCAAGTTATATAATGAAATTAATAAATTGTTAATTAAAATTGATACATAATTTCGAATTCTGGAACGTAATATAGTAAATTATCATGCACTAAAAATTTTATGATCAGTGAATCATTTTAAAAAAAGCCAAATATTGTACTTTATTTAATGATAATGATGTCATACCGATTAAAACTATTTGTCAGTTATAACATAAAATTTTGAAGATGACATAAATGTTTATTAAAATAATTTACTATAAAAAATGTTCTTTTGAAAATTTCAATTGAATTGTAAATAATTTATAAAAGCATCATATTTTATATTATTGATATAACAGGTTTTTAATAAAAAACTGCTATTTGATAACGTTAAGAATTTAATAATCAACAATAGGATGGATATGCACGTTTAACTCGAGTGATATTAGCACTATTTTGCATGATATTTAAAATTAGAATTTTCATTCGTTGGTCTTCTATTTCTGATCTAAAACTTTCATTTAGGAAAGGACATAGAATGTTTATTTTAAATTATACCAATACAATATGTTTCAAATCATGTCCTTTTCCTTAGATTAATGATTTCTATTGCAAAGTGTACATCACAGGTTTATTTAAGTATGCTAGATAGATTGTGATAACTTTATTTGACATAGTGAATTTGTTTATTTCATTAGAAATGTAATTAAAATTGTAACTATAAATTTAGTTTAAAAAATTTAATTACAGCTTATTTTTAGTATGACTTAGTTTTTGAATAAGTTTTTTTTTTATAATATATCAGAGCTAATCATAGGTTTAAAGAGCCGTTAAGCAAATTATTTAAGATCTTTCACAAGTGCAATCAAGTTTTTGATTGAATTATTTTATATGCCTCTTTAATGAGTACTTGAGCTTTCAATATCTGTCATAATTAATGGCTAGGGGTGACAATAATGAAAGCCGGGCTCCAGGTGATAAATAATTCAATTTTAATAGCAAACGAAAAGTTCATGAAAGATAAATACCTCAATATAATTTACCAAAAATAACACCGAAAATTAATAATTAAATAAAAAATATTTTCATACCATCATTAAAAAGCTATTCAAAAATGTAAAGAGTATATCAATTTTGGAGAGAAGAGTGTTTAAAAAGCAGATAAAAAGCGTTTATGGTTTTTTTTTTTTTTTTTTTTTTTTTTTTTTTTTTTTACATAATCTAAAATAGTTATAGAAATCAGAATCAATTTATTTACGGATTAAAACTAATATCATTTGTAGTAGTTAGATAAATTTGAACAGAAAAATCAGATACAAAAGAATATTTATAGATATCATATGCAATTATATTATTAGGAAATTTGTCAACTTCTTAAAACTGTCAAATAAATTTCCTACATTTTATTTTTACTGTTTATCAATATTTGCTACAATACGATAGAGTAATTTTACATATTACACACAATTTTATTACAAGATCTTAATTACTTATAATATAAATTTCTCTGGTTCCGTTTCTTATTTAATAAAAATATATGACTTTCTTCTACAATAAAAGAGATGCATGCACTTTTAATTCGAGATTTAATATATTTCATTGTAAAATAGGGATTGCTCAAAAATGAAAGTAAAGAAATTTTCGAACGAAAAAGCAAAATTCAAATAAAGATATGGTGATAATACAGTGATTAATACTAAATGTATGAAGACTTGAATGTCTATCTAACTGAAACAGCATAACATTAATGCTATATTATTTTCATAAATTTAATGTCTTCATACGCCTCTCCTCAATACAATTTCGGTATAGATTTTACATATACATGGATATATTTATCATTAGACTGATGTAAATGAATAGATATTTATCTTTGGAAAAAATAGGTTAGAAATATTTCGCAAAATAAAAGTTTGAATCCCATCTTTTTTGTTTAAGTTGATATTTTTAATTGTTGAAAATATAATTTAATCAAGATGTGCATATCATAGAGCAGCTATTGTAACAATGATTCTCATTAGTGAAATGGATTCAATTGAGAACTGATGAGAACTTAATTACTGGCCAAGTTACTGGATCCACCTTCTTGCAAGTAAGGGTGGAGCCATGCCATATTTAAGCGAATAGCTGTTCTTTGCCTCTCCCTTATTTTATCCTCTAGTTTCTTTCGATTTGACTGGTTGCCGTGAAGTGATATTTTTCTAAACTCCTCCTCTCTGCTTTGTAGATGTCAAAGCTGCTTTAATGGCAGCTGATTTAATAACAGTTGGCAGTTGTAATGAATAAAACATTGATTAAAATCTCCAGTTCTACAAATTAACTTCGACAATATATTTTTTATATTCCTTTTATACCTAAAAAAAACAAATTATAATAAATTTAATTAATAAAAGTGATATGTGATAGTTTGTTTAACTTTCTTATTTTTATAATTAATAAAGAATCATTACTACTTTAAAACTTACTTTGGAATTTCAAATTCGTTAACCAAATTTTATTTAAAACAAATGCTATCACGAGATTTTATATCAAAGCAGAAAATAAATTTCTTAAATAATAATTCATTTCTGTTTTCTTTGGTTTTCCTCCTTTGGTAATATTGAACAGTATTTTAGTCCAACTGAAATGAAATTTTTTAAAAATAAGAAACATTAAAATAAAATGGGTTTTATGTACATATAAGTAAATTATTTAACAATCAAAAAAATCGGGTAATTCTGCTATCCTTAAGTTACTTATGATATCAAAGAACTTATTGAAGATATTAGATATTTAAATAAACACCCATACTAACTTAATTACATACATAATACTGTCAAAATTATTGGCTCGTTATATCATATTTTACTCACTTTAAGACGACAGTTAGAAAATTTGTCGTGTTTCGTTTTTGTTTTCAAAAAATAAAATTTTTTAATTTTTTATTGCTATTTAAAACAAAAATCGAAGTTATTTATTTAATTATTACGATTTTTTATCATTTTGAAATATTTTTTATTAATTTACTTTCTTTTGTTTATTAACTTTTTTTGTTTATTAATTTTTCAAAACACGTATATTTAAAGAGATTTAATGTACATATTTTGAATACCAAAAAGGATTTAGCTCTTCTAATGAAGAAACTTCAATTATTTTGTCAAAAAAATTAATTTATTTATTTTTTATGCTTCATAAATATTTAATACCGTTATTAATCATTGCATTTGGTTAAGAAATGCGGAAAAAAATAATATAACCAAAAAAAGCAAGCTGTTTTCGTAAAGTTTCCTGAAGCAGGTTATCAGATTTTAAAACTGTTTAAAATCTGTATACACAGTACACAGAAAACTGTAAGATTAACTTCATGCCATAAAAGGGGCTAAGCATTTTCCAGATTTCAATCCAACCTATAATTTTGCACTCGAATCAAAACATTAGAATAAAACTGAAATGATATTTAAAAATGATTTGACTCGCTTTGTTTTGTGCGAGATAGACTAAACACTTGTTATTAAAACAACTGATTAAGAAAAATATCAGGACAAAACAATATGCTTAAGATGAAAGTTGATGACGCAGATATAAAAAAAAAAGTCATGGTTAAGATGAAGGCGTCTGTGTTTAATGTAGCCAAGAAATGCTTAATATTTTCTTGAAGGGCATGGATTTAGGAAGAATTATTATTTATTTATAAATGCGATTTAACTCTCTTTATTATTAGTATTAATAAAAATTTTCGGAAAAACTGAAATATACTTTTTTTGGGTGACAAGACCGAATATATAATTCTTATTGTAAAAGACAAATAATTTTACTCTCTCTCTTTCTCAATTTTGTTATTTCAATATTAATTACTGAGTATCTTGAATAAGCAAAGAAATTCAATAGCCACATTTAATAAAAAATTACATTTCACCAGAAAAATTTTATTGAATTAATAATTTTATAATATTTTTTATTTAAAATTTGTCACTTGCTTTCAAATTGTCTAGTCCCTCATCACAAATTAGAATTTTGGTATTCCTTTCAAGTATACAATATAATTTAATTTGGCAGTTTTAAAAATAAAAACTCAAATAATAGTTTTAGGTTGTTAAATATGAGCCTGCATTTTTAGATCATGTATATTCTTATATTATGTTTCATAATATTTTTGAAATTATTGAAAACATAAATACTACAGCATACGTAGAGTACGCATTTGTCCAATAATGAGCAATAATTCACTGCATATTAAAATAAATGTAGATTACACAACTAAAAATATTATATAAATATAATATTAAATAAACTGCTAATACAACATATGAGTTTACTCCTCACTCTCCTCAAACCATTGTAGGGATTGTCAAAGAGCATGAAATTATCCAGGATGCTTTAGAAGATACTTTATATTTTCTTTAAAACAAATATTTGTCAAAAAGACTTAATAATTTCAATAATTAAACACAACACGCAAATATATGTAAGTAAGGAAAAATATTACCTGCTATTTTCATTCTTATCTAACAGATTATAGCTTATAAAGAAAACGCATCGTCTTTATCAGTTATTTTAAATACAAAATCAAAATGATTTCCGGAAGAGTAAGCGCCAACAGTCTGGGCGCCAAGGAGGCCTCTTGTACTTCCTTTCGAAAAATACGTTGAAGACATGAAAATAAGTAAACCAAATAAATAAAAATCCTTTCTCACATATTGAAAAATAAACATAATATAAAATTTATTGACAACGATTCATTAAAATAATAATTAGGAGCTCATCAGATGCTTACTACAAAAGATAATAAAAGTGTAATCATCCAGTGGATTCCCACTCACACTATGGATATATGGCAATAAGCCGACTCACTTTCTTTCTCTCAAGGTCACTTAGTTGCTTCAGCCTCTAGACTATCGTCTCATTCTTCAAAACATTTTTTTTGTTTTGTTATGGTGCACTTTTAACTATTTCAAAAGTTGGAGGCACAGAAAGTTAAAAATTAGTTTAAAAGTTAGTTTATATATATTTACCTATAAAAAAAGACGCTGTGTAAAATAGTTTATGATATTAATTTTAAATCTGAAATAAAATAATATAGTTTATAAAGCAAAAACAACAGTATGTTTATTATTTTACTCGTAATAAAAAAAGCTTTATAAATTTTACTATTTCTAAAATTCGGCGGCACACAAAAGTGCCGAGATACAGTGGTTGAGAATCACTGCTGTAAAATTATACATAAGACATATAATGAAAAATAATACCTCTTCTTGATAACGAGAAAGTATGAAGAATACGAATATAAATTGGCAATACACATAAGCCTCGCCGAAATACTGTGTTGCTCTCTTTCAATCCTTGTAGGTCACATCTGTTTCGGAGAATTCTCGTATCGTTAACGTATTATAAACAATCATACTTCATAACTCTCACCACTTGGCAAATCTTGGCTATGTGACTCTAATAAACACATGAATCGAAAACACCTCCATTGGTGTAGGACAACTAAATGGATTTGACTCTTAGATAGCAAGATATTGTTGTGAAAAAGGGATTTCCGGGCAATAACATTGTTTAGCTTTTTTTTCCCCCCTTCACTTTTCTTTGCGTTCTTTTTTGCTGTTTTTGTTTGATTTTCTCGCATTATCGGAAATAAAAAAAAATATTTATTCGTCAGATACAAGAATTGCAAAGAAAGTTGCAAAATTATTGTTTTTGATTTCGTTGTATTATGACATGTTAAAGTTTGACATAGTTTTCTTTTATGTGTACTGCTATTTATTATAAATGAACATTTTAACGCTCTGCCTAGCGAGTTATTTAATATATAAATTTAATATTAATTCATAGTATATCATATTTGTAACGCATATATCTCTTTAAACTTTACTTTCCTATAAAATATTTTGCATTTGTCTTCTAAAATATTTTGCAAGCACAATTCATTGCAAAAGTAGTGGTTATAAAAATTAGAATTTTAAGTTATTATTTTTTTTAGTGACAAAGAAACTACTAAAGTTTCAAATATCCATTGATTAAACTGTCTAAATATAATTTTCTTCTCCATAATGGTATTTATGTTTTATTATAGAAATGCACTCAATTAGATATACCGATTAGAAAGTAAAAAAAAATTTCTTTTAAATGAAATTTTCTGAATAAAGACAGATATAAATTAAATGCATAAATGAGCATATAGTGTGTATATATATACATATATATACACACTATATATCTATATCTATATATATATATATATATACATATATATATATATATATATATATATATATATATATATATATATATATATATATATATATATATATATTATATATATATATATATATATATATATATATATATATATATATATATATATATATATATATATATATATATATATATATATATATATATATACGCTGTAAGGCACTTTAACACTTACCTTGTAAATAGCCTTCCTTGAGAATATTTTATTAATGAACCATATTCACGCATTGCAAGGAAGAAAACCTTGAAAACTCCGGTGCATCCATCCTGATAGACTGGGAAAGAAAAGGCAGAAATGTAGCATCCATATACCTTGGTTCAAATGTGGCTGGGATCAAACCTGGTATCTTTTACTGCGAAGCACGCTGTTCTAATACTTTGTCACGGTGAGCTAACACTGCGAATCATTGCATATATTGATATGCTTTTATCACCACATAGTAGTCAACCTAGCTGCCCTTGGTTTTGGTAAAACACTTAAATATCCACCGAGTAATATGTCATTTGGAAAGACTAACACCCACCCTTATAGATTTTCATGCAGAAAGCAGAAGCATAACTTTCATTTCCCGTTGCTCTAAAGCATTGGGGAACGAACCAGTGACCTTACACTCAAAAGACAGGTGTCCTACCATTAAGCCATGCTGAGTCCAGGCCACGGCTTTAACATAGCATTGTGAACTGTTCAAGGCTCGAATTCTGTGTTAAGACATTTTAAAGTCCACTGCATTATTAGATTCCTAGAGGTGTTTTCATACATAGTAAGCTGCATTCTCGTTTAAGCAGGGGGGTAATCCCGGTTGTCGTACATGCGGAAAGTTGAAGTGCAATATCCCTTCCCCTTAATTTAACAGTGATTGACATCAAATGTGCATATTATATTCAGCCACTAAATCACTGTGAACAAATAAAATATGTCCTCGATCTTCCAAATAGAGAACATGGAAGAACCCGAAAGTTTCAAGGCTTAAAAATTTTTCTAAGCATTTTAATGTTCACCATATAAATGATTTCTTAGAAGAATTTTTCATAGACAGAGTGTACTATTCAAGTGTCACAATGAAAGAAATGAAAAAACTCCGAAGCACTTACTCAGCAAACTTGCAAGCAGAGAGCAAAATCTCATTATCTCCATTTGTTTAACATTGGGTGGGATTAAAACTAGGATCTTTCTCTATCTATTGCTGTATCCTATTCTTAGACTGCCATGAGCCAAAAATAGGTTCTGCTTTGGCATTATGTTGTGGGCTGCCCAACCAACATAGGTTGACTGTTATGAATTTTAATATCCACCTAATAAATTACCTTTCACAACTTTTTTTCAGTCATAAAAGACTGTATTCACGTATCGAAAAAACTCAGAAGAACTCATCCTTACAGAGGTGTATGCACAGAAGAGAGAAACACTACATATCCATCTGCCGTTGTGCAACAGTGCCTAGTACCGAACCTGTATCCTCCTCCACTAAGCTACCTCCTACCTCTAACCTCTATCTCCTACCACTAAGCTACCTTGAGGCCAATAGATATGCTTCTTAAAACTCATAGGGAGCAACCTAACAGCTAAGGTCTGTTAATGTCCACTGCGTAATGTTACACCAATAGGACTTTTCATGTGTAGTGTGATTCACGGGCAGCGAATGACTAAAGCTGGAAACTCTCAAGCATACACCCCATGAGACGTGGTTGTGGAAGGCAAAAGAGCAACGAACATCTCCCGTAGATCAATATTGTTGTTGTCGTGTGCCAGCTAGGCTGGCATTATGGGGTGCGCTGCTCCACTTTTCCAATTGAACCATATTTTGGTGAGAAGTCCGACTTCCTCAGTACACACATGCCAACCATTCACACCTCATTCATACAAGGAAAGGAGAAAGACAGGATAGATAGAGAAAATACATCCATGTCCGAACCGGGACTTGAACCCAGGACCTCCCTATCCGCAGTCAGGCACGCTGACCACTAGACAAGTTGGGCGGCTCCCATAGATCAATAACGGCTGGGATTGATCCCAGCACTTTGTACTTCTTAGAGCTGTGTCTGTTAGAGAGAGAATTTTTTTATTATTGAGAAATGGGGAAAAGAAAAATGTAATTTCTCTCCCTTCTTAAACTAAAAGTGCCCCTTACTCCCTTTGCATACTCAAGTCTTAAGGATTGTAGACTTTTTTAGACTAAATAAATGAAGTTAGAATTATAATTAAGTCACAGTATTTATCAGTAAAGTAAAAATAAATATTAATAGGTATAATTTATACTAAGTTAAGGAATTTCTAAACGCAAGAACTACAGAATTTTTAAGTTTTTCTTCTTTATGGAATGAAAATAAAGAGGAACCTTAACAAAAAAGTTATTACAAGTCGTTCAAGAATTAGTGAAGCGTCTTAGAATGAAAAGGCATTTATCATTTGGTTATTTTTATTGACATGGGAGGTTGAAAATTTCCCGCAATTTTTACGTAAGATTCAGGAGAAACGAAGAAAAAGTACAAGATCCAATCGCTAAGTGATTTTAAGAACCTGATTCCAATTATTTTAAGCCTATATCACCATTATATTTTCCACTCAAACGCTTTCTTTAGCATGTAAAACTTACAACAAATAAATGCCTCGGGCCTATTTGCGAAATACTAATTTATTATATTCTAGTAATAGCACATGCGCCTTTCTGAATCGTTACTTTCACCCGTTACAGAATCTAGAAGACTTTTAATTTAAGATATGAATTTTTTTTTCACCACACACATCAATAAATTCTTCTAGAGTATTATACAAGATTGTACAATCAATGAAAACATTGCTTTAACCGAAATTTACAGTGACTTCTCAAAAATACTCCAAAATGGTTTACGATTTGTTAATTTTTTTACCTAATTTTGTATGGTTTATGTTTACCACAAAGTTCCCAATCTTCTTATAAACACAGAATATATGCATAACATTTATAAAATAAATTCTGTTCTGTTCTTAGGAGAATTTCACAATTTTTGCGTTTTCTCTTCAAAATTGTTGAGTTTGTGCAGAACTTTCTTCTGTTTAAGCTTGAGTTATAATTTCGGAAGATAAGCAAATTAATTGACAGAATTATAATTTATTTTCAAGAAAATTTTCACTTGTGGCTTTTTAAAATGATCTTACTTTTTTTGTTGCTTATTTTCTTTTTAACTCCCAGAAGTTTATTTTATTGGAATCAATATTATCTAATAATATTAATATTTAATTGTATGAAGTATCAAAATATTGCTTGCAACCTAACCCGGTGTTTGTGATGAAAAATCGTAAATCAGCTTGAGTAAAAAATATGTTGTATATTTGCAATTGACTGTAATATATGCTATGAGTTTCACATAGATTTAAATCATCTATTGCTACAGTTAAATTTCTTCCACTGTTCTTTTTATCCCGACCACAGCCAATGAGAAAGTTCTGCAGCATGCTTTGTTGCACTTGGGCAATTTAGGGTTGCTAGCTTCACTTATTTTTGTTTTACTTTTAGTTTGTACAACTTAATATAAGCAAACATACATTGACGTAATTGCAAAAAACATTATATTAAACGTAGAAAAGAGAAAATTGATAACTATATATACAATTTCATTTGTAGTTATCAATCTTCTCTTTTCTAGCCCTTCTCTTCTCTTTTCAATCTTCTCAATCAGCCCCTTTCACGATTTCTGTAACTCGTTTGTTCCTCGCTCATTACACATTTTGAACCCTCGTAGGTGTTGTTACTTATGACACTTGGAAAAGCCAAGCTCGCTATGCCTAGGCTATGCGAATTTAAGTCAGTAGAGTGCGTCTTTCGTTTAATCAGACCACCACGAAGGTGAAAGTACGACTTTGCCCTTCAAATCCACCGATAGATGGCAACACCAGAGGATCCACTCCCTCAATTTGGACATTGATCTGAAGGGAGATGAAATTTTCTCCAGACTATTGCACCCATGGTAACTGCTCAAGGAACGACCACAGGACTTTCGATTCCACAGATTTAACGAGCATGTACTCGGTGGGTCTTTGGCGGTCCCCGCTCTTCCGGAATGAAGGTGGATGCCCTAACCACTAGGTTACCACGGCCCATACAACTCGTAGTGGATAGCCTAACGGCCTAAAACCATTATTAGGCAGGCCGCACACTGAGGTTACAGCAGACAGGCTGCACGGCATCACGGAATAAAAGCTGGTTACCCCTGTGCTGCACACACACACGTGAGAAGTATTTATCACGAATGCGTAAGTATCATTTAGGCGACAGGTGTCTTTATTTGTGATTTGCGCTATTTTTACCGCTTGTCGCTTGCAAGTGTATTTCTATGTCGTTGATTTCGTTTGTTTAAAAATGAATTTTCACTCTTCACAAATGATAGAAGATACTGAATTTAAATAGTTTCATTAATTTTGTAAAAAAACATTTCCTGCATTATATGTTTTCAGTGAAGATTATTCTACTTGAAATAAAGTTATAAAAGCGTAGGTGAAAATATCCATATAAATAAAATTTCTCCCGGTTGTTTTTATTCTAATTTTTAATATGATTTGTAATTTTCTTATATATAATTTAAAATTAAATTAATTAAAATTTTTTACGAAACTTAGATAAATTTAACATAATCGAGTTGCAAAACATTTTTAATCGATAATTATTTGCAGTTGAAATATATCATCTTACAAAATAAATTTTATATAAATTTTCCTAAATTTTTTTGCACAAATGCAAAGATATTTCTAAACTATTAGTTTCCAAATTTTAAAATATTATCAAATTTAAACAATCTTATTGAAAAACTAATCTAAATACTATAGTAGAATTAATATAGAGTTGCAATGGGGATTTTAGCATTCACCTATCTTCTTGTACATTATTATTTTTATAATATTGCTGAAACTAATTTTTTATTTAACATGAATAATTATAAGATTTACCATTTTGATTGCTCAGTTATTTTACATTAAAATACTCTTAATATAATTTTTTAATAATTTCCAGTAACATATATTATTTTCAGTTACTTTTAGTTTCACTGATTCATATTGAGCTTTTTGTTATAATACATAAATATGTAATAATTTGTACTTATGTTCATAACATAACACAAATTTAAAATATCAAATAACAAGCAAAACTTCTTTAAAATTTATTAATATTTTAAAAACAACTTTACCAAAATATTTCTTATGACAATTTTTAGTCCTTGAATTAAAGAAACGTTGGAAGAACACCCATTGTGCATTGAGCAGAAATATTAGAAAGTTATCACCAAGTGCAGCTCTGGGTTTACAATCAAGAGTATTGTGTGTTTGGTGGTTATTTCTGAAATACTTTAAAGAACCAAACTTTGTACGACAACAGCACATTTTTTTCTGCTGTTGTAAAAGTTTGATTATTTGATTTTAATAATTTTTCAAATCTATTTTTAAAACTAATTTTATTATTTAGAATAAGTGTTTGCGGTTTATTATAAAGATTACATTTTTTGGTCCTTTAAAAAAAAACTATTGCTCTTCAATTGGTATTTAATGCATATGATTTAGTTTAGAGCATTTAAAATTAACATGCTTCAGCAAGAGATTATTATGATCTTATTCACAACAAAAGTAATGAAAAGTATATCTTATTCTTATCTTTTAAATAATGTTACAAAAAAAGAAACTGAGTTTCAATTATACTTTGACATCCAGCAATTAATTTATAACAATAGCGAATTTATCTATATTTTGTAATAAAAAAATTTCCATTTGTGTATTTAACCCCACTTTAGTTATGGGCATCATCTTGAAGAAAATAGTGTAAATTTGACGTTATGTTAATTATATTACTATATTGATAAATTGTAAGAATGTGAATTTTGTTATCAAAATACAGTGAATAACATTCAATAAAAATCAGATGTGTTTTAAAATAACAAACCCACATTTTCTTAAAATTTATACCTTGCCTATGGAGATAAATTTATTTTTTAAATGCGAGACAAAATGAAATTATATTTTGTTCTTACAATATAAAAGCCATATTAATTTTATTATGTAATAAAGTGTGTCCTTTGGCATTTTCTCTTTTATTTTTCAAATTTCTAATATTTAATAACAATGTCAACGATTGAGAGGCCACATAAGCTCTCAGGCAAACCCAAAAGCCGAAGACACCGTAACAAATTGAAGCAAACACAAAAACAGAAGAGTAGAAATGTAAACAATATCCGCTTCGATGTATTGCGCATGCGTGCGTCACTTCAGTGTGTGATACCTTTTCACATGTCGTTTGCGTATAGAGTTATTATCTTGAAGCAACAGGCGCGCGTTGGAGACTTATACGAGACCTTAATAACGTCACTCCAAATATTAACCAATAAAAGTTTATTTACTGTTTAACTTGCATTATTATTGTATTGTGTATTTGTTAATATTTTCATATTTGAAAACATAATCATGACCAAAACGGCAAGAAATATTGGATGTAATACTTTGATTTAAATATCAGCAGCAAAATGCTGAAGTATTTTAGAAGAGGAAAAAAAAAAAAGAGAGAACAAAATTTAAATAACATAAAACTTATTTCAATTGCCCATGCAATTTATTTAAAATAAAGTTAACAATATTTCTTTGAAAGGAATTTTTATAAACTATAAATAATAACTAAATTGGAAAATCATTTTATACGAAAAATTTTTCTACAAATACTTATGCATTTGCATTATATTAAAAATCCTAATTTCAAAAATAATTACATTTAATTTCAGAGCCTGGTTCATAATATTTAAATAAAAATACAAATAAATTTATTTATCATATTAAAGTTCATGTATTTAATACATTCATAAAAGTAATAATAAATAAAAATTATTATTTAAAATAGAGTTTCTGCAGTGTTTTAATTGCAGTTTAAATTAAAAACTCTTTATTTAATTTTTATTAAAAACTAAAAATACTCAAAATATTTTTCTACTTTTAGAAAGCAATTTCAACGAGGAAGATTTAAATAAAATGAAAATAGTTTCTTAAAATCTTGTGAAATTTTACCAGAGAATTGTTTTTTGAAATTATTATTAATTATTCAACTAAAATCTTTATATAGTTGATTTTTTAAAAATTTATTAAAATAATTATCATCACGTAGGTTTCACAAGCACCTGTTATCTATAGAAAAATATATAATCCAATAAATAAGTGTATATTATAAAACAAGAAAATAAAATTCTAAAACGTATTGACCAATTAAATTTAATTTGCTTTTAAAATATTCAATGATAAATTCTTCAATGTCTACAGAAAATTTGAATTCTATGTTCTTATATAAACAACGCGAATCAAGTAAATATACACTTGTCGCTCGGTTGTGGATGAAAAAAATTAAACATGCTGAATACTTCCTTTAGTGGAAAGCTCCGCCTCAATTTGGTCATACGTGACGTCATTTCGTGGATGGCCGGTGGATGGCTTGTGGGCAGCTGGTAGTCATCCACCGTGTCCGGGTGACGGTGACCAGGTTTGCTGCCTGCCTTAAAGAACACAAGAGCTAGAAAATGAACCTTTAACTACGCATGCGCTGAAATCTCCGAACGCGTTCAACTCATTCTGAATAAAACCCGAACTCCAGCTAATCCAAATGCTCACGTATAAGTGCAGGTTGTTGCATTGTCCATTCCCCCCTGCGTATGTCTTAAATTTATATATATATATATATATATATATATATATATATATATATATATATATATATATATATATATATATATATATATATATATATATATATATATATATATTTAAATTTCGGGAATCTTTAAAAAAAGATTAAATATAGATTTGGCGGTTTAGGAATAATACGAAGTAGCTTCGTATATTTCGTATTTTTAATACTTTTTCACACCAGTTGCTTTCATCAATCAGCAGACATTCTTTTTTTAAAAAAAAAAACTTGATAAGTTATTTATCGTTTATTGATTAAATATGTTTAAATGGAAGAACAATTAAATTATATACGAGCACTTTTATTAAAATGTTCACAGTCTACTGGGGTAGAAGCGATTTGCTTATTTCAGTATACAGTTTGAGTAAAAAATCATTGTGATTATTGTATCGTTGTTTGATCGTGTGTGTGTGTGTGTGTGTGTGTTAGTCCATTGCATGTATATTTCATAATTTTAATAAAATACTATTTTTGATGACTAAAATGAAAAAAAAATATTTTACTCATCAAAGTTAGTACTTTAATAAAGTGATCATATTACCTTTAATAAAATGATCAAGGCATCTCTATTAAAAAAGGTAACTGCAAAAGTCTACTTCTTCATTTGTAGGAAGTATTTGGATTAACTGATTTGCATACATTTTCCCAATGTTTTTTGTGTGTATATATATATATATATATATATATATATATATATATATATATATATATATATATATATATATATATATATATATATAACTTGCTCATTTTTGATAACTGATATAATATTACTGTGATGGCTTGTTGTAAGTTGCTTTTTAAGTGGGGTAAGTTGTTTTCTAAGATTTGTGTCACTGACCTTTTTATTAAAAATCATGTTATCATAAAAACTATAATGTTATTTATCCTTTATTTAGCTTTATTACTCAAGTGATTACAATGAAATGTAGTAAAAAATGACGTTGTTGATCAAGCATATACAAGATATATTGATTTTTAAGTTTTATAACGTTTTCCAATATATATTCCCGTAAATTTTGTAAAATAACTTTCTAGCATTTTGGCATGAAGTGATAAGAAAATAAAAAATATTCAGAATTCAAAATTATGAGAAATTATGTAATTTCAGTTACTGAGGAAGTGTTTTGATGCCTTTTGTTTATGCTGTCTAAATAGTAGGCCAAAATGAGATTTTAAAATATGAGGAATAGTACTTAGTTTTTGTGGAAGTAATTCAAGATTCCTATTCTTTTTGGTTCTTTCACTGGTTCCTATACTCTTTTGTAACCACAATAAATTTTTGCATTCATAATAAAACATTTATTTCATTCTGAAAATAACACAATATTAATATGCTATTTGTAAGCTTTAAAAGCTCAAAATTGTTTAGATATTGGCTACATATTTCATTCTATTTAAACTAACATGGGTACGAGACCTTTCAGTTCTACTTTATAAATTACATGAAATCACAGAAAATAAAATTTATATAAATATTATAAAAGTTGGTGACAATAGTAAAATCTAATTGTATATAACATGCAATAAAATTATTAATAATAAAATGACATTTTTGTGATAGTCCTCAAGATTTGGAATAAGCAAAAATATATTTAATCTCAAAGAATCAAATACAAAAATATACCATAAGAAAAAGAATAAAAATCCCTCCGAAATGTCACCAAGTCTACTGTATTTCATATATTAGGATTGAATCGTAAACTTGATGGTTAGAGCTTGGTCTTTGCACTCCCAATGCACAGGCCCAAGGTTCAATCTTTGGGCTAAGCAAGTTTAACTCGGCCTTTAATTCCTTCGGTGGGTTAATAAAACCAAGTATCAAGTACTGAACTGAGTATCACTCTTTGTGCAATTAACTTTTGTTTTAGATTATTATTTAGATTCATCCAAATGATTGTTTTGTACTCAAGTTATAAACCTGGGTTTCAACAAATATTGCAAAATTGCAACATTTGTTGGAGCACAGGAGTTGAATTTTTAAATGTTTTGTTATACCATCTCATACAAGTATTCTCAACTTCATATAAATTATAGATGATCCATTGGGAATACACATGTAATATTAAAATTAAAAATAAATTAATGTAAAATTAAATGTAAATTAGCGTAATTCATGTGAAATTAAATATACACTAATTTTTCAAAACATGTTTCTATTTCATAATATGCCAAATGAAAATCAAGATGGAGTGATTTCTCACATCATCAATGTATTCCTTTCACAACACTTCTTGGTTGATCCTCCCAAATATTGTCACTGAAATTCTTATGATTGGGAAAATTCTTTAAAGCAGATATAAATAGTTGCCATATATAATAATCTATTTCCAAAAATCAATTTTATTTAATGGCTGCACTATTCATATTAAACCTTGTTGAAAATCACGGAAAATAATTCCTCTGAAGTTCCTTTATGTAACTCCGTAATTAATTTTCACTTCTGTTTTCCAAAAATTTACAGTAAATAGGAAAAAAAATTAATATTGAGCGATAATCAGTTCAAGGCTTAAACTCCCATCTAGTGTGCAAATGTTTATTCTATTTCCAAATCCACTTCAAATACAGACCCTTTTTAAATAAGTTCACATGTGCAATTTATCAACAACTTTTAACTTATCGGAGAAACCCTTTAATTATGTGCATGCAAAATTAAAGCATTTCAGATTTTTTTCTGATTTTCCTTTTTGTTATATAAATCTAATACAAACTCTTGATTTCAACAACTTTTTATTTTATTCAGTTTATTCGAACTTAAGAAAGTTATAATTAACTTCACACACAAGTTATGGTATAGAGAAAAAGAATCAAATCAATATAATTTCAAATAAATTACGAAACGGCCTTTTCTCTTTCGCTCTCTCTTTTTCTAACTAAGCCCGTGATATAAACGAATTGTCGGAAATAATCGGATTCGGTTTTCAAAACAAGACGAAAGTGTTCGTAGATTTCAGCGCATGCGCAGTTTGAGGTTCATTTTCTAACCCTGGTGTCTTCTAAGGGCTTGTCAATGTGCGTCTTGACTTAGACATTTTAGCATCCATTGTAAAAATTGCCTTGCGGGAGGACTTTTCATATATAGTGGGTCATATTCACGAGTCGGAAAAGAGGCAACCTGGAAAACTAACAAGCACCCAGCCCAACAGAGGTTCATACAAAAGCGCAATATCCATCTCCCTTTATTCAACAGTGGCTAGGATCGAGCCCAAGACCTTATATAAAAAGCGTAAGTCCATCCACTTTATGATTTCTGCAGAGTTACTTTTTCTTTTTCCTTCTACATGGATGAGAAGACCTCACTAAATCATCCATCTTTTCAGTCAGTTTTCTCCATCATTTACTCACAGTACAGTTGTGATTTAGCTTCAGTCCTGTCATTTATTTCTCAGCTGGAATAGCTGCTTTCAAATCCAATATATGCTAAAAGGACAAGAAGTTATGAACTTGGTAATTATCAAATATTATCACTTAGAAACATAAGAAGTTTCCATATTCGAAGTTTGTGAAATATTTTCATATACTTATTCCTTGTATTTTTAATAATATTTTTATTGCGGAATTTTTAATGTTGTAGCATTTTTCTAAAATGTCCAGTTTAGGTGAGGATCCTCGGAGTTTTCAGAATCAAATCACAAAATATTGAGACTCGTATCATCAAGAATTATCTTGAGGAGATTATCGAAATTCAGAATACAGTAATAATATTTGTGATATAGTGTACATTTATCTTACTCACAGAAATAGTAACGTGTAAAAATTCCATGTGTGAAAGAATGTTATAGTTCTTGATAATGTTGGGACCCCCATAGTTGCGAGGCTTCTGTGTATAACACCCTTCGCATCCCTCAGATCTTCGGATTGGACCTACATTGGGAGTGGCCGTACAAAATACTGTGTGTAAACTTTATTATATCTTTCCAAACATGGGATTAATGATGTTCAGAAGACAAGATTAAGTCAGATACACTTTGAAGTTTTCGGAATAGCTATTTCTATAACTTATAAGAAACTTCGGTAAGTTAGTTTATTATAAATTAAAAATGTGTTTGCATTAATTATAAAGGATTGAAGATTTCAAGAATGTCCCAAGTTTAGATGTTTATTTTATTTATTCTTATATACTTTTTTAGTTATAAAATTTCTTGTGTTCTTCAAATCCAATAAACATAACTTCACTAATTTTTTGATTTTTTAACTGTTAATTTGCTCAAAATGAAACTACACTTAATGAAATAAAATTCCTTAGTGAAGACTTAATTCTTTTCTATTAAATTTTCATTTTTTTAAATCATAAAGTTCTTTGCTTAATTCGACTGCCTTGTTTGCGAAATTATCTGAAAGAAAAGATTTAATAAAAAGTATATAGAATAGTATACTGGTGCAGAATTCGCATTTTTATTTTAAATTTTGTTCACATAATATACGTGTCGTGAAACTCTGTATTAATTTATTAGAGCAAAGTACAAAATATTTTTCACTAAAATAAAATTCTTAATCGGATTTTTTATGCCACAAAAATGTGTTATATTTCTTCACACATCGTTGCTTATATATCACAAATGGGTCTGAGGATTGGGCGATTGGAAGCTTTAAATCCTTCACTCTTAGAAAAATACTTAGTGCATCTGTTGTTGATTAAGCTTGAAAGATCTGATATGTCAGATCAATTGGAGAATGTTGTTGACAGTAGAAAATCTATAACTGTAAGAGGATTGGATGTTAAGTCCCCTTGGAAAGTCCGCAACGCAGAAGATTATCCGGTGAAACTGTGGATGGTGTTATAGCATTTACTTAGTGCATCTGTATTAACTATTTGAGTCTTTCAACACCGATCATATATATATTTAGAAAATTAAACACTACTGTCTCAATAAAGAATTAATATGCCCTTTAAATTCACTATATTGTTTTAAAATACTTATTCAGTATTCATTTAAGTTTATTTTCCCAATTTTGTTTATTTCTAATAGATTATAAAAAGGAAATTCAGTTTTCTAAGCTTTGTAAAATTTAAACTTTTATTTGTGTAATCTCTTTTTTAGTTTTTTATTTAAAAAATTATTAATATATGTAGCATTGAATATAATAGCAATTTTATTCTTTTGATTTATTGTACTTCGGTAAAAAAATTATTTCATGTATTACTAAAATTTTAATTTGTTTTTATGTATCAGAAGAGTTTACATTTCAGCTACATTAAGATAACCATCATTCTAATTGGTCCAATTCATTTAATACTCATTAACTCTAATTGTGAACATTGTTAATTAAACAGAAGTGAGTGTTTTTCGCACTAGGTAATGCCTCATTTAGACGCAATATAAAAAATTTGTTGCTTAAGAATACTTCTGTAAGACACTCGAATTGAGTTTTGCTTTCTTGTGAAATTAAATTCTTTATTATTTTTATTCTTAATGAAAAAATTTTCCCTCCTGATATGTTGAGTCTAATATATTACTGAACACTATTATAACAATAAGTAAGGCTTTTATTTACATATATTTGTATATATAAATAAAAGCGCGCGCGTGTGTGTGCATGAGAGAGAGAAAGAAAGAAAGAGAGCATTTATGACATGAGGATGGATGACACTGGAATGAGTATCAGACGCCGCTTCTTGGTAATGTCAGATAATCATTAGACTGGGACACACAATGCAGGATATTTGATTGTTGTCTTGATCTGCACAGTTTTCAGTCCTTTCATCATTTCGTCAAATAGTAATGTCTATTCACAAGTTTCTAAGAGATTGACCCACCACCTCTGTCCAGCAATTATAGTTGATGAAGAGCAGCATAGAATAAGTTGCCCATTTCTCTCCTCAATGACGATATCAACTTCTTACCTTTTCGAGATTGTTGCAGTTGTCTTGTGCCAGCCAGACTGTTAGTATGGGGTATGCTGCTCCACATTTCCAACTGAACCCTTATTTGGTGTAGAGTCCTACTTCCTTACTTGTCATAGGTATTCGCTTATAGGGTAGGCGATCATTCACAACCCATTCATACAAGGAAAGGACAAAGGCAGGAGAAAGAGAGAGAGAGAGAGAGGGAGTACATCTACAAGCCTGGACAAGAATTCAAGCCCATGATCTCCTTATCAGCAATCAGTCCTTTTCAGGCTGAGAACCGTTTTAACTGCCAGAACCAGCTTTGTTTTTACTAACATCGTACCCCTGTAAACCTTCAATGTGGTCGCAAGTGCAAACTTAATCATAAAATACTATTTCCTGCTAAGAAATATATTTTCTTTGTTTTCATTTATGGCACTGCAGATTTAATATCCACAGTGCATATATATATATATATATATATATATATATATATATATATATATATATATATATATATACATATATATATATATATATATATATATATATATATATATACATATATATATATATATATATATATATATATATATATATATATATATATATATATATATATATATATATATATATATATATATATATATATATATATATATATATATATATATATATATACGTACATACATACATACATACATATCAAGCTGAATATTAAAACTGCAATACATCTAAGCATGAATTTAACTCACTATTCCACACTATTCTATTATAAATTTCAAGTTTCCTCTACGAGTATAAAGAAGATCACATAGTTAACAATAACAAGTTAATTCTGTAAAAATTCAATTTTTTTCAATAAAGATTGTTTATATTTTCAGGTTCTGATTCATGTTTACCATCCACTTTTCTGATAATTCAAATGTATATATCTATATCTATCTATCTATCTTTATATATATATATATATATATATATATATATATATATATATATATATATATATATATATATATATATATATATATATATATATATATATATATATATATATATATATATATATATATTTGCATGTATGTATAATTTTTCCGTCATAGCAGAAGTTGTTTCATCACGTTTTTCTTCGCTTAAAACTTCAAAATGAAAACAGTCTGAAATGCAAAATTTCCATTAGCAATATATCAAATGATTTCTTTAAACATTTTCATGAGGAATTGAGGAATATTATTATAATAGTGATCTAGTATGTAGAAATAAAAAAGTGGTATTTTTGCAGTCTTTTTTATCAAAAAAGTGCAAAACTCACCAAAAAAGGATAAGAGAGAAATTTACCAATAAATTAACTTGGTGCACAGCTGCCCTAAGGAATGAGACGTCCATGTGATAAATGATTGGATCAAGAAAATTTATATTTAAGGAGAGAGTATGATCATATTAAACTGGCTCTGCAAAGTTAGTAACATTTACTCTGCTGAACAGAAGTTTATCAAAGTTATTCTGGCATAACTGCTCATTCCTATTTATTGCCAATCATAAGATCGAAATTATTTCTTGTGGTTCTGAAATATTCTGCGAAGTATTTCTCTAGAAAATATCAACCATTGTTGTTGTTGTTGCACCAGCATGCTTCCCTGTTCCAAGCCCTGAATGTATCAACCATGTTCGATCTTGTTTATTCAGTAGTTTTTTTGCCACCCAACCGATGAATTGCATATACCTTCACTTTCAAACAGCTGCGTGACAATCACTGCATAATAAAGTTTAATGTTATCATCCATGAAAAAGGACTTTCGATCCATAGTATCTCTAGGAAGATACAAAAGAGAAAGGACAGCATAAGTATTATAAAAAACTGAACTTGTAACTAAAACATAATGGAAGTTGTTAAGATCAGCATAGGTAACAACCATGATTTGACATTAAACGAGATCTCTTTTATCTACAATCATGTCACTTTTGATGATGTTGGTGGTATTATTGTGATTCATCATTTTCTTTGGAGTTTGCGTCTATATTTGGTAGTCAGACTAAATCACCATGGAAAACTCAGTTTTAGATATATTGAAATTAATGTAACACACGATATATTTATACTAGTAAAAATAATACATCCTTGAGCAGTCTCATGACTAAGTTGATATGAGATATCGGTCATCCAGTAGTCTGTAACCTGTTTCTGAAGATTGTTTCTATCATCTGTTGTTAGCTCTTTCTCTTCTATTGACGGTGTGTATTGGCAGACCACTATCAAACACTCGTGTACCTTTTCCAGTCATTCGACAAACTCTACAAACACGTGAAACTATTCTCTGAGCTATTCCAAAATTCACTTTCACATCAATCTCAATTTTGGACTTTCCTTCAAATTCCAATAATTCGAACTCTGGTAAAGCTATCGAATATCGTCTGCAAAATTGTCTGTTGGACATATCACATTGAGATAACAACTTAATGTCGTTAAAATTTTATAATGTATATTGCGCAATAAATTTCCCAAAGATACTCAACATACAGCGTCAGCATTCTTTATACCCTTCTGACGTGTGTTAGTATATGTGTTACATATATGCGCAAACCACATCGTTCATGATATCAGTCGGTATCTTGATTGGTCTTTCGTTATTTAATTCTTCATTTAGCTTACGTGAAAAAAATTTTCGCTTCGTATTTAAATTTTACACATCAGCGTATTACGTGATTGTCTTATGCGAATATCCACCGCGTAAACTTCCTTCCGGGATGATTTTCTATAGATACGGATGGTGGGCCGGGTTCATTTGCTGCAAGGGAAAAAACCTGAAAAACACCCAGTCACTCATCTCGACAGACGTGCATTCAGAAAATCAACGTATATCTCACTTTGTTCTGTAAAGACATGGATCAAATCCGAGACCTTATGGTACGAAGAGAGCTGTCTTATTTCTTAGTCTCAATGAATCTCAAACATGATAAGGCATCTCCACACGGAAGAAAGAACTTTTGAATAAAATATTATTTGAAGACAAAGCATCCATGACTGAAATAAAAATTTAAGTAATAATTTAAGCTATATGTGTATAAAATTTAGTATTTAAGCTATTTGTGCGTAACATTTAACATTTAAGCTATATATGCATTTAAATAATAATTTAAGCTGTATCTGCATACATGAAATAAATATTTAAACTTTGTGTGCAAATTATTATTAATGAGCCAAACATAATATTTTCTTCAATTTAATGCAAAGTCCCAAAATATAATAATATCAAAAGACAAAATTCCTTAGCCAATGAATCAATAGTAATTATGAATTGTTCATAAGTCTGAAAGGTCAATTCATATCCTATAAATTTTATTTAATATAAGGGACGCATAAGGTAAAATCTCAATAAGGTGTCACTCAAGGGACCTCAAAACTACAGACTTAAGTTGAGTGTGACATAATAGGAGTAAAATAAATAATATTAAAAACTCCTATTTCATCATATACATTTTAAATTTACGACTACATAGTTTTATATATAGCAAATAATATATCTGAAATTTAAAAATAATTTAGAAATTTTTCAACTTTTTTCATCACGATTCTCTTTAGTGTTTGAGATAACTCTACACTGTGTGTGTAAAACACATAAATAAAAAATAACTCTGTAGTTTTTGTAACAAAAGTTGAGGCAATTATGGATACAGTAAAGTATGATGTATGTTTCTCTACACGTTATTGCTGAAATATTTTCAGAAAGTTTTATTTTAATTTTTAAAGCAACTTTTACTATAATTTTCAGTACGATTTGCTTCAAGCTTAACAGAACCTTTTGCAATGGCGATTTACAGCTTGCAATAATTTTTGTCATAAATGTTTCACAATATATTTGGTTTTTCTTTTGTCCTGATTCTAATGAAGCTTTTAACATTAGAACTTCATCTAACAGAAGATGCTAATTTATGAAAATAATGGGGATCATTTTTCCTCTTTTCAAGAAAATATTAAGCGCAAATATTATAATATTATACACTCTTTATTTATCAAATAAGTGTATACATAGTTTCTTGAAATTCAAAATATGGTAGAAAATTTGATACATTTAAATCTTATTTTCAAAATGTACGTTTAATAGAATTAATATAGCCTCTAATATTATTAAAAAATAAATACTGAATTATAATCATTTGAATGTTGGATATTGTGGATACAGAAAGATTTACGGTATAATTCATAATTATTTTCAATGCCTTTGTTGAATATTTTTCTAAAGCAAACATTTTAAGAATGTGCTTACATTTTGTTTATATTTCTTGTATAAGAAATTAAAAAAATAAAGGATAATGTGTTATGAACCCAAACATAATGTGTATCAATCGTTGTTTTATTGTGAAATTTTTAAAATACAATTTTTAATTGAGATTTATAATACATTTGTTTTATGTTCCATTAAATATTAAGAAAATTCATTTTCCAATTTTTGCCTAATTTTATTAATTTTCCAGTTTAATGGGAATTACTGAAAAATTTTAATGGCAAATTTTAACAATAATTGAGAGTACAAATCAATTTAATTCACAGTAAGAAATTTCCTAATTATGTGATAACATTATAAACTATGAAGGAATTTTTATTCAAAATACGCAGCATAAGATATATATTTGATGTTATAACGTAGAAGAAACTGCTTTTCATAACATGTTACAATAAATTACTTAATTTTCAATATATTTCACTATAATTAAATACTTAAGTCTCTCTTTCGCCACATTCTTTAATTGATGCTGATTTTAATTTGATTTATTTATTATTTAATTTGAGAAGAATTCTTACACCATTGTCTGTTAAAAATAGATATATTAAATAAGATATAAAATTAAAAAAGCAGTTTTTAGTTTACTAGGAGTTTTATTCATTAAGGAGGGAAAAACCCTAGAGAAGATTTCCTTTTATTAAAAACTCATACGAATAATAATATATTTAAATTGCATTACAAAAAAAAAAAACGAAAATTTATTTTTTGTGTTTTTTTAACTAAGCTTTTTATAAATGCAAGTAAAAACTATGAAGAACTAATTGTTTTTAATTCAGTAAGAATTAACAACACACAATTGTCAAAGAATATTTTTTTATTTATTTTATCTTTCAAATATAACTATTCAAAATTAGACAAATGTTTTATAATTATATAATGTGTGCATTTCAGTGCCATGCATGATAGATATTCTTCGTTTGTGTTTCACGAGAGATTCATTTTCTGTAACCACCTAAAAAACAAAACAGTATAAATCAGACACATGAATAAATACATCAAAATTTAAATAAACACTATCATGGTTACATTGGAGCTGCAATAAACTTGTCCAACGTTTTTCCAAAATTTGTACCTGTAGAAAAAGAGTTGGTGACCGATTTGCCACTAAATAACGTAATGATGGCAAAATTAAATCGCAGCCAATAAGAAAATGAAGTATACACCGGTTCAATACGCTGAGTCATGTATATATTTTTATCTTCTAATTGATGTTCTATGCTATACGCATTTCAAATTTTCTAAGGAAATGAAATAAAATAATTGAATATTATGGAGAAAATTATTTAGTAATATATTTTAAATGCATTGAAGAGAATATATTTAATTATAGAATTTATTCTTATTTAGATTTTGCTAAAATTTTAACATTTTTGTATGATTCATTTCAAATAAGGTAGAGTGTTAGCAGAGTAATCATATATATGAAAAGATGTTATTGTATATAATAACGAATCTTCATCAGAGTTAAATGGAACATATTTCAAAAAACTCTTATATAATGTAAATAGTACATACCATAAATTAATACATTGGTATCTAAGGTAAGTAAGTCTACAATATATCAACTGTATCTTGAGAAGATGATGGAATCTAAAAACAATAAGCAAATATGTCTGATTAATTTACGGGAAAATTTTAATTTTATATTTATTTTTAGAGTATTTATTCATGATTTAGTCAAATTAGAAAAATTTGTTACAAAATATGTATAATTTTATTTTATTTAAAAACGCAATAATTAAGAATTTACCACAACAATTTTAGATATTTTTTCAGGTCCTTCAAAAAACATACAGATCCAGATGCAAAGATAAATTCAGTGATATATTCCTTCTTTCCTTCTATTCTATGATTGGGGAAAGCTTTAAAAACACTCTCCCGGTAGGAGATGTTTTTGAAAAATTTATAACATTTTAGCGTTATTAGTTAATACAATTTTCAGCTATTTTTCTAAATAAATTTCAGTTAAATATTTAAAATGTTTCAAATTATTTCATTTTAAAAATAAACAAAACTATTTTCCCTTCAAAGAAGAAGTGTCAAATGGCTCGAAATTTCTAATTAAAAAATTATACATTTTTATTAATGAAATTAATATATTTTATTCATTCTCTAAATTGTCTGATATAAATTTAAAAAATGCATTCTTTTAAAAGAAAAATGTCTGATATTTTTGAGAATGGATGCCAGGTACATGATATTTTGGATTTGTTTCAAGATTACAAGCAAATTTGATTCTGGTATGAAAGTTTTAAACTAAAATTTGGAGCATCATTAAAAATATTTTTATTAAGTGATTAATCAATTATATTTTATAAAATCATTATTCAATTTGATAACTAATATAGATATTAATTTTCAGTCAGTTAACGTTTTCTTTAATAAAAATTAGAGTAAAAATATTTTTAAAATATTTATAAATTACACCAAGGTAAAGGACACTATTTCCAAAATAATTTCAAGAAATTAAGTTTTTCTCAGAAATTTCTGGAATATCAGAATTATATTTGTAAGAATGTATGTAAATCAATGTAAATTATCATCTCGGTATGTTAAACAATAATAAATAGTACATTCATTTACATTTGCTGAAACAATTAAAATATTAATTGAAAATTTTTTTTGAAAATTTAATGAGCTGCAAATTTTGTCCCTGGACAAATGCAGGTGATGAGGACGTCACTTTAAAACAAAACCAAACAATAGCCCGCTCTTAGGCTATTCTACAGTTTGTTCTAGGTGGAGTTGAACGCGGCCGCGTTTGTTAATTCCATTCCTCTTGTGAATATAAGTTTAAAATATTGAAAGATACTCTTTTTTGTGATAGAGTATGAATGAACAATTAAAGGAAGATTTTAAAGCTGTTGTAAGGGAGTTTAAAATTTTTAATAAATACTTATTTTGAAAATTCAAAATTTGAGAATTACCACTCACATACTTATATCTTTAATCAAAGTTTATAAATAACATTGATATATTGGTGTAGTGGTGCTATCTTTGATGATATTAGAAAACAAAAGATTATATCAAGGGAATGTAATTTAAATGTTGGTCCGAAGAAATGAATAGTAAAAATTTTATGGCATCAAATATGTAATAAAAGCAAAAATAAATTCAACAGAAATGAAAATTGGAAATCTAAACGAATGACAAGCCTTAGACAAAAAGTTATTGTTAACTGTGGTTCAACAGAAGATAGGTAACAATGCACAGAATACTGACTGCATGGTTATGAAAAAAAAGTTTTTACCTATTGTCAGATTTTACTTAAAAAAACTCACTACAATTATTGGAGAAACATGTGCTGAACACTGTAAAAAATAGTGATTTGATAAACGTTCTTCTTAACCAAAATAAAGAAACTCATGGTACTAATGACGGCAATATAGAAATTAATATTGGGTTTATTTTGAAAAAATTTAAAGACTCAAGGCAAGTAATTATTAATATTCCTTCAAATATTCGAACAGAATAATTAGCTGTACATAATTTGGGAATCAGTAGTGTATGTGCTTAGTTGAAAATTTCTTTGTAGTAATAGACTTTTCAAGTGTTTGGAAATAACCATAACTCTTCCGAATGCAAAATTAAATTAAAATTCTTCATGTGTGATGGTGAGTACAAAAATACTCAGTGTACAGAAAAACATAGGAATATTTGTGCATATCATTTGATGGATAGTAAACTTAAATGTCACTGGAAGTAGCAGATGCAAATTATCAGCAATATGAAAAATAATGTGTTTCAGATAATTTTATGGGGAATCTTATTATTTCCAGAATAGATTATAACTAACTGCTCGTTTAATATTTTACGAGTTTTTTAACTTAATCTCCATAAATGAAAAATTACTACGCATCTGTTTGAAAATTACAGTACTGATATTGCTTTCTTTAAAGAGCTTCATTGTTACAGGCAATGTATTTTGTAAAAAGTTTCAGCCAATCACCCTTATGCAACTAATTTAAATACGTTTTAGATCCTCTTTTGAAAGTATGTACTTTTCGGAAAGCTTAGTAACATATTTATTCCCATTAACACAATAATCGGAAAAATTTAAACCATGTCAAACTGATAAAAAAAAGAAAAACAGTTTTTTTGGCATACTTACATCAATTTTACATTTTTCATGCTTTCAGCTCTAAATGCAGGATTTTGCCCTTGTATAAATTAAGGAATAGACATTTAAAAAAATGTAAATTTTTACACATAAATAAGTGAGAATTAATGTAAAATATATTAAAATTTTTTCATCATTAATTAGTTATTGCATATTTTAAAGGTATTTTTATTTAGTATTTTTGTTATGCTAGTTAGTAATAATAATTTTCATACAAACTAACAAACATACAAGCACAAACCGAATTACTTTAAAAATCTGTAACAGGATAATCATACCTGCTGTTAGAGTAATTAATTTGTCTTAATTTCTACAGAAACATTAGTTGAAGATTAGGAATCAATCATATTTTAGAAATAAAATGTATTAAAGTAATGTCTTGCTGCATATTCATTCAATTTTCCTGGGTAATTTGTCTGAAGCATATTCTAGTTCGACACGCAAAAATATAGAATAAATAGACTCATGTTTCTCATTCACACATTTCATATAAAGGAACTCAGGTAAAGTACAATACAGCTTATTGTACAACTTATTAATATATTTATAACTATATTAATTCATTTTAAATTACGCAAAAATTGGTTAGAGATTAAAATTTAAATCACAAGCGGTATATTCACTACATCATATAAATTTATTGATGTAGTCAAATGATTTTCCTATTATTTATCTACAGGTATATGGTTACAAAATGATTTATGTAGCTTAATGTAGGCTTGTACGTTTTGTATGAATATGTATGTTTTGAAAATAAAAATACATAAAATGTCGAAAGGACATGCTGTTTTTATGGAATTATAAAAACAGCCAATACCTTTGCCTGCCTTCGATCAGTTACTAAACCCGTTAACTGTAAATGCAGATTCAGTATATCCTTTATTAGGATCTGAAAACACTTTGAACCAAAGTGGAAACCTTTTATTTGCTGAAGGTCAATATTCTAACTATCAGACCACATAGCACTTTTTTCTAAATTTAAGATGGATGACTTTTTTTCTTTCTTTTTGAGTGGGAAAACTGAAAGTTCAGCTTGATAAGGACTTAAAGTTACATTTACTTGAGAACTGTTTGAGGATCATTAGCAGGGCTTCTTTTTTATGAATTAAAGGAAAAATTAAATAACTTCTTGAGAATATTAAAATGCCAAAATATTTTAAATCCATTATTATACATCCTCTCTTAAATTAACTCCTTGTAAATTTCCTCCAGAGTCCAAATGCATATTAACATTTTCAACTGTAGTTAGGTGTTTTTTCAAAAACGTCCCCAACACTCAAACGGCATGTTTAAAATTCCTGATTGGTGAAGTTCAAGTAGATTTTTTTTTAATATAAATGGATAATTGTTGCTAAATTATATTTGATAGTTGCTTTTTTTAGCAATGAGTAAAGGAAGTCATTCCTAATCAATAAGAGTTAAATAGTTGCCATACACTATACATTTCTTCGTTTGGATCTATTTGTCTCTAGAAATAGTAACGTGTGTGGGGGTAGTTAGACGGGTTGAAGAAAATTCAAACAAGCTCTGATTTTTCTTCCAACGTGGGGTTAAGAGGACTCTTTCTACACCGTATACAAAACGAGCTGTAATGTTAAGTCTATGAAGAAAGTTTTATTATAATTAGACCTTCCCTTTTTGTAGTTTTCGATAATGCTTAAAAATAATTATTTATTCTGTTTTGAAATTTATTTTTAAATTATTTTAACCATTTTTAAATTGTCTCAATGTTTTGAACAGTTGTTTAAAACATGAATAAATTAAAAAAAGATAAAGAATTTTAAAATTTTAAAAAATGGCCAAAGTTGTAAATATATTTATAAGTACCATCAAAAAAAATTTTTTTTCTTTCTTTATTTAAAACAGATTTTTTTATTTGTAAAAATAAAACTTACAATATTTCGCCAAAATTGGTAACGCCCGCATTTTGGAAAAATAATTGGTTATTTGAACAATTTATCCAATCCTTTGCACAGTTTAGTTAACAAGCTCCTCCTCACTCACTAAAGTTTGGAATTTGGGTTTTTTGCAGTTCTAGAAGATAATTTGTGTGTGTTCACTTCCCTCATCCCAATAAACGATGCGGATGTTCCTAGTTTTTGAAGTTAATCTTTTGATTTTGGTATCTTCCTTTTAAAAATACGCTTCTAAATTGGAGTGAAAAAAGACATTTCTTTCCCCTTTTACAAAAAGAAGAGGGTCGGAGGATTTCTCCATGACGAATTTTATCTTTCCAAAGTGGTCCTGTGCAAATTCTGCGCTTAATTTTGACGAAATATAAATAGGTTATATAAATAGGTAAATATAAATAGGTTATAAATTACATTTTTTCATGCATAATTTCTTCAATTTCTTCTGATTTTGAGATCTAAGTTTCGGTTTCTTGGTAAGTAAAAGCATAAATCGGAATATGTGTCAGTTTCAATGTTTGGGACAGTAATAAATATGTTCATTGGCCTTACACTAATTTTTTTGTTTTGGTTAAAATTTCAGGAAGAATATCCCTAATATTGGTTATTACGAATCTTGGAAAGCGAAGGAAATTGAGCAAAACTCTTGAGCAAATGCGTTGTAGAAGATTCTCAACTCAAATATAACATCAATGCACCAAAATTAAATCGTCATTAAAACGTACAAAACGTATTCTAGTATATAGAAAATGAATGTAGTGAATTATTGCATGCATTTTTATTATACTAAAAATTAAAAATTTTGCATGCCTTCAAATAATGCATTTATAAAATTGTATCCTTCTTTGTTTCTTCTTTGTAGAAATATATCATACTTCCAACTCATCAATGAAGTGTGAAGCATCAACAGGAGAAACAAATAAAAAAATTTAACGCAGTATTTTATACATGCTATGATACTTGAGTTTTTAGTAAATTTTAAAATGGAGCTTGTAACTAAGCAAAATTAAATAACTTTGTTGAATCAATATATTTGTATAATCATCTAGAAAAATGTCATTTAAGATTCATCTTAGATATCAATACAATTTGTAATTTTTTTTTCAGAATTATCCAATTTTGCTCTGGATTCCATTGATAAAAAAATTCGATTAGTTGGGAAAAATTTCTCTAAATATGAAAAATATTTTATGGAGAATTCTTATAATTGATTCACGTTTTCTGTATTAACACCAAAGTTAGGAAAAATAATTGTAAGTTTTAAATATGTTGCACTTGTTTCCAGAAAATTTAACAAATTCTTATATTCTGATGTATTTGTTTCATCAAATTAAAATATGAAAGATTTATGCTGCATCAGCCAATTTTTTGCATCATCACAATCCAGAGCAACAGCCAGCAATATTTTTGTGTTTAATTTATTCATGTTTAAGTTATGATAATATTTAAAAGAATATTATTTCTGATTAATAAGAATAGCGTAAAATATATCATAAAATTAAATATTTAATTGCAGATATTATCAACAAGTGAGTGAAGCAATAAAAACTAAGACTTGTAAATTCGCCAAGTCGTAAAACTGACTAAATATTTCTTTTAATTCAAGAAATTTTTGGCGATTTTTGTTTTCAATTTTCAAGTCGCACATTTTAAGCCAAAAGCAATAAATATTGAAAAAGGACATCCTTAAAAATGACTACCCATTCCAGATGTGCTTCTCCTACTCTGGCAAGCAGAATTCGAAAGGAAAAGATGTATCATGAGAATAGCTATTGTGACTGAAATGTCAAAAACATTTTTTTTCATCTCTCATTTTAATTCAATTATTTTTTTTCATTTTAGTTACATAAATTTATGGGTGTTATCGCACTCCCACCCTTTATTTGCTGCCTATGTGCTTCCCCTTCTCGGGCCAGCGGAATTCGAGACAAGTGTGTGCTTAAATATTTTCTACCCACCTTCACAAATCCAAACGAAGAAATGTATCAGATGTGGCGGGCTTAAGATTCTTGACCCTGTAAGCAGAGTCCAGTCAGAAATTTTATTTCATTCTTTTGCTATTGGTTTGATTGACTTTCTTTGAATACTTTTTGTTCAGTATATTTAAAAACTGAGACGGATTATGTCGCATAATTTGTAAAAATAGAAAATGAAAGCATTTGTGGAGCTTATGTAGGAATTTATTGCACTGTCAAAGTACTTAGATCACTTGTTATTTAATGTTTTTGATTATTTATTCAAAAAATTTAAAAATTTAATACAGATTATTTTCTAATTATAATTATTTCATCTTTTAAAATGGTATTCTTGATCTGTACAATGCTTTGTAATTATATTATGTATGTAACTATAAATACTTCTATTTCCTTACAAAATGTGTCATATTATTTAAATATATTTGATAGATCTTTGAAGTATTTAACATAGAAATGGCAACTATTTATCTTTAAATTATGTTAAGTACACACACACGAACTAATAAATCCATCCCCTTTAAAAACTCTTTGAATAAAATTTTGCATAGAAATATATTGGTGAAATTTCTTAAATATCCTGGTGCGGCTAATTTTTAAATTTCATCCCATAGGAAGGATAAATTTACACCATTTGTCTAGATTTAAAAATATTATTTGAGTCTGCAATTAAGAAAAAGAAATGTAACAAAGAAAACAAATTTACAATCATTTGAATGCCAGTTATAATGACAAATCAGTTTATTAGAAAATGATTATTAAATTAAAAAATTGTATACATACAGTTGCAACAGTATGCAGGATTATATAGTGAATATTATTGAAGAGTAATTTTGATTTATTTAGATTACTAAAGCTCGTTTCTTTTAAAAAATCTAATTTCCCACTGTATACTAATTATGACAACAAAATTATTAAATTAGAATCTGTTAATTAAAAATAGAACCAAAAGAAATATTTCCAACATTTTGAATTGGTTAAACCTAGTCGTTCAATAGTTGCCACGATCTAATGACGAGGTTGATACCAAAGTGGACACTCCTCTTTTCAAATCAGACCACACCTTCATAGGGATATTAGACCAAACGAATCGTACTACACCTGAAGAAAGCAATTCAACTTTCCGAATAACAGGTGTTTCTCTGCAAAAGTAATCATTGGTTAGAGCCAGAAAAAGGTATTAACCTTCTTTCTGGAACCTCCTACCTTCTGGAAGGGAGGAATCTTTTCCTACCTGTCAATGATAGTCCTCTTATTGTTCTTCCTAAATAAGGAACGTGAGTGATTAGAAAATGAACGATTATACGGGAACGCGATTAGAAAATTTTTTTGTTTATTCCAGGATAAGAAAAAAAAACATTTTCTAATCGTTTAAGTTATAATTTTTCACATGGATATGGTTTTTTGGTTCAGAATACGAAAGAATCCTACACCCTGAAGATATATCCGAAAGAAAGGTCTATATCTTTAACTACGCATAAATTTTTCCTTTTTCAGTAAAAGAAAATCCCTTATCAATGTTAAGCTAAAGGTTTCACACCGATGCTCTGAATGAAATGTATTTTGAAACTCAAAGTTACCTTTTATGGCACATATTGCCTTGTTATGTTATTAGTACCAAAATATAGTTCAGTTGGAAAAATGGAGCAGCTCACCCCATAGTGCCATTCCAGCTGGTACAAGACGACATGTTATAGGTGTGTTTTCTGTTATACAATTTCCGTGATAGTGATTCAATTATACAATCAAGTAACTCAAGCTAAATTAACTGTATTGTACATATTTTTCAATAAAAATCTAAAAAATATGTACGGTACAATTTTACAACAGTATCGCAAGAGCTCTTATTACTTTAAAGCTGCAATTTTTAATATTATTCTTAAAGTAAAATTACCTTAAGCAATCTACACTAATTTATAATCTCAATTTGAATGTTAACCTAGTATTTTTGGCTAAATAAAAGAAGAAGAGAAAAATTCTCGTCTCTCTCTCTCTCTCTCACCAGGAAAGGGGGGGGAATAGGAATAATTTCTGATCATAAAATCTCAATTCATGATTACTGCGTGGACTTCGTTGGATTCATTAGACTTAATCCTTTAATCAGTTATTCAAAAAGGTCGTTTCTTTCCTCATAAATTGAAGAAAATTTAGAAAGACGACGTTTCTCCCAAGAAAATATAAGATACTTAATATATCACAAGGATATCTATGGCGCTTTTAAATAAAATGTAAGAAAATTTCCCTATTCTTAATGGAATAGGTGTGAAAAAAATCAAGCAACTTCAAGAATTAGAATCTTTATAAAAGAATTAGAAGCTGTAAAGAGAAAGATAAGCTAATTTGAAATATTGAATAAATTTTAAAATTGTTTTACAGATTTAAAAAAATCAGTTTTTTAAAACTAATTTGATGTCCAGGGGTTTGTTTCACATTTTATTTGGTAACCTTTGCATAACAATTTTTGTATAATTTCTGCGATTTTTGTTGTTTTTAGAATTTCATTTATTTTTAGATAACAATTATTAATATTTATGTTTTAATAATTGTTATGTGAATAAAAATAGTTTAATATACATTATAATATATGACCATTACTATCATATATAATTGTATATAATTATTATAAGCGTATAATATACTGTAATACTAAAATATAATAAGTATTAAATTTTATTTTAATATATCAGATTTAGGTCAAGGATTATTATAGCAGACATGATATATAATGCTTAGAAAAGATTAGGGAACATCGTTTTAACATATAACACAAATGTGTGCTCTTTTAAAAATCAAATGACTTCAATAATTTAAAGTGTAGCAGAAAAGAAAAATCTTTATCCAAATTAAATTTATGACAAAAATAAAAAAATTCAAAACAGAATTCTTGATTTCTCAAAAGCTTTTCGTACTAGTTTCAGTTTGAAAATTCAACTGATCAACTTTTGATTTTAGGAAACTAAAACGATAAGGTAATTATATTGGTGATAATGATCCAATGATTGAGATATTATCGGGATATCAGATATCCAGGCATACATGAAGGAGTTTAGCTGTCCTTACATACATAGCAATGCAGATGAGCCACGGACTGTACTTTAGGTCTTGGATTACATGCTTCGTAAGCGCGAAATCCCTAAGCGGCTCGTAATTTTGAACCACATTCAGGTGAAGAAGTTACGCTTGAGCTGGCATCATCCTCTCTACATCCACGCCAACATAGCGGAAAGACTTTGGATACCATAGCTTAAATAAAATGACTCAGTGTGTTGATAACTTACCCAATGAGAAAGTTATCAACCCACGGAGCTCCAGAAACTCATAAAGGGTGAATGTGTTTATCTCCTCAATCACACACTGCGGCAAGTAATGCTTTACACTGCTAAGCTTACGAGAAGGGGCTGGGGTGTTTGGTTGGGTTTTATGGCGCAAGGTCAAAAATGGACGTGCTGTACCATTACGAGAAGGGGCGTGAAAATACCGAGTCATTGGGGCTGAGAGGATGTTATTGAAATATTAAAGGGTAATTTCAAGGCTGTGTGAAAAGGATTCAAAGAAAACGAAAATGTAAGATTATATATTAAGACAAACTCGATATGCATGCCAAAGAATAAAAATTATATAATGAATTATTCTTAAAATTTATTTAGAAGTAAAAATAAAAACAAATTCTTAGTAAAATAATAAAAATATATGAAGGTTTTAAATACCCCCCAAAAAATTAACTGGCATGCAGTTTAATTAAAGGACAAAACTACTGCAAAATGTCCTATACGATGGAATATTCACATAAATTAAATTGAGTTGCATTGTAAAACATTTGAGAAATCTTTTGAGAAACTTAAATGCACATTTAAAAGAAATAGCATGAAATATAAGAAAATGTAAAGTGCTTGAAAGTATGAATATTTTTATATTTAGCATTTATTTCAAAATATTGTTAGTTAAAAATTCTTCGAAAGTTGAAAAAATAAACATTTAAAATTAATGTTCAAATCAAAATTATCAAATTTTAAAAAATTTACATAAAGTTATACCTTATTTTCTTTTTTTTTAATCAAATTAAATATTTTGAGTATCATTTCCTTTTTCGTTCCTATAAAATTAATGCATACTATCAAGGCTAGTATGCAATAGATTTCAATATTTGACAGTTTTGAGAATAAAAAAACATATCTTAATTACCTACTTTTCCTCTCAAAGTACTTAGAAAAAACATGGAAAAAACTTATTCAAGTAAACATTCATAATAAATATAAAAACTTATACCAAAGTGCAGAAACCGTAATTTTGTAAAAGCTTCTTTTCTTATTAGTCTCAATTGGAAAATTCAACTTTCACTTGGAAAAAAAAATAAGACCATAATAATTGGGGTATTAACCAAGAACAACTATTCGGGTAAACAATAAGAATTTAGAGAATCTTATTGGAATGGAGAAGCGAGTCATCGAAAGAGTGTGAAAAAAATTCAAAGCAAAAGAAAATGTCAGATGTCAAACAGGACAAAGTCATCCACATGCTACAACAATAAACGATAACCTCGTTGAGACTACTCAATTGTAATAAGTTTTTCTCGTAAAAAGATAGCTTTTTAAATTAAACAATACAAAACAGGCTTCATTAACGAGGTATCTATGATTTACATTTTAGCATTCTCAAGACATCATGAATACTGAAATTGGCTAGCTTCAGGAGATTGAGATTAAATACAAAGTGATTGGAGTGCATTGGTTTTTGTGGACATGTTTAGATTTAGTTTAAGATGTGGCACCAAACATGATATGGAGAGTAAAGAACACTTTAAAGCATTCCTTATTTACCGCGAAAAAATTGCTTCATAAACGTGCTCATTTGGTAAGAACTGGGATCAGCGTAAGTGAACGTACGGATCTACATTTAGTCCAAATGGCAATTATGTTATAACAAAATTACTTGTGAATCCATTCGTTCTTTTATTGCATCTTCACGTTTTTTTAAGTGATTAAAATCAGTGATTTTACGTATGAGTGCGTATTTATTATGAGGGCTACTTGCACTTCCCCCTCAAGCAATTTAATATAGCTATTTTTAATGTGTACATAATTAAAAAAGCTATGGAAATAATATTTCTTTTGTAAAAGTAATATTTTTTGATTGTAATTTATCAAAAATTATTTTTCGATTTTAAGTAGTATTAATCTTTCTCGATATTTTTATAAATGTTTAAATAAAAAACAGTTTTATTAATATGTATATTATTTATTCAAATTTTATAATTTAATCAAAGATCTATAGAACGTTTCTCATTCTACAGTAAAAATATGTATGTCACTAAAATTAAACTTAAATAATGCATTTTAATCAGATAAAATATGGAATATGTTAATATAATTCGAGAATATTGACAGTAAGATTATTTTATTCTTTATTCAAAAGGAAGTATGATTATCGCATAAAATATATTCCTTATTTTTCTAAAAATCCTCAATGTTTGTATATGGATGTATATAACCAAATATTCAGAATCCATTTTAAGCTGCTTATAGCTGACGAAACATCCTAGTCAGTAAAAAGTAACCATAGATTGGGAGGGGGGACTTAAAATTCTAGCCTTATAAGAGCATTATTGAAATTTTTGATACACTGATAGTGGAAATTCTACATAAGATCATTCAACTCAACAAAAAGTGAATGCTTAATGATATCTTACAAAATCCATCAAAAAGTCCTGTTTACAGTAAAATCAATTACCATAAAATTTCTTACCTGTGAATATGGTGGAGCTTTTTTTACTATGGTTGAGGCTTACTTAAAAAAATGGAGGTTTATAAATACGAAAAAACAAACTTTTTTAACACAAGTTTTAGATTACGAATGAAAATTGACATACCTATTATAGAATAGAAAGTGGCACATATCGTGAATTTTTCTTAATTTTTTTTAGAAAAGGATTTAATAAAGGCAAATTCCTGCTGAAAAGAGATATGTATGAAGCATTTTAATATTTCAAAGCTATGTAATTGGCATGCAGTTTAATTAAAAAACAAAACTGCTGTGCCAACTACAAGGCCCTGGAATACTCAGATATATTAAATTCGTTTCCATTCTCTGAAATACTTAATTACGCTCCTATTTTGAAAAATATTTACACATATTTAAAAATAGATTGAATAAGTGATATTGTTGCTAAGTAAACATTAAAAGGCATATAATAATAATGATAAAGAAATAAAAATAAAAAAGTAAATAATAGTAATTAAAAATACTAACATTAATTCGGTGCTGAAAAAAAATTCTTAATGATATTTTAAAAATATATTTATTAAAAAACCATATTTATATGATAAAATCAGTTACGCAGTGATGTCTTAACTGTGAAATTTTTTTATTACACTTTATTCACTAATGTGTTTTGAGACTGCTAAAAAAGATAGAGTTTTAAATCAAACTATACAAAACATTCTTCATTAACGAGGGGTATCCATGATTTAAATTTTATCATTCACAAGACATTACTAAATTGTCTCACTACAGGAGATTGAGATTAAATACAAAGTGATTGGAGTGCATTGCTTATTGTGGACAGATCTAGATTCAGTTTAAAATGTGGAACGAGATGTGATAGGGAATGTAAAGAACACTTAAAAATATTCCTTATTTATCATGGAAAAATCACATTACAATCGTGCTCTGGTGGTAAGAATTCACATTAGCATAAGTGAACGTACTGATCTAGATTTCATCCAAAAGGCAATTTTACCACGCAAACCTATTCAGACATAAAACGTTATGTTGTAACAAAGCTCTACTTGTGAATCCATCCTTTCTTTTTTTTTGCATCCTTATGCTGCTTTTAAGGTGAATAAAATCAGTGCTTTTAAGCATGAGTGCATTTCTATTATGAGAGCACTGTTTCCCCCGCAGAATTTAATATACCTATTTTTGATATGTATTTAATAAATACAGATATGAATATTATATTTGTTTAGTATAGTAATATTTCTTTTGATTGTAATTTATTGAAAATTATTTTTGGATTTGTAATAGTAATATCAATAAACTTTCTCTATATTTTAAAAATAATCTCATTTAAATATACACATATTTACTTATTCAAATATTACATAATTTAATCAAAGATCTGTATAATGTTTTTCATTCTACAGTAAAAAATTATGTTTAACACTAAAATTGTACTTACATGATGTATTTTAATCAGTTAAAGTATGGAATAGTTTTATATAGTTTTTGAGAGAATATTGAATGTAAAATTATTTTATTCTTTATTCAGAAGGATGATATATTTTGGAAAACGACAGGAATATTTTGAAACTACAAATCATCGTAGTTCATGAGTGGATGTACATATTCAGCTATTCAGAATCTATTTTAAGCTGTTTATTTTAATCTATTTTAACCTGATGAAACATCCTAGTTAGTAAAAAATAACCTTAGATTCAAAAGAAAGAAATAACTTAAAATTCTAGCCATATAGGAGCATCATAGAAATTTTCGCTACGCTGCTACTAAAAAATCTACATACCACCATTCGATGTAGTACAAACTGAATGCTTAATGATATCTCACAAAATCCATATAAAAATCCTGCTTACAGTACAATCACACACAATTACCATACAATTTCTTACCTGTGAATTTGTGGTGCAGCATTATTCGCTTTTGTAGACTTACTTAAAAAAAATGGAAATTTATAAACACCAAAAACAAAATTTTTTAAGCAATTTTTAGATTACGATTGAAAATTTTTCATATTTAAGAGGCATTAAAATGGCTTATCATGAATTAAATTTTTTAGAAAAGGATTTAATAAAGACAAATTCCTTTTGAAATGTGATATGTATGAATATTGTTAATATTTCAAAGCTTATGTAGTTGACATGCAGCTTAATTAGAAGACAAAGCTGCTATGCCCACCACAAGGCCTTGGAATACTAAATATGTATAATTTGTTTCCACTTAGAGATATTTAATTAAGATCCTATTTTGAAGAATATTAACGAATAATATAATAGAATGAATAAGTGATAATGTTAAGTTGACATTGGAAAAACATATAATGATAATGATAAAGAAATAAAAATAATAAAATACAAACAAGTAAAAAACAGTAATTAAATATATTAACATTAATTCAATACAGAAAAGGAGGGAATTCTTAATGATATTTTATAAATGTATATTTAAAAATCATATAAAATTAATTACCTTTAGATGTCTTATCTTCGAAAATCATGACACTTTCTTTACTCACCAATGTATTTTGTGGCTTTGCTAAAATGGTAGTTTAAAAATCCCAAAACGATATCCTTTATATACTTAATCAAAAATAAATTTTTGATTAAGTATATATGAAACTTTATATGTGTTAAAGAACAGAAATTAGTATAATGTGAATTATTCTTAAAATTTCTTTAGAAACAATGAAAGCAAATTACTAATGAACTCAGGAAAATATGAAGGTTGATAATATCCCAAAGCTATGTGGTTGGCAAGCAGCGTAATTAAAAATTAAAGTTGCAATGCCAAGCAAAAAAACACGGGAGATTCAAATATACTAAATAATTTGCATTCTGCCGCCCAACTTGTCCAGTGGTCAGTGTGCCTGACTGCGGATAAGGAAGTCCTGGGTTCGAATCCCGGTTCGGGCATGGATGTACTTTTCTATCTATCCTTTCTTTGTCCCTTCCTTGTATGAATGAGGTGTGAATGGTTGCCTACCCTATAAACGGGTTCCTATGGCATGTCTGTACTGAAGAAGTCGGACTCCACACCAAATATGGTTCAGTTGGAAAAGTTGAGCAGCGCACCCCATATTGGCAGCCTAGCTGGCACACGACAACAACAACAATTTGCATTCTGAAATATTTAATTAAGCTATTATTTTGAATATCAGAAATTTAATATGAAATAAAGATAACTTTTGTGTTAAGCTCTGTTACTAAAAATACACAATATAACTGGAAAAAAAATACAGAAGTTATAAACACTGAATAAAAATACATTCAATAATTCGTTTAAAAAGAAAGGGAATTCATCATAATATTTATTAAATTTCCATAAAATGTCATATTTATTATCAAATAAATTACTATTTAATGTCTTAACATTGAGTATTATGTGTGGCTTTCTCTTTACTGACCATTATATTTTGGGCCTATGATAAAAATGGAAGTTTTTTTAATACCTAAGGTGAAATTGTTTGGAATATTTTTATGATTAAGAGTGAAATTTTATGTTTAAAGAATATAAATTACTGCATCATCATTTCTTAAAATTTACTTAGAAGTAGAAATAATGAATACAAATTCCTAATGAAATCAGAAAAATATGAAGCTTAGTTATATATCTCAAAGCTATGTTGTTGGCATGCAGTTTGATAAAAATACAAAGCTGCTATGCCAACTACAATATCATGGAATATTCAAATATAATTATTTGATATCCATTCTAAAATATATGAAAACTCATTTAGAAGTAGAAATAATGAATACTAATTCCTAATAAAATCAGGAAAATATGGAGCTTTGTAATATCCCTAAGCTGTGTTGTTGACATGCAGCTTATAAAAATACAATGCTGCTATGCCAACAATACAATGGAATATTCAAACATAATTATTTGATCTCCATTCTAAATTATAGGAAGAGAATTCGGTTAACCAGAAATGTTAATATTTAAATATAACAAAGTATGTGAAAATCCACAATATTTGAAAATATATTAACTATTTCAATATGCAGAATTTATTTCAAAATAAACTAATATCCCGATAGAAATCAGTAAAAAAAGGGCTAGTAATAGGTACGTTGCAAAATGATAAAATAAAATTTGAAAATTGAATTTGTAAGCCAAAATGATAAACAAATTTACATAAAATTACAAATATTTCTTTTTCTGCAATAAAATCAGATGTTTTGGATGTTTACTTTCATAATTCTTTCCACAAAAATGCATGTTGTCTAGACTCTAATATAATAATATAGGCAATAATTTTCAACATAAAGTAGACAATTTTGAAAATTAAAATATATTTTACTTATTTTATTTTATTCTAAACTTTATAATTTATAAATTAAAGTTACTTATGATAATACTTTAAGATATCATATTAATTGAGTTTTCATAGAATAACACTTTAAATTGAATGTGTGAAGAGATAATCTAACTCTGAGAAAAAGTTTAACATTATCAATGAGTATCCTAAAATTAGAAAAATTATTGAAATAAAATAATGTAAAAAAGCAAAATGCTGTTGCTATCTATATACCTACATGGATAATCATATGGCCGTTCTAGCGAATTGCAAGGCCCACTGTCATTAGGAAAAGTTTATTTATGATAAGTACATCTTCTGCAGATATATTTCTGTATATATTGAAAATAAAGAAGGAAATCTACGTGATAGCAAATCTAAAAAAATCTCTAATACAATAAATAATTAATATTAGCACATATTATGAATGTATCTACGAATATATATTTATACATTTGCTGTTGAAGCTAAGTATTGTAAACAAACCCATTTTTATTCCACACATGCCACAATATTTAAATATTACGAAATTTTCTTGGTCATTTTGGTATTAAAACAATTTTAGATTTGTATGACTTAAATTTCTCATAAACGCTAGCATAAAAAATAAAAATAAATAAATAAAAAGCGTAATTTTTTAAACAGAGGCATATTGTTAATTGTATTGTAACTAAACACAGTTTAATATTAAAATACTTCTCACTACTGTTGTTAAAAAATTCACGGAGAAAAAGATATCAACCACTTTCTCATGTCTTGTGTTTTCTCAGGTCATATTGTCATCAAATTATTAGAAGTAATATTTTGCAAACTCAATAATTGCATTTTACACGTATATACATAAATTTCTTTCCTTTTAAATGATTTAAATTTTGCATAAATTTTTATTTTTAAGATTTATTTAATTAAATTGAGAAAAAAAATAAAAGTTTGAGGAAAATATGGATGAGGTATGTGAATTTTTTGAGATTAAATTTTTATGTAAGATTTAAATACAAAGTTAAGCGAATGTTAGAATCATTTCAAAAATTAATTTACTTTGAAAAATAAACGTAATTATTTTTTTATTTTCTTTTTATATAAAAAATACAATCCAAAACGTTTGAGATAAACACTATATCTATTCATGTTATATCTATCCAATGTTTGTATCCACATTTTTACTATACTAGTTTTCATATAATCGATCCTTAATGAAAAAGCAAGGAAATAAATGAAAGAAAAAAAATTAGAACTATAAATTGATTGAAACTCTAAAATGAATAAAAAAATTTTTATTATTATTGTGAAAGAGTCTAATGTTATATAAATGTTCAAATGCCTTCAAAATTTTTTAAACTTTTATCTTCGCAAGATTTGTATTTTTACGCATTTACCCATCTATCAATCTTCATAAATAAATAAATTTATATTTTGATTGATTGGTTTTATACATTTATTATTGTTTTCAATAAAAATTAAAAATATTAATAAACCATATAAATTTTTTCAGTACATTTTAAGAGAATTTAAGAAAATATACAACAATTACAGATGTAGGTATACAAAATAAAAAAAATACTACAATAGAAAAGTAATTTTAATAATAGGGAGAATTATTATATGAAGGAAAATATTTAGAGGGATAAACTAAATTAGAACCAAGAAAATTACGAAAATTAATTGAAACCTTGAAATAGAACCTTGCACGTAATTATCAAAACAGGAAACTAGGAAAATGTTTCGAATTTATTTGTGCATAGATTTCGAAGATTAAATAATACAGAAATGAGCAGTTACCAATTACTTAGAATAAAACAAAAATTAAAACAGTTAAAAAAAAATTATAAATGAAGTGTACAAAAAGCCATAATATATAGTTAACCATATGTCGTGGAGAAAAATTATGGAAAAAGGATGTATAAACAGGAAGAATATTTTTAATAGATAAAAAATAAAAAACTATTTCTAACATTCAAATAAAAGAAAAATTAAAAATAATTAAAATTTCATGTATAATAAAGGGATTCAAGAGAAACTACAAAATATACTAACCATATGTGATAGAGGAAAATGATGGAAAAACATATAAAAAAGAAAGAAAAAACATTAATTGGTAAAAAATGAAGACACCGTGTAAATGCAAGAATTATAAGATTGGAAAATGAATCAGAAGGGAAGATTAACTTACTAGAAGACGCTGATATACTCGGTCAGAGCATCAGTTAATTCCTAAAGAAACTAACAGAAAGACAAGTTATAAAGCTGTTGCCAAAGATTTTGCGCGAGGTAAAAATATTTTTTGGTTGAAGTTACAGTTAAAAGTGAAAAAGTAGGACATTATTATAGTGTTAATTGACTATAAGATGAAACTGAAAATATGATTTGTATAAACATTATAATTATAAAAATTAAAAATATAACGCGAATGATTATTTGTTTCATTATAATAAATAAAAATTTTAAACATGCTGAACAACAGAGAGAAAATAAGTTCTAAAATAACTAAGCTAAACAAAAAGTTAAATACAAAATACTTAAATTAAAAAACATTAATAATAAGAATAATATTTATTATGGTTAATATAAAAGAGCTAACATCCAAAATGGAATTTTTCAGGGTTTTACGATCAAAATTTCATTGGGTTTCCTGGCCTATTACTCATTAGTGTAAAAACAGATTAATTCAAGCAACAAATTGGACAGTAAGAAAATTAATTCCTCTAGTTTTTATTTTAGTAAAAGATTTAATTTAAATGAATATGTAAGACGTTTTCATAAACTCATAATCTCAATTGAATTGATATTATCTCTAATAAATTCATTAATAATGATTTTAATGAAAAACTTTTTAATTGAAGTATTTCCTTTATCATAAAAGTTTGTCAATGTTATTATTTATAATACTCTTATTGAGATCTAAGCAATTTAGATTCAAATTATCCGAATTAGATTTGTTAATTCTTATAGAATGTGTGGAAAATTCAGTGACTCAGAGAATAGTTATTTATATTACCACACAAAGTAGAAGAGATTGAGGTCTATGTGAAATGGTCAGAACAATGGTTCCGTTCATCTACTGTTGAAATACTAACGAGATGGTTTCCTCCAAAAACTGCAAATTAATATTAAAAATATACTTTTATGTTCATATTGATGTTCTGGAAAATTCTGTACTTTTCTTTAATATGTAACTGAGTTTTTCTCTATTTTAAAAGTACGTCATAATATACTGCCACCAACTATGAGCACTCTCGTACTGATGCAAAATGCTGATGGTGTTTTGAAGTAACTGAGTAATTCTATCGAAATTCGGAACAAATTTCGGTGGAATTGCCGGATAGCTGTTCTGCTCTATCTTGGATTTAATAATAATCTTCACAGAAGCCTTCAATTAATGGGATATTCTCCCAAATTCGAATGTCTTGAAAGAAAAAGAATGAAAATACAAGAATTGTAGGGGCTTGCGAAAGTACCAAAAACTGAAAAGTCCAACAGCCTTTGGGGTAAAATGGGTTGAAGACATTCTGAGAAATGCGATTGATTATACATGCGATTGATGGGTGTGTGTTCAACAAATCGCTTACCAAATGGGAGGCCAAGATATGTTGTTGCCTAGAAATGTTTACTTCTTCCTTGACGGTACTGCAATGCAGTGGTACGTCAGCAATGGAAATACTCTGAATTCTTGGTAAGTGTTCAAAAATGGATTACGAGCAGATTTTCTGGTGATTGTCAAAAGTATATTAAGTACTTGGAGAAACAACTAATGTACAAAGCACAATGCTTAAAAGAGAGTAAGTAGTCCTGTATACTGAAAGTCTTATGATTTTGCTGAGAAGTTAATCTTTGGTTGTTTGGCCATGAAAAGTGCCAAACCCAATTTAAAGCCGTTGCAGAAAACATTTACCAATCTCTGTTGATGAAAGAAATTAACTTGACAGCTGATTTTATTTGTTGGTGCAATTGTAATGAGGATGTGAAGCAAAGAGGGTATGAGAATATTTTGTCTCATAAAGGATGAGACAAATTTGGTGTCTCATTCTTAGAATCACAACAGAAGAAATCTGTGTTTAAACAACCAAGCGGAAGAACCCTCGGATCTCTCGCCAAAATCACAAGACGAAATTGTTCAAGATGAAGTTATGCCAGTTTTGGCACTAGTATCTGTGAAACCTGCAGGCTCCTAATGACGATCAGTATTAGCGGATGTAATGTTTAAAAAAAGTCTAGGTACCCTATGCAACGATTTCCGATGCAACTGAAAAAACTTATGTTTGAAGGACAACAGACCAGTTCATTTTTACTATGGTCGTTTTGGATATACTGAGCGTTATCACAAAGAAAGGAAGACCGTTTTCGACTTCAGTTCTCGAGCTCCCCAACCAACAGAAATTCTACTAAGAAATCGCATATCGCTTATTATAATATTGATTGCCGTTCAAATATTAAAAAATAAATCATTTTGTATTTTTAAAAACTATAAATTCTTTATTATATATTTATTCTTTAATCATTTTAAATTAAACTGAATCTTTGAATTTGAAATACTCATGTAACAAATTTACTGGAGAAAACTATTTCCTTAGTGGACAGTACATTTCTCACAACACCTTGTAAAGTGTTCTTTAGGAATATTCAAAAATGCTAGGCTAATACCCCTTTATTTAAATTCACAACTATATTGAATTTCAGCTAAATGGAGAATAATTAAATTAATAAAAAAACAAAATTGCAAACTATTAAAAAAAGTAATTGAACTTCAGAGACTGGATTATCAAAATTTTCAGATTTTAATATGTACTTATTTAAAATTAAAGTACGACAATAAAAATATATTACAGGATGACATAAAAATTTGCTTTGATAATATTGATTAAAGTAATATCTCAAGGCATTTCTATAAAAGTAATATCTCAAAGTAATATCTCATCCATTTTTCCAATACAACTCCTTACAAAAATAATCTTCATGAAAGCTAAAAATTATTAAATATGTTAAATTACTCTCAACTGATAATTTACGATGAAAGTGTAACTTTAATTTTAAAATACATATTTATCATCTTTACGAGTGGTACTTTACTTTCTTTAGCAGTAGAGTATAGTTATGTCTAAAAATAATGTAATTTTATACAGAAGTATCCTGATATCTGCATTGTAAGCATTATTTAAAAAAAACAATAACTTTTTGATAACTACAAATAATTATATTAAACCGAATTCAGGATGGTGATACTAGGGTTCGTGCATTTTCTCTAAAAATGAATTCTAATAGTTTCAATGAGTTTTCCAAGATTCATTTTGAATTTTCCAACAGGAGGTGATGACATTTAAACATTCAATAAATATAATATATATTAATTTTAATCAAATGTAACTAGCAATGAACAAACAGTACTATTTTAATTATATTTCTAAGCTTTTACAAGATGTCTCTATCATCGCTAACATCGTCAATTTAAAATTAATAATTTTTCCAAAAGCATTAAATGATTCCATAATTATAATAGAAACTGTTTTATTTATATATAATTTGTGAAATATATAATACACTCTGTAAATAAACTTTGAATTTAAATGATTTATTTCTTCTTACGATTATAAAATAATGAAAATATATGAAAATATAATTTAAATTTAACAGTATGTAGCTGCATTTTAACGTAACCAAATAACCACTCGAATGGTCTCATTCAGTTCCCTTAAGATATTTTTTGAGAAACCATTGAAAAATATATTAGCAAATATTCTTACGAAACATTTTCTTAAAAAACATTGAATTTTAAAGTTATTTAACTAATTTAAAGATGTTAATATATGTTAATTACGCAAAAATGTAAGCTTTTATAAAAATATTTAAATTTATTACAGCCTTTAATTAAAAGTACTTAAAGTTAAAAAGTATAAAATTAGAAAATTTAAAAAAGTTCTAATAAAAATCTGAATTACAGTATTCAATACATAACAATCTGACATATGATTAAATTTTCACGATATATAATATTCCAAAAGAAAGAAAATCACTTTCGAATTCAATTATTTTATTTATCGAATTTAATAGACATCTTAAAAACTGAAAGTTTTGCAATAATTATACTAAAGATACATTTCAGCATTCTTCAAAAATGTATAACACTTAACTTTATTTAAATATAAATCATACATATTAACTTGTAAAGTATAGGAATAATTTTCTCTCTATCAATGTATATGTCTATACATATATATATTTCAATAATTTAAAATATCTATATATCTCTTTAAAATTTGTCTTCTTGAAACGCTGTAGTAAAACATATATACTTGGAATTAGAGTAGTTAAAAAACATGAATAAATACAAAGCTCAAAACTATTAAAGGATATTAAAGTTGTGGGTTGATCTTGCTCCTGGAGAATTGCTTGGTTGATGGATACATTGACAGACGTAGTATGCCAAACGAGATAAAAAAAAAGACATTTGACAGAAAAATGCGTTTCATTGTGCATTTGTATTCAAAAGGAAAAGTCTTAATTTGTATATGAGAAAAAAAGTGAAAATATGTGTTTCATTAAAACTGTTTTTAGTAAGTGATATGGTTTCCCTGACGGACAGCAACATTGAACAACTTTGAGTTACCGAGCCAATGACGCTGTTAATGAGGGACTAATATTCATTCTTACATCTCCAAAAGAGCTTTTTCCAGTTCTTTGATAGTTTTGGGGGAAGCATCCAAAAGGAAATAATTCACCAACTAAGCACGACGTGACCTGAACTGTCGTCAATAACACGAAGTCATATCCAATTGCTACGGCGTAAAGTACTACAGTAAGTCTGAGGATCATATCCCAGTATCGGCGATCTCTATCAGAGGCTCCACATTAAATAATGCAGAGATAGATGTGCCCATCAATGGAGATGCCAGCACAGACCATTACACCTCCGTAACCAACTATGGTATTTTCGTGCAAGAACGCAGGATTGTTTCTAGTGTCAAGCTCTTAAAGTGAAAATACGCCTATTATAAGGATGAAGAGAAAAACACGACTCAGAGAAAAGATTACATGCATCCTTCAGAGGAGAAACTCTGGTTCACAAGCTCCATTTCCCACTCCTTGGGGGTTTAATGGTGCCTTGCTGTTTATACACACATTGGTTGGCGAGCATACACACCTATAGCGTGAAAACTATTTCGTACAATTTTCATCCAAACTGTGAAGACAGTAGTCCAGCGAAGGATCTGTTGAGGAAGAGAGGCATTCATATTTCGGTGTATTCAAGCACCATTAGCGTTAAATAACGGCCTTCATAGGGCGTTCATGCACGTCTACGACCTAATCCTAATCTTTGATCTGCATTTCCTGTCTAGAAAAAGAAAAATATCTGGTTCTAGATTCTGGAAATAACACTTTGTAAAACTAATGTCTTCTATTACTTCGGACTGCGGATTATTAGCCTGTCCCCCTCTAACAGGTCAACAACTGTCTCAGCTTCTCATTCACCTGAATGACTTCGTTGAAACATTGTATTCATCGAAACACATTACTGTATGTCTATTATAACTCCCCAATTTGTCTTACTTTAAGTTGAAAGCCAAATATCCTTCGCTGCTGTTAGAGCGTCTTCTTCGATATGAAACTCAAAATCAGCACACCGCGAAGTTTAAAAAAGAAAAATTTGCATTTGTGACTCCCTTGTTTACTTTCATTCAAAAAGAAAAAAAAACATCTGCTTATACCGTTATGTTATAAGGACCTACTATATTCTTCAATCGTTTTGACCAGTGTATTATTTCCATTTTCCAATACAACTCCTTACAAAAATAATCTTCATGAAAGCTAAAAATTATTAAATATGTTAAATTACTCTCAACTGATAATTTACGATGAAAGTGTAACTTTAATTTTAAAATACATATTTATCATCTTTACGAGTGGTACTTTACTTTCTTTAGCAGTAGAGTATAGTTATGTCTAAAAATAATGTAATTTTATACAGAAGTATCCTGATATCTGCATTATAAGCATTATTTAAAAAAAACAATAACTTTTTGATAACTACAAATAATTATATTAAACCGAATTCAGGATGGTGATACTAGGGTTCGTGCATTTTCTCTAAAAATGAATTCTAATAGTTTCAAGGAGTTTTCCAAGATTCATTTTGAATTTTCCAACAGGAGGTGATGACATTTAAACATTCAATAAATATAATATATATTAATTTTAATCAAATGTAACTAGCAATGAACAAACAGTACTATTTTAATTATATTTCTAAGCTTTTACAAGATGTCTCTATCATCGCTAACATCGTCAATTTAAAATTAATAATTTTTCCAAAAGCATTAAATGATTCCATAATTAAAATAGAAACTGTTTTATTTATATATAATTTGTGAAATATATAATATACTCTGTAAATAAACTTTGAATTTAAATGATTTATTTCTTCTTACGAAACTAACACTAGTAAAATTTCTCATTATAAAATAATGAGAAATTTTACTAGTGTTAGTTTTAAAACCAGTCAACTATCACAAATCCATATTCCAGAGCTAGTTAGTAATTAAATTATTCAAAAATTGTTATATTTCAATATATTCTTTAAACCAGTATTTTCTCATTTGAAATTTCACAGTAAGAGGAGCATTCCTTTATGTTTAACGTTAATTTATCAGCTCTTTCATTTTCTTGCAATACCAATTGAAATTTTTCATGTTCATTCATAATCTTACTCTTTTTTTAACTTAAATTCAATTTCATATATATGCTTATGTATAGCAGATTATTAACAACTGTAAACAATATTTGTTAAGGGTATATTGCTATTTTTTTCCATTTTTTACAAGAATATTTAAAATATAAATAATATTTTAAATTTAAATTTTGAATGTATTAATATAAAAATATACATACAATACTTTCTATATGTTATATAACTTCCTAAAGTAGCAAAAGTTGATATTGTTTCTCGTTCGTTCAAAGAAATAACACAATTTGAAAAACATTTATATATTCAAATTACAGTGATGTCATCAGCAAATTTAAATCAAGTAAGTTCGTACTTTTGTTAAAAAAAAGAAAACCATTTCTTAAAAAACAAATATGCGAGTAAATACCAACAAAATGTGTGTGTGTGTGTGTATGATTGAAATTATTTTATTCCGTAATTATATACACTACTGGCCATTAAAATTGCTGCACCAAGAAGGAATGCAAATAACAGAACGATATTTATTGGACACATACATTATAGTAGAAAGAACAAGTGATTAGAGTTACAGGAAATTAGGATGTATAGATCTTGAGAAATCAGTACCCAGAGTAGCCACCTCTGGCTGCAATAACAGCATTTATCCGCCTAGGCATGGAGTCAAACAGAGATTGTATGGCATGTACGGGGATCTCAGTCAATGCAGCTTCAACACTATGTCACAGTTCATCGACAGTAGTGGATGGTGAGTGATGGCGTGCCAATCGCTCGGCAATCATTGACCACACGTTCTCAATTGGTGACAGATCATGAGAACGTGCTGGCCAGGGTAACAGTCGAACCTGTTCTGTATGAAGGAAGTTCAGAACAGTACGGGCAACATGCGGTCGTGCATTATCCTGTTGACAAAAAGCATTAGGGAGGTCTCGAAGATAAGGCCCGTGGCTCTGCCCTAACACATCGGAAATGTAACGGTTGCTATTCAAAGGGCCGGTAATGCGAACAAGAGGTGAACGAGACGTGTATCCAATTGCACCCCATACCATCATTCCAGCAGATGGGCCAGTATAGCGATGTCCAATGCAAGCTGGCAATGCACGTTATCCATGATGCCTCCAAACATGGATGCGGCCATCATGGTCCTGTACACAGAACCGAGATTCATCTGTAAAGATGACGTGATGCCATTCCTGCGTCCAGGTTCGCCGTTGATCACACCATTGAAGGCGCTCCTGTCTGACGCAGCGTCAATGGTAGCCGAAGCCATGGTCGCCATGCAGACAATCCATGCTGCTGCAAACGTCATCGAACTGTTCGAGCATAAACTTGTTGACTTGCAAATGACTCCATTTCTCGACTCAGGGTTCGTGACGTGGCTGTACGATCCCTTGTGACCATGCGGATAAGATGTCTGTCTTCTCTGCTGTTAGTGATGGGGGGTCGCTGAGATCCTGCATGACGTTCCGTATGATTGTCCTGAACCCATTGATTCCATATAATGCTAACAGTCATGGGATCTCGACCGACGAGAGCAGCAATATTGCGATACGATAAACCACAATCCCAGTAGGCTATAATCCTTCCTGGATCAAAGTCAGACATGTGCTGATAGGCATTTCTTCTTTTTTCACAAGGCATTACAACAACTTTCTTTGCCGAAAACAACGTTGAAACGGAAATTAAGTATGAGAAAACTGCTGTCAAATCTCTGGTTTTATACACATTGTAGATGTCGCTACTGTCGCCTGCTTTGTATGAATGCGCTGAAAATCTAATCATTTGCATATCACAGCAAGTTCTACCTGTCATGCAAATTTCACGTGTGTGGTGTGCCGCTTTCCTGGTGTAGCAATTTTAATGGCCAGTAGTGTAATTTAAGACAATGTTATGTAAGTATTTCAATTTTTGTAATGTTTGATTGCTTACTATTAAAACTAAATTATAAAAATTTTTAGACATCTTAAAAAATTATTTTAAAAATAAAGTTTAAAATATTCTAAAAACATTTCGTTACAATTTGTTATCCAATCATTTTTTGAAATAGATTTCTCCAAAATTTAGATTTTTTCAAGATTATTTTTTTCATGGATGTTATCATTTTTTGTTGGTATGTTTTTATATATTCAATGATAAATATACATCTACGTCAAAACTTAAAGAAAAGAAGAAATATCTAATTTGAGCTCTTCTGGTTATGCAGTAATAGAGAGGCGAGAGTACATTTTTCCATACGAAAAAGGGAAATCCTTAAATTTAAGAGTTTCTTGCAACACACACCATGTATGTATGTTTCTTGAGAAAATTTTGTCTTTGATAGACACAGCTATTCCCCCCAAGAGATACGTGGGACTTTACTCTAGGATTGTTTTCATTACTAAAAGAATACACACAAGCTCAAAGAAATTTCTCGCATTTCTTTTCATTTATGAAAAATATTTTGAACAAGAAAAAATACACTATTTTTACAATGCGAAATGATTTCAAACTCACAAAGCATTTTCAATTCATTTGAGAGCCTCGACGGTAATTAAAGCATTGGAATTCTTTGGTTTACATTACGTTTTATAATTTAAAAAACTTCTTTGCCTGGAATTTTACCATAAAGTTTTTGATATATTCAATAACAATATTGTAAGTTCTAGGAAATTAGTTTTAGGTTTTTTGTTTTTTCTTTTACACTATCTATGGGTCGGGCTATTGTGATGTATATATATAGGAAAAGAATGTTTCATTTTTAAATTATGATAATGAATCATAATGTGTGAAAAAATTTTCTTCAGCCTTGTTACATAAAAGCTATAAACTTGACCATGGAAAACTTACTGTTGACAATATTTTACCAATGTTATTTTTATTAGAAAATATGTTGCTAACACATACAATTAATTTTTTTTTTCTGATTAGAAATTAATTTTTTCCTGTTTCCTTATTTTCGTAAATTTTTAAAAGCAAAAACATATAAAATTTAAACATTTGAAAAAACAATTTTAGAATTAATTTTTTAAAAATATTTTTTTATTGTTTGAAAATATTAAAATGAATAAATTACATACATACTTTTTATTTCAATAAAAATCCTTTTTACAGTATACTTTTTGGGACAAAATGAAAGGATTTCAAAATCATTGTTCCATTTACAGATAATTTAACGATGTATATTACAAACGTGACAAAAAATTTTTATAAAATAAATACAATATGCTCCACATACTTTAGACAGAACACTTTGGAGTGTAACAGAATACTGAGATATTTTTATGAAAAATATTTTGTGCATTACATAAGGTGACATCCATATGAGTAAAAAATTCAAAGTTCTCACCTTTATTCACAAATAGGACTGTCCAATGTGAATATTTATACACATACTTAATAAATCAAAAAATTTTCCATCACCATTTATAGTTAGAGGGGAATATATAAGGGGTGATCAAATGAAAAGGTACGAAACGACGTAAAAACGTAACAGTTAAATATTTGCATATTCCGCCATGGGAGTATACGTATATACATGGGAGTAGCTATACGCCAGGGGATTTCGCCACGTAGCGAGACATCTCGGGATGTGATTGTAGTCTCTGACTGGGATCAGAGCATGCGCGGGGGCCCGCATGCGCAGGAGACAGCAGAGGCTCTTATCAAAAGCGGTGTCCAAATGATGTGGCAGTCCGTATGAGGACTGGGTGTCATTGGCGTTGCAATATTCAACGATTGAGGAGCAGCTAGGTGTTATCCGATTTCTGACAGCGGAAGGTGTGAAACCAGTGGAACCATGAGTCATCACCTCCCCCTAAGAAATTTAAAACCGTACCGTCAGCAGGTAAGGTGTTGCTCACCGTCTTTTTCGACGTTTAAGGTCCGATACTTGTGGAATTCCACGAGCAGAGAAAAACCATAAACTTCGATGTGTACTATGAGGCACTCCGACGCCTACGCAGGTTAATCAAGAACAATAGACTGGGACTGCTCGCGAAGGGTGTGTTTCTGCTCCATAACTCGCGTCCACACGTCTCCAGAGTCAAACACATGGAATTGGCCAAGTTCAAGTGGGAGACGTTGGACCATCCGACCTACAGGCCGGACATGTCGCCCTGTGATTTCCACGTGTTTGGTGCACTGAAGAAGCACCTGAAAGGAAAGAGCTTTAATTCGGACGACGTATTCAAGGACGTGGTGAAGGACTTTATCTCTTCACGGCCACAGGAATTCTGGGAACAAGGAATCCTGCGGCTTGTTCATCAGTGGGATCATTGTGCTCAAGCCTATGGTGTATATTTTGTATAAAGTCTACATTTGTACCTACCGTGTCGTTTCGTACCTTTTCAGTTGATCATTCCTTATAGATCCTTAAATTATGATGAAGTTTTTCAAAATGATTCAGTGAGAAATATTTTCTAATGGTTTTAATAGGGGAGGGTTATTTTTAGCAACACTCATGAAGTTACTCTATATTGTGTTAGATATTTTTTTAGAAAAGCTACATAGTTTAAATACGTATTAAATGAACGAAAAACATCAATATACACAGGAGCAGAGCTACCTTTTAATATTTTCTCATAAAAAAATGAAGTTTATTTAAATAGCTTACTTTAAGAATTGTTAGCCCTTATAAGTATATATGATTTTTAGCATAATTTAGATCATTATATTTGTATAAAAATCATAAAATGTTAATTCATACTCTATTGAGTACATTTATCTACTTTATAATTTGAATTATTTACTCAGCTGTTTACAAGTAAACTGACACCTGATTAGTTTCCGTCCAATTGTTAAATCTACAATGAGAGACAAGAAATAACCAGGCACCAGGACACTTACAAAAGTGTTTCTCTTTGTGAAAAAAAATGAAATTCTCATGAAAAATTCTAAGTAATTTACTTTAAAGATAGTTTACTTTTTTTAAGCACTAATGTTTCTTACCATAGGTTCGATGACCATGATTTATTTTTAAAAACAAAAATCTGGCAAATCATACTTTGTTGCACACAATAAATAACTTTACCGTTTTCATTGTTATAAACTCGGTTGTTAAGTATACTGACTGCCAGTCAATTACTACCCATTTGTTAAATATACAATGAGTAGAACGTGACCGGCAATCAGGACACTTACAATGTTATTGCTAACCTAAAAAATATTTCATGTGGAAATTTCGTCAGAATTTTTAATTCAACGAAAACAGCGTTTGTAAGCACATATTTTTCCCTATTCTCAATTCTAAATGAAAGTGAGCCTTTTAACAAAACTATATTTTTTAATAAATTTCAAAAGAAAACGTTTCTATATAAAATCAAAAATTCCCTTAATTATAAGTTATTAACTATTAGTATAATGCTGTGTGTTTAAAAGTGTATTCCTTCTCTTTTTAGGTTTAAACTTAAATTTGTCTTTTTCCAAAATGCAATGCTTTAATTTATGGGTATTAGCATTTGTGAACGTTTAATTATTTATGATTGAAGTTTTTACCGGTTGTGTTTGAGAAATCCATTTTTCATACGTCATCTTATATTTTTAATAAATTCTTTCTCTTTTTGATTCTCAAGTCTCACGCAAACACACATTAGTGCATAGCTTTTTAATAATAGAGCGATTAACAACTTTTTTGTTTTTAATTTAAATTAAATGCTTCAGTTATCGGATTTGAGCAATGGCTGGATATCAATTGTTGATTACTTTGTATTACCCTATTTCAACAATGGTTACTTCGTATCTAGAAAGTAAAATATATAATTTTCTAACTTACACAAAGTTCATAATAACGTAAGCAATCGAAAGTGAATAATTATGGCCTATAAAAGTTTAAAACACAAAATTGAAAAAAGAAAAATAAGAAACACGAGTTATATACTGTTTTCAAATGATAAAATATTAATTAAGAAAATATAATAAATTACTCTCTGAATGCTATGTAAAATTAAAATTGATTGAGTGATGCTATCAGGAGTGTACATTACAAGGTCTTCACAACTAAAGAATACACTAATTTATGAGAAAAAGTCTATAGATACTGAAAGAAAAGCAAAATAAAACTCAAATTTTAACCCAAGGCTACTGGGTTTATCCATCTTTTTTATTTTCCATTACCTTTTCAGACAAACATTTCTCAACTATTCGGCTATTATATTACAACAAATTTATAGCATCATAAAAAACACAGATATTATACAATATTTTGAAGTGAAACAGAAAATTGGTATTGTAGTAACAGTAAAAAAGTCTTTTTTCCTTTCAGAATAGGCAAAATGATACTACAATATTTGTCTTATTAAAGACAAAATTTTTTTCTGAATCAAAAGTGATGTATAGGGAGAAGTGAAATATAGAGAAGGATAGCTTAGTTAATGATATACAGCCATCTTCAGAGCAGAAGATGTAAAGAGAACCTACAGCGTTTATTGTAAAAACTTTTATTTTGAGCAATCCCTAAATCGAAAGTTATAATAAAGTGGAATAGAAGACTACGATTTTAGTGCACAATTAAAATACTGATTTTTCCTTCCTTTCAAAATCATACTAAAAGACAGAAATCACACTTGAAAAATCCTACACACAAAAAACGCTATAATTTCAAAACTGTATTGATATTTATAAGTTGAAGGTAAAAGTCAGTTTAACAATTGCAATCATTAAGCTGTAATTTTTAGTTAATTTTCAGCATAAGTTTCCCATAACTTAGCTTTCATATTTTTTATAAGCAATTAAACCTAAATATTTGAGGAAATTCAATCATGGAATTATATCCGACTACAAATAAATTAGATTGTATCACTTTTAGAAATAACGCGCATTTCAATAACTAATTATGAACCTACAAGTTCTTACAATAATTCCTATTTTGCAAATGCCTCTCTATATACAGGATGATTCTAAATTGTTTTTACAAACTAAGAGAGGTGATAGTACCCATCCAGGCAAGCAATAATTACATAGAAACCTAGGGTCGCATTCAACTCAGAGAGAGAGAAAAAGAGGAGGAATTCTCACCTGACAGTACTTGCTTAACACTTATTTATTACTCAGTGAAAACCTCAGCAAATGTACAAAATGCCGACCGTGTGTCTTTGCAGTTGACACCGGCGAAGGAACGACTGGCGCATCCTCTCGAAGATTCCTGGTGCCGTATTAATTTTGTCCCCAGCAACAAGGATTCTAGCCACAAGATCTTCAGTTGAGTCCACAGGCGTCTAGTACACTAAAGATATCATGTGCCTCCAGAAGAAAAAATCCAGTGAGTTAAGGTCCGGTGACCAAGGAGCCCAAGCCACAGGTCCATTACGTCCAATCCATCGTGCGGGATATGTCATTCAAAAAGTTACAGACCGTGATGGAAAGATGTTCTGGGGCTCCATCGTGCATAAACCACATATTTCTCAGAATGGGGAGTCCATTGCTATTTGTGGACAGTTCCAGATATAGTTTGAGATGTGGTACCAAGCTCTTGGTGATACAGAGAGCAAAGAACACTCTAAGACATTCCTTATTTATTATTGAAAAATCGCATTACAAAATTGCTCATTTGTAATAACAGGAATTAGCATAATTCAACGTACGGTTCTTCATTTCGTACACCGGGCAATTTTACCTCGCAAACATAAGTAGACAAACTATTGAGACATAATAATAAAGAATGTAGCCACAAGTGAATCCACTTTTTCTGTTTTTTCATTTTAAAGAAAGGGATTTTAGTATGAGTGCATTTTTATTACGAGAGCTACTCACACACACTGTTACCCCCAAACGTTTTTATAGCTATAAATACACATATGTTCATTAATTAAGAATAATCTCGAAGCACATGAAAATCGAACGCGAAAGGAAAAATGTCACCTGTAGTCCACCTGGTCATGCAAATTACAGGTAAGCACCGGTTGGCATTGAGCCTCCACCATAATGAAAAGAACGTACGAGAGGGATATATAATGGGGAAAAGAAGAACAACTGTTCCGTACGGTGCTCAGTACCGCCACCGCATAGGTATGACATAGAGGACCCATGTGGATGATGTTTTACGTAGTAGAATTAAAGCCAGTTGGAATGCGGGGTTACGCCAATGGCAGTAGGCACGGAGTTTGGTATCATTTAAAGTTCCATCTCTAGGCTATGGCTAGATTTCAAGATGATGGAAATGTCAGTAGACGTTACAGTATAGGTCGAACCTGAGTGACACCACCGAATGACGATCGGTATTTGGCATAAACTGCCAAAAGAAACAGACGGAATGCAGTAGCGAACCTTTCTCATCAGCTGTCGTCATGGGTATGACTTTTCCAAGGCTAACCGTGTACAGACGTTTGAGACGGTATGGTCAATGTGCTTGGAAGTCAGTCACATGTGTTCTGGTCATGGTAATCCACTGCCGCCAACAGCTAAGTTGGTATAGAAAACATGCTAAATGGACACCGACACAGTGGGCATGTGTTGTGTTTTCCGATGAGTCAAGGTTTAGTTTGCAGTTCAATTCCCAACGGACGTTCATGCGAAGAACGCCAACTATCAGGCACCACAAGAAAACATCACTGAACACTAACGTTACACTGGTGCAGGAAGGTGGACTTAGGGAGGCATTATACTGGACTCGAGAACATAACTACATTTTCATACCGGAACCATGACAGCTCAAATTTATCGGGACATCATTCTGAAATATCATGTCCATTTATTTAGATGTCGTGGGTGTTTACAGCTGACAACGACTGCCCTCATTGTTAGAACATTCTTAATGATTGCCATCAATCGGAGGATATCACATGTATAGAATGGCCTGCGTTCTCAATGGACTTGAATCCGATAGAGCATATGTAGGGCATTTTTGGTTGACGAATAGCAACCCGTCAAACACCTCTTACATCTGTATCGCGGACATTCAAAAAACATTGCTTACCGAGTGAAGTTCTCTGCCACAAGTACATCGCGATAATATTATCCGCAACATGCCACGGCGTTGTATGGACTGTATGACCTCGTTCCTCTTTGTTGTACGGATGATATGTGGTGTAATTGCTTCAGGGAGCTATAATCATGGTTTATTATATGCATGATATCTTACATACACTATCTACTTTGCTTTCTCATTTGTTTAATTTATCGGCTTTAATGAATAAATCAGGTTTGTTTTGCTTTTGTTTCAGACTATTAGTTTCCTATTCCTCCATTATCCTTTACTTGTGGACATGTATTTATAGTGAATTCTTTGTATAGTAATATTCTTTTTGATTATAGTTTATCGAAAGGTTGTTTCAATTTCAAATAGTATTAATAAATTTTCTAGACTTTTTATAAAATTTAAAACAATATTATATATATATATATATATATATATATATATATATATATATATATATATATATATATATATATATATATATATATATATATATATATATATATATATATATATATATATATATATATATATATGCATATGCAAATATCTATCAAATATTCATATTTACTTTAAAATCAATTACTAAACAATGTATCAGAAAATATGATAGAACTTTGTTCACTATTATTGAGACTTCACTAAAATATGGAAGTTTTTAATCATCAAATACAAAATTCTATAATCAATTTTTAGATTAAGACTAAACATCTAAATACACGTTAAAGAGTAGGAAAAGGCGCTTATCAAGAATTATTCTTCTAAATCAAGAATTATTACTATTGATAAGATATATGTACGAAGCTTGGTAATATTTCAAAGCTATGTAGTTGGCATGCAGCTTAATTAAATGATAAAGCTGCTGTGGCAAGTACAAGGCCTTGGAATATTTAAATATATTAAATTCATTTCCATTCTGAAATATTTTATTTAACTCTTATTTTGAGAGAAATTTTAATATAATGTTAAAAAATGTATGAACTAATGATAATTTTTATTAAGTTTGTACTAAAAATGTACAATATTAATTAAACATTTAAGAAATAAAAATAATGAAATACAATAATAAAAAGAGTTATAATGATATTTTACAAATATAAATAAAAACATCGTATTAAACATCATCTACAAAAATATGCAATGCCTTGAATGAGAAATGATGTTATGAAGCTTTCTTAATTCATTATTGTAATTTGAAGTATTGATTAAAGTGGAAATTTTTAACCCTCCGCGTACGGTTCAATTTTTATACTTTCCGGTCCTGAAATACATATAAGAAATAAAAATTTATATTTTATTTCTTGTATGTATTTCTTATACATATAAAGACTATTTTTATATTTTCTAAATCTACATATGTTACAATTCACTTCTTCATCTGTTGTTTTAAAACAATACAAGAATTTTATTAGTTTTTACATATTAAAAAAACATATAATATGGTGCCAGCTGTTTCAGCGAGCAGGGTTTATAAGTTAAAAAATTCATATTATATTTTTGTTTACGGATGAATATAATTTTAAAATATTTTGTCTCAAAAAATGTTACCGAAATTCTCACACATAACGCCGCTGACACTAGGCGAATCCTTATCTTTCATAAATGCTTATCGCGCGAAATAGAAGGAAGAGAGAAAAAAAAGAAAAAAGCATTCAAACTCACAAATAAGCGGGAAAAAATCTAGCAAGAGAAAAAAATTCCTAAACCCTCTAGCGCTATCTAGCAGCCAAAATAAACATCAAATTATGCTTTTTTATTACTAAAATTTAATTAAAAGTAGAATTAATTCAAATAAATTCCTATTGAGAAATCAGTACATAAAGCTTGGTAATATCCCAAAGCTCTTATGTTGACGTGCAGCTTAATTAAAAAGAAATGCTGCAATGCCAACAAAAATACCAAGGAATATTCAAATATATTAAATTGATTTGAATTTTCAAATAATTGATAAAGCTCTTATTTTGAGAAATAGTAATGCATATTAAAAAATAATATAAACTAATGATAGATTTTAATAAGCTGATACTAAAAACATACATTGTTAATGATAAAAAAATTGTAAAACAGAATAAGTTACAAATATTAAATAAAAATATATAGAATAACTCGATGCTGAAAGAGAAAGCGTATTTATAATGAAATTTACAAATACCTATAAAAAATTATTTATTATAACATAAATTAAATGTGAATATGATGACACTATTTTATGCACTATTATATATTGAGGCTTTGTAAAATGTGGATCTTTATAAAAATCCCTAAGATAAAATTCTTTAAATTAATTTTTAAATTAAGATGGAAACTTGATATACATGTTAAAGAATATAAATCACTGGATAATGAATTGATTTTAATATGTATTTAGAGGTAGAAATAATAAAAACAAATTCCTAGAGAATTCAGAAAGTTATGGAGCTTGGCAATATCCCAAAGTAATGTTGTTGGCATGTAGCTCAATAAAAAGACAAAGCTGCTATGCCAACAACAATACCATAAAATACTCAAACGTATTAATTTGAAAAATTTCGTTTTTTGCGAAATATAAAATATTTAAAAATAGCATGAAATATGTAGCAATACAGTTTTTGGAAATATATTAACCATTTCATGTGCAAAATTTATATCAAAATAAATTATTATCCCTTTACAAATCACTAAAAGAAAGGCTAGTTAAATATATATTGAATGCTGATAAAATAAAATTTTGAAATTTGAATTGTAATTTAAAATAATAAAATATTAAACACATTTATATGAAATTATTATACAACAATTTCTTTGTCTGGAATCAAATCACATATTTCAGATGTTTTCTTCTATATTTCTTTCGATAAAATGCTTGTTATCGAGTCTCTAATTCAATAGTTTACAATATCAATTTTAAAAAATTTAAAAATGAAAAAAAAAACATTCTACGTACTTTTTTTCTTACTAATTTTATTAATTTACACTAGGCCTTATTACATAAATTAAACTTGACTTTATTAATGTCTTACTCATATTTTTATAACACTTCTTATAGCCTCATTTTACTTGGATTTTATACAGGCTAAATTTTCCAAAACTGTTGCCATAAAAAAGCTGAATAAAGAATGCAATTTGATTAGTTAAATAGAAAAATATTAATTTTATTTACTAATAAATAGATTATTATTAAAATACTCTATTCACTTCTGCTACATTTAAAAAAATTCAAGAAAAATAAAAAATATTTTAATTACCTTCTCACATCCTCTTATGTCATATTCATGTCATATTTTGATCAAATCATTAAATATTTTGCAATCTCAATAAGTATTCTCTCTCTCTCTCTCCCTCTCTCTGCCGAGCTGGCAGCCGAATGGTTAGCGCTCTTGCCTTCGGTTCAACAGTTCGTGGGTTCGAATCCCACCTTGGGCATGGATGTTTGTAGTGGTTCGGAATCCACTTTAAACCGTAAGTCCCGGTCTAATTAGCCCTCGTGTGCAAAAAATGACCGTTGAGCGACAACCAAACCAAACCTCTCTACACACACACACACACTCATATATATATATATATATATATATATATATATATATATATTGATTTTTGACAGAAATAAATATTAAATAATATAATTAAACAATACAAATTCTTATAGAATATTTTAACAGAATAAAAGATTATATAAAGCAACTAGGGAAGTAGGAACAAATCAGAAAAGATTTTTACGATACTGGAAAAGTAATTTTATAACGAACAAGTTGAATTATTTAGGATAAAAAAAAGGAAAAGAATTAGAAGAATAAAAATGGAAATTAAGAACAAGAAAATTATAAAAAAATAACTAAAACACTGAAATAGAATCTTGCCTCTTCTCATCGGGAAAACAAGGGACTAATAAAATGTGTTTCGAATCTATTTGTGAAAAGATTCTAAGGAATAAATAATTTGTAAATGAATTGTTCCTAACTACTTAAAATGAAACAAAACAAAATCATAAATAAATAAAAAATTAAATACAAAAACAGCAAAATATAGTTAACCATATGTAACGGTAGAAAATGATGAAAAAATATATATTTACACACAACAAGGATATTTTCTAATTAGATAAAAAATAACTACGATAAAAATTATTCCCAACACTTTCAAATTAAGAAAAAATTAATAAAAATTAAAAAAAACAAATGATGTCAAAGGAAACCACAAATTATAGTTAACCATATGTGGTGAAGAAAAATAATGAGAAAATTTAAATACACACGAAAATTATTATTAATAGATAAAAAAATGAAGTCAAGGAGTAAGTACAAGAATTAGAAGCCTTTAGAAAGGAATGGGAAAGAAATCAGAATTGAAGATTATCTTACTAGAAGATGTTGAGACTCGGTCAGATCATCAGATAATGCGCAAAGAAACGAATCAAAAAACAAGTTATAAAGCTGTTGCCAAAAGATTGAAGTAAAAAATATCTTTTGGGTGAAGTTACAGTTAAAAGTGAAAAAGTAAGACATTATTGTAGCGTTAATTATATAAAATGAAACTGAAAATAAAGGATAAATAAAGGAAATTTTAATTATTAAAATTTTAAAAAATCATAAAATTGATTTTAAGAATACATTTTTAATATCTAAAATTTCTTAACACGGTCAATCACTGAGAGAAAACAGTAATAGTTCGAGAATAACTAAACCATATAAAAAATAAAAAACACACACACAAATCTTAAATTTAAAACTTTATAATATAAATAAATAATTATTAGGATTAATATACAAGAGATAGTATCCAAAATGAACTTTTCTTGACAAGGTTTTATAATTATAATTTCATTTTTTGTTGAAACAGAAATTAAATTTTGTTTGTGTTGAAACAGAAATTAATTAGTGAAATGTAGCAAACTGGACAGAAAAAATGTAAATTTATTTAGTTTTTATCTCAGCAAAAGGCTTAGTTTAAATTAATGAGTGATTTTAATAAATTCATTATATACAATCTCTAATGGATCGATAATATCTGATAATTTGATTAATAATGATGTTAGCGGAAAGTTATTTTGTATATTTGAAGTATTTCTTTTATCATACGTTTGCTAATGCTATTATTTATAATACTTTTAAACAAATGTAAGTAGTTCAAATTATTAGAATTAGTTTTGCAAATTTTTGTAGAGTTTAGTTAAATTTCAGTGTTTGTGATAGCTGTATATTACGTCACAAAAATGAAAAGACTATGGTCTATGTGGCTTCATATGGACAGTAGATCCATACATCCACTGTTGGAATACTAAAGAGATAGCTTCATCCAAAAGCTGTAGATTAATCTTGAAAATCTTTTTTGCTCATATATATATGTTCAGCAATATTCCATACTTTTCTTTAATATTAATTATAATTAGATGCTTCTCGAATATTCTATATGTGCATCATAACTGATTCCCACTAATTGCACGCAATCTATTTTACAATATTGGACACCAGTAATAATCTTCCAAGAAGTCTTCAGTTATTAAGAAGATAAGAAGGCAAGGAGCAAGCCAGCCCAATGTAATGACTTTTTACGTACCCAAGGCAGAGGAGTCCAACGACCTTTGGAGGAAAACGGAGTGAAGACTCTCTGAGAAATAGCTTAAAATATATATATACACTTGATTAGTGTGTTCAAAAATTATTTAATAAATGGGATGCCATGATGTGTTTGGTCCATGTTTACTTCTTCCTTGACGGTACTGTAATCCAGTTGTACGTCAGCAATAGAAATCCTCTGAGTTCTTGGTAAGTACTTAAATACGGATTATGAAGACTTTCCGTTGATCGTCAAAAACACATTAGACAATTAGAGAAACATTTAACATACAGAGCACTTTGCTCAGTACATTAATTGTACCCTCTGAGTATGCAGTCTTATACAGAATGTTTTAAGACATTGCCAGTTAATTTTTGGATGTCTGGCCATGGAAAAGGGCCAAACCCAATGAAATCCATTGTGGAAAACATTTATCAAACTCTGTTGATTAAAGAAATTAACTTAATATTTGATTCCATTAGATACTGCAACTATTATAAGTATAATAAGCAAAAAGTACTGGCCGAAGAAGTTTTAGAGGCACCATAAGGTCGTACCTATGATAGATTTCCCGATACATATTACAAAGGACAGCTATGAAGAATAAGTCAAATTTGGTGTCTCTTATTCACAGAATCGTACATACAGAAATTCGCGATTAAACAGCCAAGCGAAAAAACCCTTGGATCCCTTTCCAAAATAGCAAGAAGAAACTGTTCATGATGAAGTTATCTCAGCTTTGGCACCAATTTTAGTGAAACTTGCAAGCTCATATTTACGATCAGCATACGCGAATATAATGCCTAAAAAGAGTCCAGATATCCTATTTCAGAGACTGCCAAGCAACCGAGGAAAACTTGTTTTCAGTATAATAGACCAGTTTATTCTTACGTTGGACATCTTGGATATGTTGCGCCTTATTTCAAGCAAAGGAAGGCTGTTTTCGACTTTTGTCAGTTTACAAGCCTGCCAATAGAACTTCGACCAAGATGTCGATTGAAATCTCGCCGATCAAATCTTGATTGCCGTTCAAGTATTCAAAAATAAATTTGGTTTGTAATAAAACTTTATTCTTTATTATACATTTATTCATTATTTTAAATGAAATTGAATCTTTAAATTCGAACTACATGTATAATGTACATGTTTTTCAAATACGCGTACATATATTAATACAAATTCGTTTTTTTAATTGTAGAATGCATTTCACACAATACATTAAAGAGTGTTTTTGAGGAATGTTCAAATGCAAAATCAGGTTATTACCTATTTATTTAAATACACAACTGTGTTAAATTTCAGCTAAATAGAGAAAAATAATACAAATAACACAGTAAAGTAACAAAATATTTAAAAAGTAATTGAAGAACTTCAGAAATTAGATAATCATAGTTTTTAGACTCTTATATATGTATTTATTTTAGATTAAAATATGACAATAAAAATATATTATGGAATGCCATACATATGGATTTTGGCAACATGGACGCAATATTTGTTGCTTTATATAAAAATGCAACCTAAGTTAAATGGTCTCCAACTACATTTCAAAGTAAACAAATAACACACGAATTGTCTCATTGAATTTCCTTAAGATATTTTTAATGAGGAAACCATTTAAAAATTATAAAATACTTTTCAAACATATTTTCTTAAAATACATTTAATGTTAAAATTATTTAAGTTATTTATAAATGTAAATATATATTAATTTCACAAAAATACACACATAAAATCATAAAATTCCTACTGCATTCCTACTGCAAATCGTAAAGTTTATTACAGCTGTTAATTATATTTAAAGATAAAAGATACAAAATGAAAAAAAAATTGAAAAAGCTGCAGTAGGAAGATATATATATATATATATATATATATATATATATATATATATATATATATATAATATATATATATATATATATATAGATAGATAGATAGATAGATAGATAGATAGATATGCACAGGTTTCAATAAATAATAATCTGAGATCATTAATTTATCGTGATTTAAAATATCCTTCTGTTACCTCGGATAGTGTTTGCCCCCCCTAGAACCGGCCAACAACTCTCCAAGCTTCTTATTCTGTTAAATGACTTCGTTGAGAAAGCATACTTATCGAAATAACTTTGCTACTGATTGTCTATCATTCTTTTCCGCTTTGTCTTACATTAAATTGAAAGTCAGATATCATTCGCTGTCGCTAAATCGTCGTCATCGACATCAAACTGAAAACCTTTTTATTGCGAAGTTTGAAAATGAGAAAAATTAACGTTTGTAATTCCCGCCGTCACTTTTTTTCAAAAAAATAAAAAATTTAATTTGATTACACCTTTATGTTATAAAAGACTAGTAAAAAAATAATCGTCATGAAAGAGAACAAATTATTAAACATGTTAAAATACTTTGAACTGATTGTTTATAATCAAGTGAAACTTTAATTTTAAAATACAAATTTACCAACTTAGCGAATTGTACTTAACTTTCTTTAGTAGTAAAGTATAGTATAGTACAGCATAATGCATTTTTCTATAGAAGTATCGTGATATCTGCATGGTAAATATATTATTTTAAAAACTAAGTTTTTGACTTTTACTAATAGTTATATTTAACTGGACTCAGGATGGTAATTATAACAAGTTTCGGACTGTTTCGCAAGAAATGTATTCTAGGAGTTTTTAAAGATTTATTCTAAATTTTTCCAAGAGATGATGACATTCAAAGATTTAATAAATATTATTCTATCTATTAGATTTGTCCGAACGTATCTGGCCATGTACAAACAATAGTTTTTAACTATATTTTTGAATGATGATAGAAATAGACATCTTGTAAAAGCTAATAAGAATATTCTTGATTAAAAGTTAATAGTTATTTTAAAAACATTAATGATTCCCTAATTACAATAGAAGTGATTTCATTTATAATCAAAATTCTGTATATTAACTATGAAAATATTGTATTTACTAATCAAGACTGTTAGAAAAGTTTTTGTTGTAAAATCAAAATATTTAAACAAAACTGAGATTATAAATAAAAGAGAATTATATAAATACAAGTAAATAAAATTTTTATTTAAATAATTTATTGTTTCTAATCAATGTGGTACATAATAATGAGAAAATATATTTTCCTTCTGTTTATTTTAAAACCAGTCAACTATTATACATTCATATTCCAGACTTAATTAGTAACTTTGTTGTTCAAAAACTGCTATATTTTAATATATCCTTAATACTAATTTTTGTTTCTCTGAATTTACACAATATATAGAACGCGTTTCATACACACACACACACACACACACACACACACACACACACACACACACACACACACACACACACACACACACACACACAGGGTATTCCAAAACGCCCGTATAAACTCTGCACAGCTAGACTCCTTGTTGAGAGTACATAAAAACAGCCCAAAGGAGCGTTCCTGTACGATCCATCGCTTACGAGAAAAAATATATGATGTCACTGCCGGTGCAAGAAAAAAAAACATTTTATTGGACATATTAACAACAGTATTTGCATATCTTTCCAGACGATAATGTTTAAAACGTTCGCCGCGCATATCGTGTCATGTATGAGAGTCTGAGAGGCTACACCCATTGTGATACACAACCGTGCAAGGTCAGAAACGCGTGGCCTTCTGTGAATGGCTGTTGCAGCAACAGATCGCAGATAATGGTTTCATTGCACATATCCTGTGGACTGATGAATCATGTTTCACTTTTGATGGGGTATTAAACCATCACAACAGCCATATGTGGTTCCAGGTCGATCCGCATGCAGTCCGACTGCAGAAACATCAAGAACACTGATTTCTTAACGTGTGGACCGGCATACTCAGGGATCACCTGCTTGGACCATATCTGTGGCCTGAACGGCTCTCGGGACAGTCGTACTTGGTGTTTCTCAATGAGGTTTTGACCGAGTTCTTCAATGACATACCATTAGCGGCAATACAGGAACTTTAGTTCCAGCATGATGAGGCTCCGGCGCATTTCTATGCTCCTGTACGTGGTTGTCTAGATATGGAATACCTCGTCCACTAGATCGGACATGGGGGGTCCGATTCTATGGCCGCCACGTTCACCAGATCTTACACCCTTGGATTTTTTTCCTATGGAGCCATCTCAAGGAACTGGTGTGTATCAAGACGCAGTGACAACACCAATAGACTTAGTTACTCTATTGGTGTTGTCACTGCTCTATTGGTGTGCATGCTGCTTGTACTTCGGTGGACACTACGATGCTGCAACGTGTGATGACAGCCATTTCACGGCGTACTCAAGCTTACCTCGACATGCACGGTGGACACTTTGAACATCTACTTTAAATTTTGTTCAAGAAAGTGATTAAATTTGTTCAATAAACTGCTGTTGATGTGTTCAATAAAGTGTTTTTTTCTTGCACCGGCAATGACGTCATACTTTGTTTTTCATATTTTTCTCGTAAACTATGTATCGTATAGGAACGCTTCTTTGGGCAGTTTTTATATATTCAAAACGAGGAATCTAGCTGTGCAGAGTTTATGCGGCCGTTTTGGGACACCCTATATATATATATATATATATATATATATATATATATATATATATATATATATATATATATATATATATATATATATATATATATATATATATATATATATTAAACATTATAATATTTGACATTTAACAAAGTAAGGCTTATGCATAGCAGATTAGCATACTGAATACAATATTTGTTAGAAGAAGCTGGGTGGAGTTTTCGTGATTTAGAAGCAAGAACCAAGCAGAAGACTCCCAATACTTGGCCTGCCATCTCAGAGGTATCATATCAATTTCAGGACATTGCGACCACGCCCAGTTATAATGTGCCCTAGTCGCCTTTAGTGAATACAACAGTTTCGATTAAGCCGGGATTCAAACTCACTGCCTTCCGATAGTGAGGATGACGCCCTAAAAATCAGGCAACCACGGCCACAGAAATCAAGTGGTAGCACAGTTCAGTTAAGCGTACATAAAGAGTGTGTGAAAATTTTGGAAAACATTGTATTTGTTGGCGTAGCTCAAGAGATGAGCGATTTATCCAACATCCAAAAGGACATGATCATTTGCTTTCCGGCCGAGGGTGGAAGCATTACCGGAACGGCTAAATCTGTGAAAACTTCACGTGCCGCCATGGTAAAAAATAACAAACGCTGAACTTTCAATTTCATATCGAGCAAGTTTCTTATTTTTTTAGAAGAATTCTCTTTGTAAATATTAAAGATGGTATTTTTTTAATTGTAGTACTCATGAGTTTTACAGAGACTTGATTTTTTTCTTTAGATGTATCAATGCACAAAATACTGCAAAATTATCGTACATCGAAATCGCATTCAGGAGTGTCATCAATGTTTTGAATTAAATACCTATCGTGTAAAACGTTCTTAATCACCACTGCATATTTGCATTATATGCATTCCGTGACCTACAAAACTGATCCGTACAAGCTGAAAGTTTTCGGTTTTGAGACAGACTAATCACTAGATTAATATACTGTGAATTTTGCCATAGCTCAACATGCAAATGCTACGGAAAAACATTTGAGGCTTATTCAGCATGCAAAGAATTACGTGAATGATTCTTTTCTCCAATGCAGAAAGGAATCACCGCAATAGCACATAATATTAAAGGGATAGCTTGATTTTTAATGAATATTTAGTACTCAATAATTTATGTATATTTTTTCATCATAGCATTTTTGCTTCTTTTTAAGGTTTGATTGCCACTTTATGATGGTCTGGTTGTTAGAACAAATCAATCCTGCAGAAGTGATACCTAATGGGTTAATATTAATGTCAATATATTTGACAGCATTGGATATCAGAATGATTGACCCCCTTAATTTTTTTCCGATGGCTCTATTGAAATTACCAACATGTTTTGAATTCCGAGAATTAAAGAAAGGTTTCTTTCTATAACTGTTTAAAACACTCGTGAGAATCAAAATTACATTAGCTTATTACCTGATTGCAATATAAGAATGACAAGTAAGATTTTAAAAAAATGCATGCTTTTTGCAGGTATCTAGCGTTTCAAACTAAACTAAACTCAGTGGCACGACATCCCCGTGGGGACAAGGCCTACCGTGTTTCGTGAACGAGGGCCCTAAGATGCGAAGCATATGCCCCGGTTAGTGGTCATCCTAACGCGAAATTCTCAGTGTTAAGTTTCCACGCACATGCTTGGTACTCAGTTTTATTGAAGCCACTGAAGAGAAGAATTATTGAAGCAACTAACCCACAAAAGAGATAAAAGGATGATTCAACCTTGTCAAGCCTAGGATCGAACCTTTGACCTGTGGTTTGAGTGCGCGAAACGATATGAAAAGCTTTGCACAAAACAATTTTAATTCTTTCAAGTCATTTAAATTTTCTTCAGTTTAAATAAATATGCAACATTATTTTAGTCTGGATATTGATGTATTATGCTATTGTTGTTCAGAAGTTAGGTTTTGGAAATAGTAAATTTTATCCCGTTTAGGTAAACATTTTTCAGTTATTTACTTTTTAAAAAATCAATTTTTCGTTGATTTCTGCAGATTTGATTTTGATTCTTATAGGTTTGTGACTATCGCATATTCATGCATGGCTATGCATAGAAGTATCCCTATCCAACTGCAAATTTGAAACAATTACTATGGTAACCGTACAAGGGTATATAAACAAGGTCAATTGTCTCTGACTGTATTTGTTGGTGAGATTATATTTCACATTCGTAAGATTTTGCTATTCTACACGTGCTCAAGGTCTTTACTTATTTAACACACACATACACACACACATTTTATAATGAATTTATTATGTCTAATCACTTATGTTCAGGTAATTAAGTTTTTTATATAATTAACTGAAATATAGGTATCTATATTAAATTAAAATATATATATATATTTACATATATACATATAGATTTTTTTCATGTTAACTTTAGAGGGAGAAAGGATAACAATACTAATTAATTTACTGATTTCCCAACTACGCTACAACTACCAACTACGCATATAGCGTGAAAAGTGTGTTATCTACTTATTTTATCTTTGGCGAGATTCCCCTGTAGGCTTGCTTTTCAGGCATTTGGTAGACTATGTTAGATCTAAAAGTTTATAATTTGCCTGAAATAGCAAGTACTTTAAGCAGTATGTTAAACGAAATATTTTTGCGAGTATTCAGTATTTTCTGAAACAGAAATGTGATGTATAAATTTTTTTGTTAGGTAAGTGATAAGACATGCTTCATCATTTAAATTATATGAAGTGGAAAGATATTCTATAAATTCTATCTTCGTAAATCCTTTATATTTTTCAATAAATTTATAGCACAAAATGATATAACAAATTTATTGAATAAAGTACTTAAACTTCCTACTGAAGAATAAATTTGGAAGTTTCTTCTACTTCAGAGACTCGGCTTTTCTAGATTCAACTTTGTAAACTCACTACAGACGTTTAAATATAAAATGCCCAAATAAAATGTTTTCATCAAAAGCACGAACAACGTTCACCGAATGTGCGAAAAATTTTAAAAACTCTTCTAATTTCAAAATAATAGACATACTTAACAAATGACAAATCACTAAATGAATAAAAAGACTGGCGTATATTTCATTGAGATCAGACTAGAATCTGTTTACGTGCTTTATCAAATGATATACAAAACGTATTCTGCTGAAAAATGACAAATGAACTACATCACTTTTCAATTCTATTATGTTTCCCATCAGTTTATGTAAATCTTAGCGAATTATCCAAAATGGGAAGTCTGTAATTTTTTCCCTACAAATGTGTATTTACTGCATTATTTTTTTTAAAAATATTTCATTTAAAATAATAGTTGAAAGATTACAGTAGAAATTAAAAATCAGTAATTTACTTAATTGTTTAAGGTTTAAGCCATATATATTAGAAAATTATTCCTACGTCTTCAATAATTTCGTGAAGTCTTAGAATATAAAAAGATTCATTTTCAGGAAATTTAGAAACATTTTTAAAATTGTGTTTATTGAGTCTATGTTAACTTTTAGTATGACATTTTCTACAATACGATGATTTAATTACAATGCAACAATTAAAGAAAATATTAAGAATGCAACATATAACAAGATCCTAATTACTTATAAAATTTTTGAAACAATTGCCCTAGTTTCGCTTCTTATTTATAGCTTAAACACATTACAATTTTCAATAAAAGCAATCCAACCGATCTTCGATTTTTAGAACTGAGTTTATTTGATTACAAACAGAGATGATGTTTGAAAAATGAAAGCACGCAAAGTTTTGACAGAACAAGCAAAATTATAATAAAAATATTTATATAATGCTATGATTAAATAAATGGATGAATACTTGAAAATCTATATAATAGAAACAGCACACATTAAAATTTTGTTTATATAATAATTTTATAGTCAACAAACGCGTATTTTCGATATTATTTTTGCAGTCTTTATATCTTTATTCATCTCTTTCTGTATGTATATATACATAGACATACACGCGCAAGAACACACATATATGAAGATATTTACTTTTGGGAAAAAATAGACTAAAAATACTTCACTAAATAAAAGTTCAATGCTCACAAAATAAAGCGACTCACCTTTCATTTTTAAATTGATATCTTTATATAATTCTTAAAAACATAAATATATTTAATCAAGATGCCAATTTAATGGAGCAGTTATTGTAAGAATGTTTCTCATTAGTGAAATATGTTAAATTAATTTACCACTGATGAGATCTTAAATGATATCAAAGTTGTTAGATCCACCTTTTTTTTAAGCAAGGGTGGAGATCCATCATATTTTAGCGACTGGTCATTCTTTGCTTCATCCTTATTTTCCCCTGATGGTTGCTTTCAAATTGACTCGTCGTAGGGTATATTGTTGTTTCTCCTAACTCCTCCTCTCTTCTTTGTAAAAGTCATACCTACTTTAATCATTGACGGTTATGAATAGGCAATCTTAAAATCTCTAATTACAAACCAGCCTTTGTAGTAAATTTTCTTATTTCTTTTATTTGCAGAAACAAATTATTAAAACTTTTAACTATTAAAAGCGAAATTGCAATAGTTTTAGTTTAATTGAAATTTTTATAATTAATAACACATTATTACAAGATTGCAACTTGTAAAAAATATTTAAATTTGCTTGTGCATTTTAATACAATGTATAATATTTGCTTACAATATTTTAATACAAAAGTTATTGAAAATTTCAAAAGTTTTTATATTCGTAAAAAAAATTTATTTCTTAAAAAGTAATTCGCTATTTTATTCTTAAAAATAATTTCTGTCTAATTAAAATGAAATTTCAGTAATAAAAAGATATTAAAATAATATATTTTACAAAATTATTTTTAGCAATAGAATAAAACCAGATACTTCTACTCTATTATATTTATAGTTTTACGGAATTTATTTAAAATGTTTCTATTTAAACTGAAACCCATACTACGCAAAATTATCGGCTCGTAATATCTCAGATTTACTCAGCATGGGATTTTAAAATTGCATTTAGAAAGTTTATCAGTGTTTCAAATTTTGTTTCTTAGTCTTTTGTTTTCGTTTTTCAAAAATGACAATTTTTAATTTTTTGTTAATATTTCAAACATATATTGAAATTTTATTTCATTCCACTGAGCCACTTATAACTTCCAAATTATCCTTGCATGAAACTAAAACGTCTGGTATGCCAGACCTTGATATTGTTTGCAAAGTGAAATTGAGAAAACGAATTATATATTTACAGCTTCTCAGAGAGGCTTTAAAGTCCCGTTTTCGTTCTGTATATTACATATTTCTGTATATTATAAGACAGTTACGATAGCAGTCATTAAATAATTATAACGACAGACCACTTAGTATTGGAGAGATGGTTCTGGTAGAAGTTGTTAATAAAAAGCGGTCCTTTGGGGATTTAGCAAAAATAAAAATAATAATTCCTGATCATGATGGTTAGATAAGATTCGCCATCATTAAAACCAAAAATTAGGAGCTTTTAATATCTATCCATTAATTGTTGATGGGACGTATTTCCTGCTTTGCCCTGGACCACCTCACAATAATCCCATTTTAATGACTTACAGCGGGGAAGTCCATCAATCGCTGTCACACACACACAGCTGAAGAAAACACACACACACACACTATAAAATTTCCTTCTAATAATTAAAATAAATATTATATTGCATCAAATGATATTTATTTTAATTATTGTTCTAAAGCAGTTAAATGCATTTCTTTTTAATAAAAATCAGAAAAACCTTTAAATAGCTGCAATACTTTTAAATATCAGTAATAACTAGTTAATTTGTTGTTTAATTATTAATTGGTTTTAATCTTTGCAGTTATTTTTTTAAATCAATACTATATTTCTAAATTCATCAAATTTTCAAAATCTTTAAAAGAAATAGTTCTGATGCTTTAATGCATACAAACTGAAGAATTTTGACAAAATTGTGTATTTTTAATAATTAAAAAAAGAAAAGCTAACTTAATTGCCTAAAACTAGACTTTAGAGCAAATTGTAAACTACTGACTTCAGTTGAAATTTTGGGAAAAAATTTTGAATGAGAATTTTTCATATTAAATTTCTCGTACCGAATGATTTCTGTTTCTAATTATGTAAAAACTATCGTTCCATACGGGAATCCATGCTGTTATTATATATCCTTTAGTATTTCTTAAAGTGTTTTGCCCAAAAAAATGAATGAATCTCATGCATAAAAATTTGTTCTTTAGAAAGAGAATAAAAGTACTTCTAAAATGGGGAAATTTTAACGCTGCTGTTTACAACAGTATCCTAATAATTAAATATTTTATATAGAACATGTTAATATCACATTTCTTTACATATTCAAATTAGTTCTACGTTAATATTTTTCCCTTCAATTAGCTATAGCTACTTTCAAATGTAAAAGGTTAGAAGTAGTAAATTTCGAGATAGATTGTTTAAAAAAAGTAATTTAGTAAAATAATGATTTAACTTCCTTCTTCCTTTGATAGTTATGAAATATAAATATTTTGCTACTTTTGATTAGATTGATCAAATGTTTTTAAATAATTTTGATTAAGGAAGTAAATATTTATAAAATACATTTTTTAAGCATAAATTCGCTAACCAGAAATGAATACTTCATTTAGTTTCGACAGCATTAATTTTGCACTAATGTATTTGCTAACTTCTTAAAAATAAGTAACTTAATTTATAATTTTACCGCAATGATAAAACTTATTTCTTATGTTAGAAACATTCTATTCAAGCTCGAATTATTTTGCTCAATATCAGAATTAACTCATTGAAATTTTGTTTCTAAAACACACGAAAGGATTAAAAAAAGCCACAATATAGTTTTTATTTGTATTATTTTGTTTCAAGAATGTAAAAGTATAACATTTAGTAATGCTGTTAGATATTGACTTATTTGAGAATCAGAACGTAATATGTAAAATGTAGTCATTAAATTAGTAAAGGAAAATATTTCTTTTAAATAATACGATAAATTTCATATTTTCTGGAATTTGTAAGAAACAAACTTTTGTTGAAATATTTAAAATATCATAAATTTCACATAAAAATTTATTAAAATAATTTTGAAATTTTAACTTGGGATAGCCAATTTAGGGGTTAAATGTCGGCTTTTCTCGGCTATTCAGTGCATCACAACACTCCTCGTTTCGAGAACCAAACGCTAAGAAGAATGAAATGATTCAGTGAAAAATTAAAATTACAGAAAGAAAAATTGAAGAATTGTCAATGAAATTCTGAAGTAGAAAAAGCTAAAGAAATTAAAGAAATGTTCAAAAATGGGAAGAAAGTTAAACTTAGTTGCAGTCTTGGTAGAAATCAGTTAAAAAATAATTTAAGGTTTGCAGTTAGCTGAAATGAAACACAAACTTCTGAATGCGTTGAAGACGCTGACTTTGTAAAAGAAATTCTGATTTCTATTGTAGAGAACAAGAAACAAAAGAAGATATAGAAAATGAGAAAAAAGAAGAAATCGAATGATTCCAATTTGAAGAAGAAAGACTAAGATTAGAAAGAACACGAATTAGAATAGCAAAGATACGAACGACTTAGAACACAGGAAACAGAGTAAGGCGCTATTACCAATTCAGAACACTGGAATCGAAATTTCTCTCAACAAGCTAATCAAGGCAGTAGGAACGCTGACGATACCAGTACCGAAAAGAGCAGAATCTTGGAATGTATTTTTGGCTACATAGAAAGAGCTTTCCAAACACAAGAAAGTTCCTGAAGAATTCAAGGCAGAAAAACTTAAACTGAAATTCACTGTAAAGGTAGCGGCAAATGTTCTTGTTTACTTAAAGGAAGATCTGCAGGACTATGAAAAGGTAAAAACATTAATTCTGAAAGAATATAGACAAGCCACTGAAGTTTGCTTCGAAAATTTTAGAAGAGTGAAATGTTATGCTCTGGCGAGATACACGTTCATTATGCTATTCGATTAACAGCAACATGAGACTAATATTATAAATTAAGAGAAGTAGCAGATTTTGAAACATTAAAGCAACTAATTATCTCTTATAAACTGTTTCAAACGCTAGATGGAGAAACAGCTTCACACATAGCCATCCATACTTCATGAAACTCAGTGGTTGAAATCACAAGAACTAGCGAAAGAGTGAGTGATATTTGCTTAGAAGCAAAACTGAAATCATTTGATGAAATCTGAAATGAAACTAAATGTCCAAAGTTCACGAATTCACCGTGTGTGCAAGATAAATATATTCCACCACCTATGAGAAGAAAGTACCCAAAACAAGAAGGATTTATCAAAAGAAAGACGAAAAGAATGTTATATTTGTGTAAGTTATCAACAAATTGTAAGAGAATGCTCAGAAAAGAGGAAGAGAAATGAAAATACTGCTGAAAGAATGGAAAAGTTTATCCCATAAATCCGAGAAATAGAAACTAAACACTTAAAAAAGCTATAGTAGTTAAAATTGAATATACTCCTCTACGAGCTGAATATGAAGAAACTTATTCAACCGTTACAAAAAATTGATGTTTTTATTAACTCTTACAAACAAAAGCTATTATATGCTCTGGGACTCAAATCTGCATAATTCATTCGTTACTAATTCCAGATTTAGAAAATCGACAAGAAGGTAAAATAATTTGATCACCTGCTTTTGGGAACCCAAATAAAGCGTTTGGTAATAAATGGGCATAAGCAAGTCCATGTAATAAATAGGCATAAGCAAGTTTGTCTTATGCCTATTCATTACATGGACTTTGAAAATAATTTAACTTTGTAGATACATTAATTTAATTGCATTAATGGATAAATTAAATGTATCTTGTTAAACTACACTAGAAACAAAAACTATGAATTAATTCAACTGCTGATATTTCGAAGAAAAACAACTTCTCTGTCAACAACACTGCAAAAAAAGTGAATACTGGGAGAGAGAGAAAATTTTATCAGTCTCTAGCTGCCGCGATAACGCAGCAGTGAGGAAAGGAAAATTCCCTCTCCCCCCAGAATTTTCGGAGGCGAAAAATGAGGAGGGAGAAGGGGAGATCACGAACCCCATCGATTTTCACACAGTGGAGGCGGGGAGCCATAAAAACAACAGACGTTTTTGACTTTTCCACGCGCAAGCGCGTTAGGGTGTAGAAATGAAACCAAAAGATGTCTATATATATATATACTCTTCATTTACACCATGATTTAATTTTACTTTTGAAAAAGCTGGAAAGGATGATAGGTTGTTCATTAACTTTACTTCGCTTCATTAAATATTAAACTTTGTTTATACGAGATGTGTTGATGCAGTTGTTCAAAAAAACCATTATTCATATAGTAATATTTATTTATTGCAAAAATATTCGCATAAATGGAAGTGTTTGTTAAAGTTGCATCACTTCAAATACATAAGCTCCTACTATATAGGTTATATTTAAGATCTGAATTTGGGTAGCTTTACTTATTATCGACACGAATTCAACATTAATTTGAAAGCCTCAAATATATATAACTTTACTGTTAAATAAACTAAATGAAGTTCAAAAGGGGAGGGAGTGGTCATTCATATGTTGACAGTCTTTGTTTTCTGATAAGTACTTAAAGGCATGAAATTAAAATATATGTAGATATATTTTAGTGTTACATTAAATTTATATTTAATAAATTCATAAATGAATTTTTTCTACAAAATTACATTTATAATTAAATATTTGCCTTAATAATGAATGAAATGCAACATTTTTTTTTGTCATCAAACATTACTGCATAATTTGAATTGCAATTTTCATATGCATTAGCTAGTTTTTATGCATTATACGAAATTTAAATATTAATATTCTCTCATAACTGTTATTTGGGAAAGAATGTTTAATTTTCTTACTATACCATATGTTGAACTTTTAATAATTTATGCTGGACTGTGTGTGGTTCCAATTATTTAATTTATATTTTTAAATTATATTCAGCTTAGGATTATCATATCATGCTGTATCAGAATGAAGTTCAGAATATTTAAGATTAATGAATTGACTTGCCATGTTTGAAATGTCTCCACGTAGTAAAATTTCCATCTTCTAATTGGGTGATTCTAAATTCAATCCAGCTCACTGTTGATTAAAAATGAGATAGACATACATCCAGAAATACATCTATAAGAAGGCTTGCTTCAGATAAAAAAATTAAACAATAATAAATGTTTCCACAACATTAATCCTGTATGAAAAGTATACAGAAAATTTTAAAAGGCCTTATAATTTTTTTGTCTGTTTGATTATGCAATTAGAAATCAGTTTGGAGAAATTATTTTATATTTTTACCAGATAGATAACTTTTTAATGTGATGTATAGAACAAAAGTATTTTGTTCTTATATATACAAAAAATTTACAATAGAAAATTTAATATTTTTAAATATTAATGTGTCCCAAGATTTGTACCATTTGCTTTGTACTTAATGTCAAAAAAATTCTAAAAATTAAATTCCTTTTACAATATTCCTTTAATTTGAGAAATTTTATGATTAAAATATTTCAAAATTTAATCTTTAATACATTATTTTAAATATTATCCCTAAATAATTTATTTGTAACTCCTGTGAAAACAATGTCCCATTATATATCTTTAAACGGTGCTACTATTTTATAATTTTAACATCAATTTCAAGCATTCCAGATTATTCAAGGTTTGGTTTGATTTGTTTATCACTCAAGGGTCATTTTTGCACAATTAGACCGGGACCTATAATTTAAAATGGACTCCGAACCACTACAAACAACCTTGCCCATAGTGGGAATCGAGCTCACGAATTGTTGAACCAGGGAACAGAGTGCTAACATTCGTCCCTGATAATTCCAGATATTAATTTCTAGTATTTGAATCTTAAGATAACTTGAATGAGTTTAATCATAAAAAGATCAGATAAACTTATTTCCCAAGGATCTTTTGCATTGGAGAAGACATTTATTTCTCAAAATTGAAAATATAAAGGAATCTTTGCTTTGCTTATAGGTCATTTTATGTTTGCTTAGCATGAAGATTTTTTCACAAGTGAAATCTATGATTTAATGAGTATTCTCAACTATTACAAGCATTCCTGTTCATGGTAGAAGTTATTTAATTTTTGATAGATAAGCAGTATTATTCCATTCAACAAGAGCAAATGCAATTATTTGGGTCGTTTTGTTTCTTCTATATTATATGTAAATGTACTATACCCTTTAGTTTTTATATAACAAAACACTTATATATTAAGTATGTTGTACACCTCAAATATATAAGTGCATTGATTTTTGGATGAAATAATTTAGCTTTATTAATATTCATTTTCAAAAATAACCGCATTCGCCAGAGTAAGAAGAAAGCAAATTCGCAAATTTTGTCTTTGGTTAAACAAGCAAAAATATTACCAGTTATCTAGCTACTATTTACAATGTATCCGTTTTTATTTTTGTTATTAAGTCTCATTGAATACTGTACAATTTAAGTTCAAAAGTTTATGGAAATTCAGAATGATATAAATATTTTACTAAAAATGTGTTAGCTGTGAAATTTTTCTAAATGTAAATTTATTCTATGTTTAATCTAAATGTTGAAGTCTACCTAAAGGTTTTTTGTATTTATATTTCTTATAGCATGTTAGTTTGCATCTATTCTATTTTTCTTGTGATATCTTTAAAAGAATATAGCGTTCTTGCTGCTATCAAATGCAAAGACTTACATCGTCTTAATCTTTCGGCTTACTGCCGCTCGCTGGAAAAGTTATCTCGCGCTTTTCGAGCCCCATCCAGAATGGACACATGAAATAGTGATGTCGGCTTTTGAGTAGTTCATCCAATATATGTATATATGATTGCCTGAAGATTTCTCTTGTTGAATCTTTTCAATAACACTTGCTTTCAAATACTCTTCTATTATTTCATTATACTGTTGACATAAAGTGGGGTTTTTATAAAGTATTTTTAAAAGAGCTTTAAATCTCTTTTCTGTAACTGTATAGTTATTACTTAAATTAAATGAATTAGAAGTCCTTGATAGACACACTTCATAGCGATTATCCTTATTTAAAGTTATTGTTTCAAGTTATTATAAGTTATTGTTTCAATAAATTTAGTTAAGACATCATCATGAGAATCTAACTATGGATCATCTCTTATACCTAATGATTCTAGATCCCAAAATGTTTTTTAAATCACTTTTCAAAGAATCGTGATCATGTATTGTTAAATAACACTGCAACTTATTTCGAATTTCATTTTCGTTTATAGAATCTGCTACTATCCTACCGAATACTCTCCGAATTAAATTAAAATAGGGAAATAATATTTTTATTTTTTAATTTAATTTTATTTGATTTTAACACATGATAAATAAGTTCACCTCCAATTAAACATTATATTTTTCGTGGCTCATTAAATTCATGATTCGCATAGTTTAAATTCCTCGGTAAATCTAATTTTGATATATCTATTTGTTTTGAAGGAGTTAAATCAGTAATTTTTGGCACTATTAGAAATTCAATGTATGTTTCAGAATCACATTAGAATTAGAAATTGTTGTAGATATCATTCTTTTAATTTTTAAAATCACTGCAGTGGGTGCGTTAACGTATTTTTTCTTAATTCCTAACAAGTCTGCAACTTATTCGTACAGAAAGACGATTGCGAGCATGAGTCCAGTAAGGAGCAAAAGAAAATAAAGTTCCCCCTTTTTCCTTTTGTGTTTTAGTTGTTGAGAGTATAACGCGCGCATATTTGGGTGCAAGAGAAGGAGAGAGACAGAGGTTAGTCCCACAACGTGAACTTTGAACTTCAGTAGTGTCGCTCTGTTTCAAGGTCAAAGGGTTTCTTTTTTGGTTTCGCCCTCCCGGCATACAAGAGTGTGGTGTTTCCGATGTAGATTTTTCTTTTCACATATTTGGCAATTATATCTGTTTTTGTATCTAGCTTCTTTTCTTCGTTATTCAGGAGCGAATTTTTTATTTTATTTTCTGTCTATAAACAGATATTTTGTCTAAATTATTTGAAAATAATTTATAATGAAATTTAATAATATATTTCAGTTATTACCATCGAGTATATTTTGTTATTAAAAAAATAAAGAAATGTTAAACTTAAGTTGTAAAAATATATTTTTACTAAAGAAATTGATTTTAAGTTATATAGTTACCTAAATAATTATATTAGTTTATGTAACATATTTTCTAAAATTCGATGGTTCGCGGTTAACTTTTTAATCTTCTGTCTAAAAATGTATGACAAACAAAATTACTTTACCATAACTAAAACTTCAGCAAAATATTAAGTAATTCATTTAGAAATAAAGAAAATTGAAATATTCGTACTTCATTATGCATAAATTAAGAAGAAAAACGAAAATATTTTAATAAATATCAGTAGTTTCTAATCTTTTCTTAAAGAAGATAAAACAGCTTATCACACAATATTTACATAAAAGCTCACATCTTGTGCAATTCGAAACTCGAGTTTTAAAACCAGGTTTTTTCCTCCTCTAGAAGAAACATTTACTCGTGAGTTCTTTGCTGCCGCATGCCTTGTAATTTCATGTTTTATTAGTCTGGAAGTTTGAATGCTTATACCAGAAATGATTTAGTAAAAAGAGCCTAGTTTTTTAACTAAAGCATTTCTTTTTGCATGATAGTTTTCAATTGCTATTTTTCGAAATATGTAAAAGTAAGTTTGAAAAATGCATTCTCTTTTTTAAAGAATTATTTCATCATTTTCAAATCTGATTTTGGAATTTGATTTCTTTCATTAAATGTTTTTGTATCAAGTCTCTAGAAATAAAATAATTTTTCCGCTGGAATTTTATTTGGTGTGTTGATGTGTGAGAGCCGCGTGAAACAAAGTGAATCTTATGCTAAGAAGTTGGCACACACAATTACCTGTAAGTTATGCTTCGTTTCCATATTTTGAAATCAGCATCAAAAATTAATTTAAAAGGTAATTAATAATGATTTTAACTTATTGTATAGTTACTTATGCCATAATCCATAGCGTTCTTTTTCTGCTCTTTTCGCTAAAATAAAGAGATTTTTTTTCTCCTCTTTAAAATTCTCATTTCTGCGCTGTAGATAGAAAAAAGTATGTACGCACTGGATCTCTAATTTTGGTCTTCGATACAAAAACTCGTGGATTCGGTTCCCACTTCGGTTAGGGATATTTGTTGTACTTTGGAATTCGCTTTAAAGAGTACGTTTTGGTTAAATTAATCCTTGACTGAAGTAACTGTTTAGAGGCAAACATATACAGGGTACCGCAGTAAAATTATTCTTCATGTTGGAATTTTGAATTGTATTTGATGGGAAAATGGTGTCTTTCTACACACATTTCATTTTACTACATCATTTATTCTAGTGCAATATACAATTCTGATTTAGAGCTTTATAGAATTTTTAGTTCAAAATAAATGCTATTTTAGAATTATTAGTGGTATAAATATTTTTATAAATTATGAAAAATATTATTTATTCTGTTTAATATCGAATTAAGTTTTTGTTGAAAACATTAAAATGATTTATTTTTGTAAATCATTTTTAAATATTAAATTGCATTTTTCATATTTTTCATTTATATCTATCGGATAAAATTGTTTTGGTAAAATACAATATGTAAATCATACAGAAATCTCACCCCGGAAATCTTAATAGTAAATTAATTTTTGAATATTTTTCCATCAAATTTTCAGTAAGAAGAAGGATTTAGTCATTTATAATGCTCTACTTACTTTCGTTAAAAATAGTCATTGACATTATCCCTTAATTTTTCTTATTATGAAATCTGTCGTATATTACTATTCAACAGTTAACCTTTTATAATTGCAGTTTAATCTTTCATTTGTATCGATATTCAAAAATGTAATGATCTGGACGCGTGCATCCCTTATTTCCTCCCATTCTGGCCAAAAATGATCTTAAATTCTTAGAATCGATGTTTTACATTCCCCCCTTTTTTTCATAAGCTTGAAATATATTAATTCTACTGTTTTAATATTCAAAGTATTGTATTTTTACATAAGAGATTATAAAACTGCACCAGTTAAACTTAATGTAAACACACATATTAAAAACACTTATAGACAAAAACAAACGTAATTGTAATATTACTCCATTAAATTGTGTTTTTAATTTTAAAGGAAAAAATATGAATATATTATAATTTTAATTCGAATTGCGGTAATTTGTTCATACAAAAATGGAATGAGAAAATTTTAACAATTACAAAACAATCTTATAAACGAAAATTTTACGTAAGATAAAAAATTATATTAAAAATTATATATCTGTGTTGTTGTTGCTTATGACACTTGGGCAAGCCAAGCTCGCTATGCCTTTGGCAGTGCGAATTAAGTGAAAAGAGAGCGTCTTTTGTTTGGATCAGAGCACGAAGGTGAAAGTATGTCTTTGCTCTTTTTAAGGTGCTTCGTAATTTTGAACCACTGTCAGGGGACGAGGCCACACCTAAGCTGGTACCCTCCTCTCCACAATATATCTAGTATACCGTAGCGACTCTTGATCACTTTCTGGTATAGCTTTTTGTAAACCTATCATTAGAATTCCTTAGAATATTTTTAAATGCGTTTCTTTTATTACAATATTTTTATTTGTTTTTAGTGGTAAATATATTTAATGCTTTTAATTAAAGAGGCTTAAGATGTTATAAATTTTTTACGTAATAAAATTATATTATGTATGAAGTGGTTCATTATTATTATAGAAAAAGTCTCATTTTTACTATAACTTTTTCCATCCGTAAACTTTAAGATATTTTTCTGCTTGCATATTTTCATGTTATGTAATCTTAACTTTTTACTACCAAGTTTCTTTGTAATAATAATAATTATAAAAAAAATATATCTGGGATTGAAACTTTTTCTCACTCTGAAGAGGGAAGTATAATTACTGGGCCATGGCAATATCCAATTAAAAGGCCGTGTTTGATTTTTGATTATTTTTAGTAATGCTTGGTATTAAAGGTCTCTTGAAATTTTTAACTCTTCTTTATATCTGTAAAGTGACAAGATAGTAGTAATTTTATGTCTCATAGCTTAGCAGACAGCTGAATAAATAATTTAATCCTAGAAAATTTCATCTCCTTCAGGAAACAAAGTTTGCCTCATAGTTGGGACCGTTAAAATTTCTTATACTTCTCCCTATTATATCCATTTTCCCAGCAGAAAGTCGCGACACTCCTGTCTATATCATGACACATACCTCCATGCTTGTAAGATGGAGGGAGACCTTCACGATTATACACTTGAGCAGGTACATTCCAATGATGCACTCATCCTGTTGCAGGTAAAAGTGTGAAAGATGATTTGCTAGACAATATTACTGTCATTTATCAATGTACTTGGTTTAGTGAGTGTGACACCATAGTAGACGACTTACTAGTAGACGACTTGATATTAACATCTATGATAAGTTACTTGGGAAGTACTCTTTGCCGTAAATGTTCTATTCATGAAGGTGCTTTCTAACTATAATTATCAACACCGGAGAATACAGAGGTTGATTGAGTTCTGAGATAATTTTTGCCGCAGTTCGAATTTTAGACATTGCAATCAGTTTCAATACTTGTCGATCTCTTTCACGGTGCTTCTCTTTCCGTCCTTAATTTTGCTTTGCTGAGATTGTTTTGCGCGGTCTGCGTATGCTATCAGGAGATTAGACTCCGTTCTCAACAAACGCCTAATATTTCAGATGTTTGATTAATTTGTTCCAGATAGACGTTCTTTTACAGTATTTGAAAACGAAAAGTTGGCATTTTAGACTCTTAAAAAGAAAATATAAGACTTATACAAAGCTGCAATAAATATAACCTCATTACCGGGACTGAACTCGAGGCCTCATGCTCCGAAGACAGTTGTATTACTACTACAAAACGGTGAATCGTTAAAATAGTTGATACTGTAGTTTTAGTTTTTGATACTGTAGTAATAGGTTTTTACACAGCATCGAGGTCTAGATAACAGCCTACGACTGTTGTAAAGTATTTAAAGCTCTCCACGTTATTGCCTTTAATTACTTGGTGGGCTTTAAATACGTATCAAGAGGTCATTTCATCGATAGTGCGTTATATTCACGTCTTGCAAGAAAAGTAACCCTGAAAATTCCCAAGAATCCATCCTAACCCAACCCAAGGGCGTGCAAAAAGTTCAGCATCCGTCTAACTTAGTTCAACAAGAGAATCGAAATCGGATCTTTACTTATGTTTTAATGAGCTTTACCAGGCCAAGGTGAGGTGTAAAATAATAGACACTGTAATACTATTTAGTGGAGCCTTGAGTAATGTTCTTGAGATGTTAGGTTGTGTATTATAAAATGCGATATATTGTTAGGCGTTTTAATATTCAACACTTATTTTTGACTTCCGGTAGAACTTTTTAATTAATAGGAGGCCTTATTCATGTGTTAAAACTGCGAAAAATTGGAAAACTCTATAACGTACATCCAGACAAACGTACATGCAAAACAACAGTAACACAACATCTATCTGCCATTGTTCAACAGTAGCTGAGATCGAACCCATGACTTTTAGCTGTGAGAAGCGGTGCATTGTTTTTTAGCTATACGGAGTTTTTAACATTATTTTAAATTATACGGAGACATTAGGATTTAGACATTTTGAGTTGATAAGCAATCTGATATAATAATAATGAATTGAAAGGAGAATTTATGACTGGAGTATGCTGATACTATTAAAAATGAATAGCATGTAGGGTCATTGTAGCTAGAAAGCGAGAAAGATAGAGACTGAATGGAACCGATAAGGAAAAGCCATATTCTTTGACTGTTAAGGAAAAGCGCTGTCGAAAAGAACTGTAGATGGAAGATAAACTAGAAGTCATTATATATGAGAAATATTCAAAACTACGCTTTAACCCTCAAAGGTCTTTTAGCAAACCAAGATAATGAAAAAGAAGGGGAGTAATGATAATTGTTTTTCCATTAACTAGATCTCACACAAAGTTAAAAAATTATTAAAAAGTTAACAATATTATTTTTTTAAATAAGTTTAAGTAATTTTTCAATGATTTAAATTTTTGATGAAAAATAATTAGTTATAAGTTGAGATTATTTTTGATCGAAAAACTAATAGGTATCTCTTCTTCTGTGTGTTTGTTTATAGATATTATTAAATATATTATTTTCTTATAATATTTCACCTGATAAAAGTTTACTGATTGCACTCATTGTGTACAAACATTAATACGTTTTAAACACAGAGATTCATGAATCAGATTCACATTCATCATTCAATCAAAAGAACTCAGTTATAGTTATCGCATGCAAACAAAAGAAAATTATCTAGATAATATTTTTGAGCATATCTTTCAAATTGAATTTCTTAAATTGATTACTATTTGTATCGTCTAATTCTTAAACCATTCAGAATGACAATTCATTTCTTTTGGAATAATTATTATAAAATAATATTCTATATCTATTTTCTTACATTTGGGGGGAGGGAGGGTGGCCCTGCTCTTAAGGACAATACCTCCAAAGTCCAGGATGGAACATATATTTAAAGGATTAAGTTTCATTTTTAAAATAAATAAGACTTTTTTATATTACTAAAATATAATTTAGAATCTTAAAATAAAAAGAGACAGTGAAATTCACAGAAATGAATTTGATAAATAAATACCAAACACTTTCTTAATTACCAAATGCATTTATTTCAGATTTTCATAAGCAGATACATATTATTGAAATACATTAATCTCAACGAACGAACGAAAATCTCAATCCTTACACAAAAACATAACTTGTATTTTTTCCACTATTAGATGACTATATAAAGGAGACACTACAGGAAAAATATTAAATTAGAGATATTAAAAATTAAATCATGTTATGATAAACTTTTGAATGTTATTATAGATTATAGATTCTATAGAAAAATTTCACTGTAAAACACTTACAAAAGTATTTTCAGTAGACACATAAAATACGAACTTTTACAATGGAATATTCTAAACATTATTATCAATATTAAACATTTGAATTTTCACAGAAAAGATAATTTAGTTTTTCCTTAAATGTCTTTTCAAGTGTTTAATTTAAACTTGGTAATTGAATGTTTTGGCTAATTTCAAATTGTCTTATTATTATTTATGTCTTAAGCTTATCATCACAAATGTCAACTGCACTGTGTGAATAATGAATTCCTGAGAAAAAGTTGCTGGTTGACGTAGAATATAAGCACTCTAGACAAAATTCAATAAATCAACCAGAAATATTCTACCGAAATTTAAAATGTTAAATGATGTAAACAAACGAAAAAACTTAGATATTTATTTACTGGGGATTGACTTTCACATTAATGAATCTGTATTTTCTGACAGCTGAATTTTGTATGTTGTACAGTAGATGCTCATTTATATCTACCTTTAATGTATGAACATTCATGGTTTTAAGAATTATTTGCTGTGCTCCCTAACATGTTCCCACAGGTACAATGAAAATTTTAGTTCCCATTTAGAAATTAAAATTTTGAAATTTTTTTGTGATCTTGTATTTATGAATCTTTCATTTAGATTTATTTTTATAATATGCCTTTCTTCAATTTTTCATTTTTGTATTTTATGGTTTGAAAACTTTTGTATTTTATTGGAGAATCGTTAACCCTTCGACTACTGTTAAAAAGTTCCTTATTTTTTAATCAGTTCATATGGAATTTTTCCGCCATCATTTTAGCAACGCCCACATGGTGGATGAATACTTGGTTTATTGAATAATCAATCCAATCAATTCCATGCTTTAGTCAACAAACTCCTCCTCACACACTGAAATTTGAAGTTTGGTTTTTCGCAGTTCTATGAGATAATTTGTGTCTCCCCTTCCCTCATCCCCAGCAAACGTTGCGGGTGTTCCTAGTATCCGGTATCTTCTTGTAAAAATATGCTTCTAAATTGGCGCGAGGAGGGACATTTCTTTCCCCTTTACTATATACGAGAGGCTCTGATGATTTCACTGTGACGAATCTTCATCTTTCCAGAGCGGTCCTGCAATAATTTTAGCGAAAAATGATGGGCTTATGGACATTATATATATATATATATATATATATATATATATATATATATATATATATATATATATATATATATATATATATATATATATACTTTAAACAGCTAAATCTATTGAAAAAATTTAAAATTTATACAGTTCTCATGTAGTGAACTTTTTTAATTCTTTATTCATATTTTTGATGCAATTTTTTAAGAAGTATATCTTCATGATATGATATTGCAATACATATCTATAGACATTGCAAAATTCATCAATTCCATATTCTTTAATCTTTGTTTTATAAAAAACTTCTTAAAATTTGTTGCTTTTCTTAATTTTATATTTGATTCTAAGTTTATTGCTTGCTCAGTTAGGATGCAGAATTAACTTGAACATTTCAACAAAACCTACGAAATATTTATTTTCCATGAAAAATATAAAAATTGTTTGTTATTAAATATAAATAATATTGTATATATATATATATATATATGTGTGTGTGTGTGTGTGTGTAGATGTGTGTATATATGTATGTGTATATATATGTATGTATGTATGTATATGTGTATGTATGTATGTATGTATGTGTATATATATGTATGTATATGTACATGTATGTATGTATATATGTATGCATGTATATATATGTATGTATGTATATACATATATGTATGTATATATATTTCTTTTGATTTTGAGGTTATTTCTTCTAAGTTTCGAATTCTTGGTAAGTAAAAGCATTTTTTTCTAATTCGGAATACGTATGTTTCGATGATGTTTGGAACAATAATAAATATGTTCATAGGCCTTACACAATTCAAAATTTTAGGAAGAATATCCCACTTATTAATTATTATGAAACTTGTAAAGTGTAGAAAATTGGGATACACTCTTGAACAAATGTGTTATAGAACATTCTCAGAGTATCGTAAATGTCACTTTTATTAATTCAAATATGACATCAATGCACCAAAATTAAATCTTTCAAAATATATTCTAGCATTTAAAAAATGCATGTTGTGAGTCATGGCATGCAGTTTTAGAATTCTAAAAACTATAAATTTGACATGCATTACATAATACATTTCTAAAATTGTATCTTCCTTATTTATTTTCTCTCTCTGTAGATATAAATTTCCTACGAATTTTATATTACTGATATTGAATGGTTCGGTGGATATTACGTATAGGATCGATATGACAATCAGGAAGATTTATTTAAAAAAAAGGCTTTAAATGAGACTTTTGGAAAGTCAAGTATTTATTGAAATCTCTATATTCAATTATAATTCTATATTCAATTATTACTTGCATATGGAATTCCAGATGTTGGGGGAAAGCTTGGATACAAATTGTAAGACCTTGTAGGGGCTGGGGAGATCTTGGACCTACATATGGTTGCCCGGAGCACAACACTTCCGCCCTGGCTACATTCAAATTTTATGACTTTCGGACATAAAAAGCCGAAATCTCTCACCACTGCCAGAAGGAAACTTGATCGGTAGAAAATGGTTCCTCGAAAGGGGGAAGAAATGTTGTTGTCTTGTGCCAGCTGGACTGGCAACATGGGGTGTGCTGCTCCACGGGGGAAGAAATCCATCAAGTGCTGTCCGAAAGACTCGTTCTGAAACACTCATATGACTTCTACAAGAGTTTTTATTATTGCCTTGTACATTTTATTTACAGCAATTGTATTCAAAACTAAAAAACAGCGAAATTTATTTTAAATTAATGGAGGTGATGAAGTTTTTAGCAGAAAATGCTAAAAATTTGTTGTTTGATGTCACAAACAATGCAGATGAAGAATTTAATTCAATAATTGCCAAATTTATTGGGGGAAAGCGGATTAATTACTGTTTTCGTTGCTCATATCAAGGAAACACATTCTATTTTAATTTGTTGAGAGGCTAAACTCTACACATACATACAAAAAAGATCATTTGCTTATTCCCAAAGTGAAGATTATATTTAATTCTTAAATTAAAGACTCTATTTTTCTTGAAGTGAATTCACTTCTTCAGATACGAATGATGATATCGCCATATTTGAACTCGTAAGTGCGGATTATGTAATAGGTTATATTGTTTTTAAAGTTTGCTTAGAAATATATCAAGAAACAATGTCGATCAATCCAATCCAAATAGAGAGGTAGACTTTCCATTCCTACAAAAATCATTGATAGAAATTATAAGCGAAATATACGGAATTTTCCGTAAATTTAGTATCGCGAAATATTTTATAAAGCTAGAAAAGTTATTCCAAAGTTAATAAATAAACTACATTCTTTTCTTTCTTTCTTTTTTTTTATTAAAGAGCGATAAGAAATTCGGCATTTTTGTCTATTTGAAAATATTTTTACAAGTGAAGTACTTAGAGAGAAGCGCAACTGTTTTGCTTTCTCATAAGGCCCATTAAAAAAGAATCAAATCTCGTAAAATTAAAACAAATTGAAATTATATCAAGAAAAATAAATAAGTATATTTTATATTTTTATTTGAACATTGATATTAAGTTTTGATCATTTAATGAATAATAACAAAATTGATCAATTTTTTTATGCATCTGTATACTTTTCTGCTGAACAGTAAATAGAATATTTCTTCCCAAAATCTCAGAGCAGAGCTTTTTCTCTCTCATTGCTTGACTAAAGCTCACAACGGATATTTCCGGTGTCAAATTTGAGAAGCATTTGAGCCAGCCCTACTTTTTCCTCACCCATGAGATTTACAGACATACAGTTCCAGGAAGGAATACTCTGAGGCGAGAGGGGACAAACAAACTGACCACATTTGCGGAGAAAATCTGCGTCAGAGCATGCTGAAGGAAATTAGGATGCGGGGGGTTATATTGTCCACTTTACCCCTATTGCGGTTAAGTGGTCTTCTCATTCCCCACTTAAAATTCGTCCCCCCCATTGAGATAGGAACTATTTTTTCTTTGTAAACAGGTGCTTTGGCGTGGCTTATGAGTTTAAATTCACCAATCAGTTCTTTCAGTCTTTGTAAGAAGGACTGCCCCCAAACAACTGCGCTAGATGGCGCTGAAGCTCATTTCTAGATTTATTTTGAGGAAGGATTCTCCTTAACCGCAGGGGTAAGGCGGACTTTATACCCTCCCCCGGCATCCTTTCAGCATGTTTCAAAGCACATTTTCCCTGCCTATATGATCAGTTTGCCTTGAAGGCTTTGTTCCCCTTGTCTGTCAACAATCTCTCTCACCTCAAATTATCTCTTTCCGGAACTTTCCGGTCAGTAAATACCAGGGTGGTGGAAAAAAGGCCTATTCAAATGCTCGTTTCTGACGAAGTCAAACATTGAGGGAACTGCTTGCAGATTCTAATAAGAAATAATTATTTTATTCACTTTTAGAGTTCAACTTTCTTTCCTAATTATATTAAAAAATCTATGGAAATACATAGCAAAAATTGAGCAATTTTGCTATTATTCATTTAATGCTGAAAAATTATCATCAATATTCAAATTAAATTAAAATAATGTAGAATATATTTATTATTTCATTTTTCTTGATTTAATTTTATTTGCTCTAATTTTAAAAGATTTGACACTTTTTAATGGTTCTTATGAGAAGACAAAAAAACATTAGCGTTTCTCAACAATTACTTCATTTTTATAAATATTTTCAAATAGACGAAAATGTCTCATCTGTTTCAATAGAAAAAAAAAGAAAAAAAGTGTAGTTTATTTATTAGCTTTGTGCACAATAACTATTTCTTTCTTTATAAAATATTTCGATAAAAAGTTTAACGAAAATTTCATACATTTGGCTTATAGTTTCTATCAATGATTTTTGTAGGAATGGAACCAGCAGAATTAAAACAATCTCTATTTCGATTGATCAATCATCTCGACATTGTTTCTTGATATATTTCTAAGCAAATTATAAACTTTAAAAGCAATTTATATATCTATACATACATAAATATTTATATATATGCATGAACCATAGCTTTTTTTCAAATGCGGTGATGCATCATTTGACTTCTGAAGAAGTGAATTCACCTCATGATAAATGCAGCTTTTAATTTAAGACTTAAATGAGCATCACCTTGTGAATTAAGCAAATAAATAATTTCTTTATGCTTTGTTTTGTATTGAGTAGAGTCTTAAAAATTAAAAAAGAATGTAGATTGCTCAATAAACGTTACAAAGTGGCCTTAATATTTCATAAAATTTAAATGTCGTAAAATAGTTTAGAGTCTTGGATTTCATCTAAACTCAATGTGCATACCATTTTTAAATTTCTTAAATTTTCATAATTTTCTTCATCTGTAACAAATTTTAGAACTTCAAGCATCCATTATCAGAGCTGCAAACTTGCAGCTAAATTTGGAACATCTTCCTTGCATATTTATCCTTAAATTAATTCTTAGCGTATTTATTCTCCTTTTATGCCGCCAAAATCATAAGGTTTTGACGATTATGATCTTATAATGATACATTCTAAAAGTATCAAGGGACAATTTAGCTATTCATTTTTCTCATCTTTAGGTACATAAATTAATAAATTATGCTTCTCTATCAAACTCATATTTTTATTTTTATTTTAAAGTATTTTTATACACATCATTGTTTTCAATTTTTGTGCTTCCTTTAAAAGTGTATTTTTTATTTAATGTGAATTTCTTAATGGTTTTCCCAGTTGAACTAAGAAGTTTTTGGAAGGATTTCATACCATTTTCAGTACATAATAATTTATTTTTTAATTTTTCAATATTTTTTTCTATTTATCAAAATATAGTTAAACCTGGACATTTGAAATAAGGATAAGTTTAGGAAATTAATATTCTATTAACCTATTTTTCTCTTTCTGACAAACGGAGAGGTGAAAATAATTTTTTCCCTTTTCTGTGTTCTTACGTAAGATGGAAAATAGAAGATGAATTGGCTCCATAGTTCTTTCCCATCAAATGTCTGATAACCATGTGTCTTCGATTATTGTTCCCATACTGTTTGGAATCTTGCAGGTATCACATCGTTGTTCAAGAATGAAACGAATTCTCAGGTGTTATATAAAATGCAGTCATAAAAAATTGGGGGAAAAAACAAACAATGGAGGTTAAAAAATATTGTTAGAAGCAAAAGTTCGCAAAAAAGATATTTTTCAAAATTTTGTGCTCGTAAATGGGAGTTAAAATTATCATTTAGCCTATGATGTCAGGGTAAGGACTAACCACCAGTTAATAATTTAGAGGTTAATAAAAACGAGTGTCTACTGTATGTGGGAGTTATTTTCTATTTTATGATCTTAAGATTTAAAAAAACCTTTTTTTATCATACCACATGTGTTTATAAAAACAAGCATCTATTGTACTAGATCAATTTTACCAAAAAATGATAAAAAGAATAGTATGTATCTATTACTATTTACTTTATGAAATTATGCACTTATTCTGATAGGAATTCTTACTATTTGTTAAGGTTTTAATTTTTGAATAGTTCTTGGAAATTCAAGCATTTCTGTAAAGATTTTTGCTCATGTTCGTATGCTTAAGAAAAGAAAGAATACAAGAGAGAGTTAGACCAAGTGCTCAGGTAAAAGTTCAGGTAAACAATTTTTGGCTTAAATCCTTGTTTATATTGCTTCTTTATCCCTTAGGTGATTTTGAATTCGTTTTGAGTAGAAATTTTGTCTGCATAGACTTTGCTTTCATATTTGGTGCTGAACACATCTTCTGGACACATCTCAGTTATTTCTGGCATAGGACCTTGAATAAGCGTTAAACATATCTCAGATCCAGTAGCAATTTTTTTCCCAGTTTGAAGCTTCTTTTCAGTAGATAGGCACTAAAAATTAAATTTTTAAAAATTAATAATTACAAATGTAAGTCTATTTCACATACAGAAATCATTTATATAATATAATACTTATTAAATTTTACCAGTTTTGTTGAGATACGAACTATTGCTTATTTTGAAGGAAAATTTGTTTCACAATTTATGTAAATTAATGAAAAAACAAAAAGGTAAGATAATTAATTTAAAAATTGAAGAACATTTTTAATAACCTATTATATAAAAACTATTACATCTATAACTTAAATATTAGAAATAAGTGTCTATTTGAATGATTATATAACGTTTTTTGACTCCGCGTAATGGACAGTCTAACAAACCTAAGGCCGTTGCACGGCCCTTTAATATCAACCACGTAAATTGCCTTCCAGGAGGTTTTTTCATAAATAATATGGTGTGTATTCACGTGTCATAAATGAGGAAATCAGGAAGACTCCAAAGCACGTACCCTGGCAGACGAGAATACAGAAGCGCAACATCCATCTCCCGTTATTGAACCCTGGGGGGCCTTATACTCTGACCATAGATGTACTACCACTAGGCGACTTTGAGCCTAAAGTACTGTATTTTTTGACACTTCAAAATGAACAATTTAATAGCCGAAGGCTCTGTATGCTATTTTAATATCTACCTCGTAAATTATCTTCCCGGAAGACTTTTCATAGATAGAAGGCCAAACTAACGTGTTGCAAAAGAGGGAAAAACCCGGAAACTCCAAAGCACCCAACCAGAAAAACGTGCATTCTTAAGACAGAAGAATAGCATCAGTTGTTCACCAGTAGTTAGGATAGAAAACGGGACATTATGTTCCGAAGAGGGGAGTTCTACTAATATTTGAAGACAAAATATCTGTGATTGAAATAAAAGTTTATAAGCTATATCTTTGTGCATATTTTTATTAATGCGCCAATTATAATATGTCCTTTAATTTAACGCAAACTACCAAAACATAATATTATCACAAGGTAAAATTCCTTAAGAAATGAACCAATGAGATTTATAAAGTGTTCACAAATTTGAGAGGTCAAATCATATTCTGCAAATTTTATTTAAACATCAAGGGCATTCACATCAGTAAAACACGATAAGTTGTCACTCAAGGGAACTCAAAATTATGGTGACTTAAACAGAGTGCGACATGCGAGTAATATTAAATACTCTTAATTAAATTAATCGAAAATATTCTAAATTTATACGTGGTTTTATAAATTTAAAATAATATATCTGAAGAATATACTATATTATAAAATATTATAAAATTTAAAAATATTTTTAAAATTTTTTTTTATAAAGTTGCTTTATAAATAACTTACAGTGACTGCATATATAATTTTGAAATAAATATAGATTTATAATGAAAAAATATCCTATTTGATAAATATTAAAATTTTTTAAAAAATTAAAAAAAAATTAATTAAAGTTTTTTAAAATATTTTTAAATTTTTTTTATAATGTTCCTTTAATACTTGCAGAAACTGTATATAGAATTTTGACAGTAGATATAAATTTATAACGAGAAAAAAATATTATTTTGTTTATGACTGCAAAACTAACAGCATACTTGATTTTTGTGTACTTTAAAGGCATTCTACTTTTGAGTGTAGATATTAAAGAATATTTGAATATTTATTAAGATTGATACTTTATATTTTCACTAGGCAAAATATTCAATCGTTTATTTTGTGCAGTGAAAATATAAAATGAGTTCTAATTTTGATACCAAAGATAGCAGGAAAAGTTTGTTATCGCAAACTTATCATGGTATCCATTCAATTGAATTGGCTTTATCATAAACTCAAAGAAAAAAAAAATAAGCACTTAGAGATTTTGCTTTTTTATATAACTCGAAGTTTAATTTTTTCACTTCCATCCATATTAGCACTCAGAAAAAATTTTAAGCTCTGCTTCTTTGATAGAAGATAGATAAAGATTTTCTTATCTATCTTCTATCAAAGAAGACTTAAGAATAGATAAGATTTTTTTTTATCAAAGAATAAAGTCTTTTTTGAAAGATAAGTTTGCTATAACGATTTTATTTAAAATTTGAATTAGCTCATTAAAGCAAACTTATCTCTGATAAAATTAAGAATATCAGACTCCTTAATATTATTAAGAATATCAGACTTAAAATATACTCATGAGTGTAACACTTTTCTAATTTTCAACACCATCAACATTGACATTCATGGTTTCTCTACTTACATTTATAAAATAAAAATCATTATTTGAAATGTTCTACTCAGCTATTTCTGCCATTGAAGTTTTCAGTATTCAGTTATTTCACAATTTCTATGGCCTTTTCTTTAAGAATAGACGAATCAACCAGTTTTCCAGTTCTGACAAATTTGCCGGGTTTCTAGTCATGCGGTCTATACCAACTTCCGAATTTTAACTTCACATGACTTTTTACTGGTATACCAGCAGCGCATTATTCTTTCACTTTCATTTGACTGCTCTACATATTCAGAGTAGATTTTATAAATTATGACTATTTACTGACCTGTTCTGCACAGGAGGGTAAGCACATTTCTGAGGACAATTATTCTAATCATTCAGAACTGTGCCGATGTATGAAAGGAAAATTATGGTCTATAGACTTTTACAAGGTGTAGGATAAAATACTGTTTTGAAAATTTTTAAACAATTTAATTAAACATCTTCCACATCTTGAAAGCTTGATTCACTCATTATTTAATATTGATTTTCCCAATAAATATCTATATTGTTCCTTTCTTATGAAAAATTAACATTTAATGTTATGGGAGTAATTTTATTTTTGGAATTTTGGCAGCATTTGATTTTTCGAAAAGAATTATCAAATCTTTTTTCTTTGAAAGATAAGCATGCTAGTTTTATTGTTTAAGACATTTTCAGCTCTACAAAGTTTTCTTTCAATGTGAATAAATTCTTCATCTTTAAATTGCTGAGTTGCAAGAAAGTATTTCTTCTATACATTGTATTTAAGTCTTTTGAGACTATCAGGAAAATAATCCTGATCTTTTAGAAACGTTACTCTGTTGGATTTGTTGGTTTAACGAATATTGGCTTTTATGGAATTTTATTTTATTGAAAATCTATAAAATTCTTTCTTTTAAAATTTTTTGAAGTATTATTTTTGTGACGTCTACCTTCTGCTAGACCCATTTGATTTTAATTTAGGTGACAGGGTATTCGATATTTTATTTGAAAAAATCTGAAAAAAAAAAACAAGGATGAAATTATATTGTGGTCTTAAAATGACAAGTTATCCATGATGAAAGACTTAACTTTTCTACAATCTACTGTATTAAGATTAAAATTATTAATCATAATATTTGTAAAGTGTTCAAGATTTAACTTTGTAAAGCGTTTCAGGATTTTTTAAAAAATATTTTGGTTTACAGTTATAATATGTATAAGAGAGTCATGAAGAAAATATACTATACTGGATTCGAGAATTATATATTAATTAGTTTCCATAAATTAAACAAAACCCTGATATTTAATAAAATATTCGAAACAGTCCTGATATCAATGAGACATCCAAAAATTCTTAATCTCTTGAACATTTGAAATGATTTGTATTTAGTCGTAAAGTATCTTTCTAAATTAAATTTTTTATTTTGTGCCATTTTTTACTCATGTCTTACAAGGCAAGATAATAAGTAACACGTGCCTGGACTAAACATTTTGGAGAAGAGCCGTAGCCGAGGAGCAAAGGGCTGCATGCAGCTCGCGAGCCGTAGGTGTCTACCACTGACCTCGACCCCTGTTCTTCTAAATCTCTAGGAAGCTGTTAATCCCAGGATGGATTTCTCCTTCACAATTCTTGTAAAATACACTTAATTCTTATGGTAAATGGAGTTAGAAGTATCGTTGGATTTCTTCCAGATGGATAATCTTCCCAGCAGCTTGTAAAATGAATCGTTTCGTATACTTTTGGCTTCAAGAAATTTTATTAGATTTTTCATCTCCATTGTCAAACAATCATCTACAGTATTCCAAGCAGTTCAGGCAAAGTTTTCTTTCTTCCATCTGTTCATTAATCTTGACTCGTTGGAATTCCATTTATTATATTACTCATGTAAAATGAGATTTTTATAAGGTCGTTTTAAAATAGTTTTAATTTCTTTTCCGCAACTGCATGGTTATTACTACTTAAATTAAAGGAATTAGAAGTCTATTGTAAACACACTTCATTTGCGATTATCTTTATAAGTTATTGTTTCATTATATTTTTGTAAAACACCATCACGAGAATCTAACTTTGAATCATCTCTTATACCTAAGAATTCTAAATCCCAAAATCATTTTAAATCACTTTTCAAAAAGAATCGTAGTTATTTATTGTTAAAAAATACTGCAACTCATATTTGGAATTTCTATTTCGCTTATAGAACCCTCTATTATCCAACTGAATACTGTTTCATGTAAAATAATATTTTCACTTTTAAATTTGATTTGATTTTAACACGTGGTAAAAAAGTTCACCTCCATTTAAACAGTCTATTTTTTCTGGTTCATTAAATTCAGGATCAGCATAATTTAAATTCTTCGGTAAATCTAATTTTGCTAAATCAATTTGTTTTGAAGGAGTTGAGTGTGTAATTATTAGCACTATTAGAAATTCAATGTCTATTTCATAAATTTCAATGTTTGTTTTGACATAATTAGAAATTCAATGTCTGTTTTGTTTGTTCGCGACTGTAATTTAACAAAAATAACATTTATTTAAACATAACAAAACATTAAAAAAGAAATAAAGGAAGACTGATGGCAGGCCCGTCGGTCACCTTCCACTGTTACAGCTACTCTCTTATAAAAATTACATAAACACATCCCTCACTTGGGAAAGTGAGAGCTTCCTCTATGTTATAATGGAGATCGTAACAGATCTGGTCTGAAGATCTTTCTCATTGTTAATATTTCTAAATTAGATTCTCATTTTTATTTTTGAATATTTCCAGTTTGAAAGATTTTTTAGACGGCTTTTGCTTATTTTTTATATTAGTTTAAATATAATAGTGAATACAGCTCCTTTTAGCATACAAGTTTTTTTTCTTTTTTTAAAGTTTTTGATTCAATTCTGTGTACTAGGTCATTGTAAATAAAGATTTGAGTTTTATTGTAATTTTTATAATGTTAGACTACATTTTATTTTAATGGATTATTATAATTTTGGTTTTATTGATTTGTAAGTGCGTTTTTATATATTAGTGTTCTTTTAATTTTTGTAACTGCATATACATAATCGATTACAGTCAAAAATTTATGTTTAGAGTTTTTAATTACCCAGTCGCAGAAAAGTCCTTTAAATGCATTTTTTGAAGAGGATGTAATCTTTGGCTAGAGCCAAATAATGAAATTTATTTTATTCTTTTGCTATTGGCTTAGTTGATTTTTCAAATATTTAATATCAATGACTGTATTGCTGCATAATCTGTGAAAATAGGGGAAAAAAATCCTTGAATACTTAAGAATAATAAGAAACTAAGGCATGTGTGAATTTAGTATGCTATTAAAGTTCTTAAATTGCTTTTCATTCAAAATTTTCAGTAATTTAAGTAAATAAAAAAGAATGGTTTTTCTCGTAGTGAAATAATGAACGCCAATATAATGTAGTTTATTACACCGACAGAAGCTAACTTGGTAGAAAATGTTGGTCTTGCATTTACTAAATTTTAACAAAATATAGAAATTGAAGTCCAACATTTTGAACTAAGATAAATGTTCAGGTATTCAAACTGATTTTCTCCATTTAAAAACACATTTCTCTATTAAAGATTAAATACCTTATTAGTAATTATTCCTTTCCTTCTCCGTCGGCTTTTCAGAATATTATCAGCTATAAAAAGTTTGTGCATGTCTAACTCACGCTTCATATATGCGCAGAAAATAATTTCGTAATTGAAAATCCATATGTCCGGCCCATTTTTGAATAAATGACAATGACAAGGTTGAGTTTTCTCACTCAAGTTGTTTGTTATTTTAACACCCGCACATAATGAAACAACTGTTTGTGTCTAGAAGAGAAATTGTAATACACGCTACATATTAAAATCCGATGTCAATGTGAAAATAAATACATTGAAAATTATCTTCATGTTCTGTGATCTTAAATCATACACACAACTCTCAGTGCAGAAGGAACTTATAAATAAAATAATCTCAGATAGAAAAATTCATCATAAAAAATAAATTTTAATTTTTCACTGTACGCAAACAAAGCTTATTTCTTAATCCAATACATATGAAATTTCATCCGAATAGGTCAGAGAAAGATTAATATTTGCAAACTTACAAAAAAAAATTCCCAAAAATAAAATACACTTTCCTATTAAAGAGTTTATTTTTGGAACTAAATATTTATTTATTGATCAAATAAAAATTGGTACAATCAACCAATCAACTTTCCCCTATGCATGAATAATACATATGTATATGTATATATATGTATATAGATGTGTGAACAGTATAATTATGTATTAAATTAGTAAATATATGAGCAACACTTTATAAATATTAAAAATATAACGATAAAGGAAAATAATTTCCAAACAATAACAATTTTACATTTTTTTCAACAACTTTAAAATACGATATATGTACGCATGTATGTGGGTGTATATTAAGATAAAATATTGGATCAATATTCAAATTCTAATTATTACTAAACTTATACGTGTGTATAAAAGGAATGTAATCTAAGAAATGAATTTCAAATTAATGTAAAGAGAGAAATAATATAAATCAAATAATCAAAAATCGTCAAAAGCAAACAAATATTATTCAAAAACATTATTTTAATACTAACAGTGTAAAATTTATGTATAAAATATTTACAGTGTAAATTTATCATGATTTAAAGAATTTAGATAAAAGTAATGAATATAAATTTCACATTTAAACTACATAAAACAAATAATAATTCTTCAAAGAAAAGACTTGCATGAAAATCATAGATCAAATAATTTAGAATATACATTCCTGATATATATATATATATATATATATATATATATATATATATATATATATATATATATATATATATATATATATATATATATATATATATATATATATATATATATATATATATGATATTGAATGACTGTGTGTGACAAAATACATACGCAATTATTTTCTTATCATATACTTCTTGTGATCTCTTCATAGTTGTCCAGAAGAATAAGGTGATGGGCACTTTAATGAAAACATCAAAGTTATTTATCACTTACTTAACCATAAAATACGCAAATAAATCTTCATGAATTAGTAGTGTGGATTACATAGTACAATTTGTTGTCAAATTTGCTACGACTAAATCATAGATGAAATTGGAAATACCGCATAATATAGAAATGTGTACTTGTTATTTGAACAGTAGGTCAAAATATCTAATTCTCTTTCAAATTAAAAGTATTGGTTCAGTGCCAATTTTCTAATTAAAATGAGCTCAAATAAATTATGAAAATATTTATAATAACAATTAACAAAATTACACATTTTAAAGAATTATACATTTACAAAGAAGAAAGTTACAGAGATGCTTCGAATTCGAAGTAATGCAACAAAACTCCCCAAATACATTTTTTCTCTTGAGTCCTGCGCATGAGCATAAGAAGTAATGTCCAAGGCTGCTCAAAAGGGAAAAGAGTCTCACACCACAACATCACGCCCCCTGTTCGACGGTTGTCCAACATCTTCAGAGAAGGGCAATGGTGCTATCTTCGTAACACTGCGACGAAAAATACCTTTAGTAGTTTCCACATTTACCACTCGTAGCAATCCATTCTCTCCAGAGTACCCTTTCCGGATTCATGCTAATTTCCATTCCATGGGTGTCAAGTTTGTCTCTTTGAGAAGTACAAGCTGTCCCATCTTAAGGTTGAGTTGTTACTTTGTCCACTTGGCTCTCGACTTGTAACTCATTGAGGTACTCTTTGCTCCCTCGGTTCCAAAATCTGTTCCTCAGTTTCTGAACAAGACTCTACCTAGAAGAAAAAGAAAAGGAGAAGCAGTATATGGTTCAGGAAAGAATACAATAGGTATTCCAACTAAAATGTATCCAGAAGTTAAGGGTTGGAGGTCATTAGGATGAGCAAACTAAGGCGACAATGGCGGAATTCAAAACTGCTTCGATCACTAGGTTTGCTTTATCAGGATTCCAAAATACAAAATATTAGATTTAGTTGCTTTGAATAATAATTTTTTCATATACTTGTTGTTAGCTTCCCACAAACTTCCAAAATGGGGAGATGTGGGAGCGCCTCCAACTAATGCCTTCTTCAGTTGTGAAATTTGAACAGGATTGGACTTGCAAATTTTGAGCATCGAAACTGAAGTAATTCTAGCTCCTTTGAAATTGGTTGCATTGTCACTCCAAATGACTGATGGCTTTGATATTTTCGAGACTATTCTTCTAAGTTCAGTAAGAATCGTTAAATTAGACACAACTTCAAAATGAGTGGTTCTTTATTCAAAAGCAAATAAAAATTGCTATGCACGACTTCAAAATTACTTTTAATTTCTCGAGGTTGAGTCTAGTCAATATAGGACCCGCCAAATATAAACCAACCTTTTCAAATGGTTTGGACGGTACGATTCTATCTTTAAGTAAATCTCCCATCATTTGATTAATAGTTTGTGCTCTAATTCAGAAACAAGTCTCTCATACATTTATTTATGACTCTTCTTACTCTATCTTGACCAGAAGGTATCCATTATAATTGTCTCAATAAAGAAAGAGTTGTTTGTGTTCCTGAGTGCAAGGATTTCTTATGAAAGTGATCGATAACTAATTGTGTCAAATTATGTGATTTAACTAAGAGAAGTTGATGTTATTGAGATTATGTTAGGCCAGGAAACTTAAGTAGAAGTTTTTTAAAAAAGTTTTTTTTTTAATTTAAGATTTAAGATAAGAAAAATTTAAGAAAGTTTTTCCAGCTCTCAATAGTTCATCTTCATTAAGAAAAACACTTGGGGACAAAATTTTGCTATTTTTAGGAATTTTTTGTTTATTTTTTTGACATTTTATCTTGGAATGAAATTTAGATAATAGTACGCTTTTAATTAATAATTTAATTGTATTTTGTGATTCGAATGTACCCAAATTACTAACCTTTCTGTCACTTAATTTCCGCTTACAATTTTCATGAAATCAAAAACAATAAGCAATTATTGTAACTAATTTAGAGAAAAGGGAATAAATCTTTGTTTATTAAAGCATCGATAATATGATCTCCATTTGCAACATTTGTAATTAAAACTAAAGCTTTGCGAATTTCAAGTTCTTCCTTATCTAAATCTATTTCATTTGATTGTTCGAAAGATTGTGGGCAAAATGGAGCCTGTTGTTTCAATCATCTCGGTCCAAACCACCAATAATCACAATATTTTAATCGAGTTACTGAAAGTGCTCTAGAAATGAGGTCTGGTGGATTCTCTTTACCAGTACAGGGAAACCATTCATTTGGGTTTGCGTAATTGCGAATTTAATAACTCTGTTTTTTTTTTTTTTTTTTTTTTACAAAAGCTTTAAACTTACTTGGAATGTCTCTTACCCAAAAATATCTATTTTTCAGATTTTCTAATTGAAGAGTCAGTCAAGAAGAAATGAGTGTTCGGGAATTCCAATCAGCGAATAATCTTGCCACTCAATCTGGCTGATAACAATGCACCCTTAAGTTCCAGTCTAGGCAAGGAAAGTATTTTCAATGGCGCAAAATTGGTAAGCACATTTCCAGTATTCAATTTAATTCGTAAATAAGTTACAGTGTCACAAGACTTTTTTGAAACGTCAGAAAAGCAATGCAATTCTATTCTATGAACATCTTTTGGTAAGGCTGAAGATAAATAATAGCGATATATTCGTAAATTACTTAACTCCTTCATATCATTACACCAATCACTAAAATTCATTGCTGTTTCTTTGGGTATATTGTCATCCCATTCAAAACCTAAACACAACATTTCTTGAGTTAAACACTTTATATGAGTTGTATATGGCTCAATGAATTCCACTGGAGCAAATATTCGACTTCATATTTGTAAACGAAACCTTTTAGTGTTAACTTTTTTTACTAGAAACTTTTCAACACTTTGAGTATCAAAATAAAAATAATCCTTCTTATGATCCAATGCCACTCCTAAAACTTTTGAAGAGGTTAAATTCTGATCACTTGAACATTCTAAGTTGTCTAATTCTAAGCCAGGTTCTATCATTTTACTTCGAAACTCCATGGAATTAGTTTTTCACTTTCTTAAGGGCAAAAAATATTATAAGCTTCTAAGCAAGATTTTAGAGCTTGGTCTATATTTCCTTCACCAAAAATGAAATCCTATACCTAAAAAGAACTATTAATCAGCTTGCAAGTATGAGGAAAGATATCAACTACATAAGTCTACATACTTCTTCAAATGATGCTTAATTGTGGCAACGAGAAAGAAAGAACTTGATTTCCTTCCAAAGAGAACTCTAATCATAACTAAGACCTAGGGATCTTTACCTTTTATAGTTCATCCAGTTTGTCTTTCTACCTAGTGAAGTCTTTGTCTTCTTCCTGGATTTCAATCTGCAGGAAGGCTTGCTTTATATCAGTTGTAACAACTATAAGATTATCTCTAAATCTAATTAAAAGAAGAAAAGTAAAAATTAAAGGAATTAAATTAAGTCCAGTATATAAACAATCGCTTAAAGAAACTTCTTTAGCATGAGATGAAGCGTCAAATACTATTCGTAATCTACTCGTGACTTTATCATCACGAATAACTGCCCGATGAGGTAAATAAAAACCATTTTCGTTTTTATCCTATTTTAACTCCTATATTTTGTATAATATTTTCTTTGTGATATTCTTCTAAAACTGCCTTATATTCGATAAAGAAAATGGAATCATTCATGAAAGAGGTAGTCTTTTGAATCTTCTATAGGCAACTTCCTCATTATTATTCAACAGATGTTTCATTTGAGGTTTCCAGAGTAATTTCACATTATAACGTTAATTTTCGTAGAAATACCGGCTCCAAACTCCTTCATAATCTTTTCATTCAAATCATCTTTTAAATCCGATTTTGAATCAATACCGATATTTTCTAATTTTCACAATTCTTTTAATTTATCCGAAATAGATTTTTCTTCAACAACAATTTTCATGCTCAACAAATTATTATTTGTTCAGATTTGACCTTGTGAATATCAACCGTAAATAATATCAGCAGCAACAAATTTTTCCTTTAATCTCTTGATTCTAACAGAGACAACATTAAAATAATAATCCGAACCAATAAATAACTCGATTTTTTTTGTTTCAATCATAACAATCAACAAGTTGTAATCCTTTTAGTTGTTTATACGTTTTAGAATTATTTATTGTGGGTGATGGTATGCTAGTAGCAGAAATCTGATCGGTTTCTAACACTTGTAAATCAACACTTGAAAGTTGTTCGCCATTTTCAACTCGAATTTTAACAACATTGTAAGTTTTTTCAGATGTATGTTATGCTCCGAAAGCATATACAAAAATGTATCTGTTCTAAAAATAGGAAAATTAAATTTTTGAAAGGTTTTCCGCAGTACAAAAGACCTCGTAGATGCATTGTCTAACAACATTCTAATTAAAGACGTATTTTCATAAAGTTCATTACAACTAGGTGATATTGCTCTAAAAGTACAAGTTTGCAATAATGATGCTTTTTTATTAATGGATTATTTATAGTGCTCTGATTATATACTGCTGAAACAATTTTATTCTCTTTATTATAGTTTGTCTTACTTAATTGATAAAAAAATGATCAGTTGTGCTTATGACTACAAATTACACAGTAAAAAATTTTCCTTACCACTCTTTAATTCTATGTTTTGGTTTCAAACATAAAAAAACGCGCCTGCTTTTTCTCTATTTCTTTTTTTTCCTCAACACAAATAGAATCGCATTTCTCTAGTGGGTGACTTCTGTTACAAAAAAAAGGGTGATTCCCTATATTCAATTTCTATTATAAGAAATTTCAATAATGCCATGACATCGAATTCACTTTCTTCCGATTCATCTAAACGCTTTCGATTAAAATCTAAAGCAATATTGCAGTTTAAAAATTTAATTAGAATATAATATAATAAATGGCCATACATGCCAGAGGTAACATTTAAAGATTCTAAACATCGAATATTTACTTCACAAGTGTCATATAATTTCCTCAGTTCTTTTATGTCATTCGGATTTTGTACGGGATGAAGGTTCATAAGTTTAGACATATACTCATTTATAAGTAATTCTTTTATAAAAAAATATTTGTTTCAATAACTGAATCGCTTTGTCATAGTTTTCTTCAGATAAAGAAAACCCATTAACTACAGTAGCGGCAGCTGCACACAATACAGTCTTTAAATATGAAAACTTATCTATTTTAGTTAGACTTTCATTTTTATCAATATAATTCTCGAATAGATTCCAAAATTCTATCCACTATCATGGATCTCCATAAATGTTTTCTACTTTTAACTTTAGTAATTTTTTAGTTAGAAAATTATTAATTTGAGAAACGGAATAAGTCTCAAAGTTATCATTTTCTGGTGATATATTTTCTCTTTTCTTTGTTGATCTATTCTGATCAGAAAATTTTGTAAGTTTGCAATTGAGAATTTTCAGCAGATCAGAAAGTTTCGAATTCCACACAATTGTTTTTTGACTATATTCAAATGCAGATAATATTTCTGAACCAAATTCTTTTTCATCTGCAATGAGCTCTTGGATTTTTACATCTAAATTTTTAATTTCTCTTAACATTCCTGTTAAATAATCAAAATGGTGTTGAAGCAAATTAGTTTTCTTTGCTGATAATAGTGTCTAATTAACCTTCTAATTTATTGAAAAATCTCTAGTTACACTTGCCTTAATCATTCCACTTGCCATCGTACTTGCCGTACATCATACTTACTTGTACGTACATCGTACACTTGCCATCGTACTTGCTTTAGTTTTGAGAGTTCATCTATTTTTTATTCATATAATCAAAACAATCAAATATCTATGTTTATGATGCTCCAAAATTTAATCAAATATGTATCAAATGATATACAAATCACATTTTTTCTTATTATTTTTCTTGTTCTGGTAAATAATATTATTTACAATTATTTATACAAATACTTCTAATGAAATTCAAATAAAAATTCGAATTATCATCATATAGTTATATAAATATATATTTCTACTCAAACACACACACATCAACTGGGACTCAAATTCAAAGTTTTCAATTAAAATAGATTAATAATTTGGAGCATCTTCTATATCAAAATATTTCAATAAATCTTCTTACCTTGCATCGGTTGATCAGCCAATTTTTTTCTCAATATATTCTTCCCTGTTACGTATGCACAAAAATAAACAGTGGGTCAAGTATCTAATTATCTAATCCTAATTCAAATTCAAAGTAGAGGTTCAATGTCAATTTTTTAATTAAAATGAGCTCAAATAAATTATGAAAATATTTATAATTAAAATAAACAAAATTATAGATTTTAAAAGATATACATATACAAAGAAAAAAGATATAGAGATGTTACAAATTCGAAGTAGTCCAGCAAAACTCCACAATAACCAAATTCTTTTTCTTTTGAGTTCTGCGCATGCGCAAACGGTGTAAAGTTTAAAGCTGCGCACAAGGAAAGAGTCTCACACCATCACAATATTCATATGCATTTCGAGATATGGAAATTTAATATACTGTAATAAAAATTGACCAGATTAATACACTTTCTATTTAGATTTGTTATGTATGAAATTTTCCATACTGATTGATATGTGTATTATACAATACATACTAAGACTTTTTAAGACAGAAGTTCAAAATGGTTAAAATAAATAATCTTGAATAAAAAATTAATAAACTAATATCTATACTATGAAAAACTTATAGAAAAAATATACGCAATTTTTGTTTGCTACTCTTTTAGTGATTTCTTCAAAGTAAGTATATTTTTCAGTAACACACACAAAAAGCTATAGGCAGTATCTAGAAGTAATTTAAGTAACGGGCACTTTAATGAATACTTCAAAGTACCCTTTCACTTACTTAACCACAAAATACCAAAGTAAATCTTTGGGTGTTTGTAGTTGGGATTGCAAAGAACAGTTAGATTTTTCAAGGCTGCTACGATTGAATCATAGATGAAATTGGAAATAACACATACAGCAAAATATATCCATGTTATACATATATGTAATTAATCTTATTAGTGTTTGTTATAAACTTTTAAGAAGACAATAGTTTGATATATTTTGTATAAGACATGTTATGTATAATAAGATATATTGAAATAAAATTTAACAAAGATTAAGATAAGTCATTATGAATAATGAATACCTGCAATATGCAATGCTTATGAAATTGTTGCAATGACTCAGAAAAAAAAAATTGGCAATTCTTTTGTGATATTTGTGATCTCTACATAATGTGGATATTCCTTTTCCAGTAATATACGATGTTACATGCAATACCTTGAAGTGAAGTAAGTGACATGCTATTTAAGGAAAAATTCAATGTACAGTATCATTAAATTTCAAAATACCCAAAATATTTTTCGCATAAGTAAAAGAATAATCAGAGTTTTTTGAAGCAACATGCAGAACCCTCCAGTAAAGTACGTAATGGGCACTTTAATTAAAACTTCTTCGTTTATTAGTCGCTGGGTTTGAATAGTACAATCAATTTTAAAAGTTGTCATTATTGAATCATAGATGAAATTTTAAATAACGCGTACAGCAAATTATATAGATATTATGTATATGTATTTCCTGTTATTAATCTTTAATATACACTTTTAAAAAGTAAAAAATTTTATACATTATCTGTTTCGAAATGTTATGTAAATATATTTTCATGTTGATTTGCATAAGTTGTGCCTTATATATTAAGATAAAAGTTCAAAATAATAATAAGATAATTCATCTTGAAAATAAAAAAAAACTAATACCTGTAGTATGGCAAACTTATATACCTATTATACGATGACTTGAAAAATGCATGGACATTTTGCTTTATATTCATGTGATCTTTCTTGATAGTCTGGACATTTCTTTTTCAATTACATACGATGTTATATGCAGTATCTTGAAGTGAAGTAAGTGACATACACTTTAATGAAAAATTCAAAGTACATTATCACCTTCTTAACTACAAAATATGCAAGTAAATCTTCTTGTATTATTAGTTGGTATTTAAGAATAAACTTAAATTTAAAGCCTGCAATGACTAAATCATAGATGAAATTTGAAATCACATATTGCAAAAGTTATCCCTTATATTTAGATGTGTTGTCCATTAAGAAAATTTAATATACAATGAATATTCAATATTATATATATTTAATAACAATTATTAAAAGTAACATGTTCGATACATTTACTATTAGATATGTTGTATATATAAATTTTTCATTTCATTAATATACGACTTTTACCTTATATACTAAGATACACTCAGAAAAAATTTCATTGTTATTAAGATAAGTCATATTGAATAAAAAATACCTGAAATATAGAAGGCTTATATACATCTTACGTTGACGCAGGAGAAAAAAACGTGGGAATTTAGCTTAATAATAAATATAATAAAAACTTTTTGGTCTCTCTTCATAGTCTGGATATTTCGTTGTGAATAACTTACGATGTTGTATGCAATATCTTGAAGTGTAGCAAGTGAAATGTACTTTAATGAAAACTTTAAGGTACTTTTTCACTTTCTATATTACAAAATACCCAATTAAATCTTCCTATATTATAGTAATTGCTATTTCAGAGTACACTTAGATTTAAAGCCACCTTTATCTGAATCAAAAACGAAATTGGAAATTAAATATTGCAAAAGATATAAATATTATTTATACCTAATTTCCGTCATGAATATTTAATATAAAATGAATAATTAATAATCTGAATATATATATATATATATATATATATATATATATATATATATATATATATATATATATATATATATATATATATATATATATATATATATTATATATATATATATATATATATTAAATATAACCTGTTCGGTACATTTATTATTTAGATGTTACGCCTATAATTTTTCATAATGATTAGTACATACTGGAATAAATTTAATTAAGATTAAGATAAGTTATCATAAAAAAAATACCTAAAGTATGCGAAGATTATGCAAATTTTGTAAAGACTCGCACAAAAATAGAGGGCAATTTTCTTGTGATGTTTGTGATCTCTATAAAGTGAGGAGAATCCTATTGCAGTAATATACGATGATAACTGCAATATTTTGAAATAAGTGACGTGTTATTTAAGGGAAAATTCAATGTAGTTTTTCCTTAAACTACTAAATAATTTACTCACATAATAAAGAAAAATCTCCTCACTTAAGTTTAGGAATAATCATAAATATTTTGATGTTACATGCGGAACCATTAAGTAAAGTAGGTGACGGGTTCTTTAATGAAAACTTTAAAAGTACCTTTTTACTTAACTAACCGAAAAATACGCAAGTAAATCTTCCTGTTTTAGTAGTTGGTATTGAAATTAAAACAATTTGTTTTCAAGGCTTCTAGGAATAAGCGATAGATGAAAAAGGAAATAAAACACACAGGAAAATATATAAATGTTATTTATATGTATTTCCTGTAATTACTAATTAATACAAATTTAAAAATACGGCCACTTTGATATATTTTTTTTAGATATATTTTTCATGTTGATTGATATGAGTTATACCTTAAAAAAGAAGAAAATTGAAGATAAAATCTCAAAGTGAATAAGACAAGTCATCTTGATAAAAAAACTAATAGCTGTAGTATGTCAAGTTTATATACCATTACCGATGAACCAAAAAAAAAACATCGGCATTTTGTTTCACATTCTTGTCACCTCTCTTCATTAAATTGGGATTTCTTTTCGAATAACATGCGATACTATATGCAATACCTCGAAGTATAGTAAATGATATTACCTTGATGAAAACTTGAAAGTACATCATAGCTTTCTATACTACAAAATACACAATTAAATCTTCTATTATTCATGGTATTTCAGGGTACATATAGATTTAAAACCTATGACTGAATCACATAGATGAAATTGAAAATTATGTATCGCAAAAGCTATACGTACTATTTACATCAATATTCCTTTATGAATTTTTAATATACAATGAATGCTTAGTAATATGAATATTTTATACAAATTATTAAAACAATCTGTTCTATTCTTTTCCCGTATAGATAATTTATACATAAAATTTATTCATATTGATTAATATGCAAGTTATATATTATGTTCTAAGATTCATTGAGATAAAATTTAAACGTGATTAAGATAAGTCATCCTGAACATAAAACACTTGTAATATAAGAAGCTTATAAATCTGTATTGTTTATCCGGAAAAAAACATGGTCATTTAGTTTGATATTATTGTGATCTCCTTCATAGTTTGGACATTTCTTTTTGAATAATACACGTTGTTACATCCAATTAATTGAAATGAAGAAATTGACATGCTCTTTATTGAAAAGAAAACTGCAAAGTACAATATCACGTTCTTAACTACAAAATAAGAAATTAAAAGTTATGGAACTTGTAGTTGGTATTTTAGAATATAGTTAAATTTATAGCATTCTATTACTGAAACACAGACGAAAATAGTTAGTACATATTGGAAAAAATAATATGCGTAATATTAAAAGCTTATTAACCTGTTATGATGAATCTTAAAATATATGTTATTCTATCTCTAAACTACAAAATACGCAAAAAATATTTTTACATAAGTAGAAGAGTAATCAGAATATTTTGATGTTACATGCAGAACCTTGAAGTTAACTAAGTGAAGGGCACTTTAATGAAAACTTCAAAATACCCATTCACGTACTTAACTACAAAATACGCTAGAAAATGTTTCTGTGTTAGTAGTTGCGATTGCATATTACAATAGTTTTCAAAGCTGCTGTGACTGAATCCTAGATGGAATTGGAAATACAACAAATTACATGTATGTCATTATATATATATATATATATATATATATATATATATATATATATATATGCATATGTTTATATATATATATATATATATATATATATATATATATATATATATATATATATAGGCATATGTTTTTCATATTGATTTACATGAGTTATACCTAATATACACTGCTTTATAATTGCTAAGGATGGATCACAAATTGCAAAGTAGCATAACATTAAGCGAGACATGAGGCCTAGTAGGATAAAATATAGTTGCCACTCTGTTCAGACATTAGAATAAAGAATATTTATTGTTCTGGAAAGTACAAAAGCTGTGAAACATCTGAAAGAAAAAAAAAATGCTCATTTGATGCTTCATACGGAAAAATGGAACAATGTATCTAAAAGTCAGCAAGCACCTTGAAGAAAGGTATCAGTACGGGATATGTCCACCGTGGAGTGTGATGCAACATTCCACACGTCGTATCATACTTTGCACAACATTATCCAGCAGATGTTGAGGCAATTTATCCCATTCCTCTGGGAGTGCACGGATGAGGGTGTTCTTGTTTGTCGGAGGATAGTTTCAACCAGCAACTTGCCTTCCCAAAGCATCCCACATATTTTCAATGGGGTTTAGATCTGGAGAACGTGATGGCCATACGATGCGTTGAATACCCTCGCTGTCTAGACAATCCTGAACAGCGATTATTTGATGACATGCTGCGTTGTCGTCCATAAAAACAAACTTATCACCAACAGCACCACGGAAAAGACGAACATGAGTAAGTAGAATTTCATTAATGTATCGTTGGCCCGTCATACTCCCATTCGCAACCACATGTAGGGGCGGGCGGCCATTGATCTTGATGTCGGACAACACCATGATACCGCATTTCGAATATCGGTCCCTTTCCTGGATATTTTCTGGACGATAAGCAGTACCTCTCTCGCGCCAGATCAGTTGGCGTCTACAATCATATGCCAGACTGAACTTACTCTCATCTGAGAACAGTACTCATGCCCAGTACTGTTCAGTCCAATTGCGATGCTCACGACACCATTGCAAACGGGCAGTACGGTGCTGTCTGGTCAATGAGACACATACAATAGGTCTGCGGGCGTATAGTCCTCCTCCCCTCAAACGTCTGGCAACAGTTTTTTGGGAGATCTGCTTTCCTGAGACAGCAAGAAACTGATTTGCCACCTGCTGAGCTGTGTTGCGCCTGTTACTTTTTGCTGTTAGGATGATATATCTTTCTTCTGCAGGCGTCGTACTTCTAACACGACCTCCCCCGTGCCACCTACTACTCATTCCAGTAGTTTTAAATGACTTCTCCAGCCATGAAACAACGCTGTGAGCGATGTCGATCTCCCTGGTAACATCTGTTATTTTTCGCCCTTCTTCGATCTTTCCAAAAATTCGGCCACGCATATAATCATCTAAGTGATTACGGGAAGACATGCCAAAAATTTCAAGTCCGTCTATTTATCTTTCCTGTAAAACACTGAACTTAAACAACAACTGTCCATACGCGTCAAATCCTTTAAAGCTCTTATGAACGCTATCACGTGATGAACAGACGTGGAAAAAAATTTGCATACACATACTTCTTCTTACTATATGCTGCACATATTCTAATTTTCCACATTTTGCTTCCTTTTATTTTGTGGTTGCTATGGATGATAGTGTTATCCATCCTTAGCAATTGTCCAGCGGTGTATTAAGATGTATTACCACAAAAGTTTGAAAGAATTAAGACAAGTCATATTGAATAAAAATTAATAACAGTAAAATATGAAATTCATATACCTGTTACAATAAACCAAAAAATACTCGCCATTTTGTTTGATAAGATTGTTATCTCCATTCATAGTCTGGGGATTTCTTTTTGAATAACATTCAATGTTATATGTAGCATCTTGAATTGAAGCATGTGATATGCACTTTAGTGAAAACTTAACAAAGTACAATATCATTTTTTTACTAGAATATACTCAAGCAAAGCTTCCTGTATTATTTGTTAGTATTTCAGAGTACACTTAGATTTAAAGCATGCTATGACTGAATCTTAGATGAAAAAAGCAATTACCTATTATAAGAGATATACGTGTATTAATTAGATGTATTTTCTGTAATAAATTATTTATATGTAATGAATATTTTATAGCAATATTTAAAGGTAATCTGTTCGATTACTATTTAGATGTGTTAGACATAAAATTTCATATTTATTAACATACTAATTGTATCTTAATTACGAAGATATATTGAGAGAAATTTTAACAGTGATTAAGATAAGTAATCCGGAATAAAAATACCTGTAATATGAGAAGTTTATACAAACTTTACGATGATTCGGACAAAAAATTGGACAATTATCATATTGCGGAGATTCCTTTTCTAGTAATATGTAGTGTGATAGAAGCAACAACTTGAAGTGAAGTAACTTACATGTTATTTAAAAAAAATTCAATGCAGAATATCTCTAAATTGCAAAATATCCAAAAAACATCTTTTTGCATAATAGTATAGAAGTCGGAAATATTTTGATGTTATATGCAGCAACCTGAAATAAAGTAGATGACGTTTACTTTAAGGAAAACTTCAAAAGTACTTTTTCACCTACTAAACTCAAAATACACAAGTAAATATTCGTGTTATAATAGTTGAGATTGCATAATAATTCAGTTTTCAAAGCTTCTATTATTAAATTTTAGATGAAATTGGAAATAACACATACAGCAAAATATATACATGTTATTTATATGTAATTCCTATTATCAATATTTGATATACACTTTTAAAGTTTCCAATTTGTTTCGTTTTTTGTTCGGATATGTTAAGCATACTTTTTCATTTTGATTTTTAAGTTGTTCCTTTAATATGTATTAAGATAAACGTTGAAAGTGATTAAGACAATTCATTTTGATTAAAAAACTAATTCCTGTAATAAGAGAAACATATATACATTTAACGATGACTCCAAAAAAAGGCTCGAGCATTTTATTTGATATCTTTGTGATCTCTCTTAACAATCTGGAGATTTTTTGAATAACCTGCGTTGTTAAATGCTATAACTTGAAGCCAAAAGTGTGACTTGAAATTTAATGAAAACTTCAAAGTACATTATCACTTTCTTTAGTACAAAATGCGCCAGTAAATCTTCCTTTCTTTGTATTTGATATTTCAGAATACACTCAGATACAAAGCCTCCTTGACTGAATCATAAACGACATTGGAAATTACACATTGCAAAAGGTGAAATTTATATATACTATTATTTATATATATTTTCCATTATGAATATTTAACATAAAATGAATATCTAATAATAATAATATGTTATAACAATTATATTAAGAGTAACATGTTCTAAACATTTACAATTTAGATAAGTTATGTATATAATTTTTTCATTTATGATTAATATACGAGTTATATCTTTTATACTAAGATACATTGAGATAAAATTTAATTCTGATTAAGATAAGTTATCTTGAATAAAAAATACCTGTATTATGCCAAACTTAAAAAATTGTTGCTATGTTTCGGACAAAAAATTTAGGCAATTTTCTTGTGACATTTTTGATCTCACATAGTTTGGATATTCCTCTTTTCTAGTAATATACAATGATACGCGCAGTATCTTGAAGTGAATTAAGTGACATGCTATTTATGCAAAAATTCAATGCAGTGAATTACTAAACTTCTAAATATGCGAAACAGTCTTCTTGCATAAGTAGTAGAGTAATAAGAAATATTTTGGTTTTACACGCAGAACGCGGAAGTAAAGTATAGATAATAGGAATTTTAATGAGAACTTCACAGCACCTTATCACTTACTTAACCACAAAAAATCTTCTCGCATAAGTAGTAATCAGAGATATTTTGATGCTACATGAAAAACACTGAAAAGGTTGTAATGAGCACTTTTATGAAAAGTTGAAAGTTCCTTTTCACTTATTTAACAATAAAATACGCAAGTAAATATTCCTGTATTAGATCGGATATTATAGTTCAATTAATTTTCAAGGCTGCTCTCATTAAATCATAGATGAAAGTAAGAATAACACTTACAGCTAAACATATATATATATGTTATTTATATATACTTTCTTCTATTAATATTTAATATGCACTTTTTAAATTGCCCAGATTTATATATTTTTGTGAGATATGTCATGTATATTTTTTCATGTTGATTTGCATAAGTATGGCTTATATATTAAGATTTATTAAGATAAAAGTTCAAGGTGATTAAGAAAACCATCTTGAATAAAAAGCAAATACCTGTAGTATGTCAAGCTTATATACTTGTTAAGATAATCTGGAAAACCACATAGGCATTTTTCTTGATATTCGTTTGATGTCTCTCCATAGTCTGAGGATTGCTTTTGAATAACATACGATGCTATATACAATATCTTGAAGTGAAGTAAGTTACATGCACTTTAAGGAAAACTTCGAAGTACATTATCACTTTCTTCACTACAAAATATGCAAGTAAATCTTCTTGTATTATTAGTTGGTATTTAAGAATAAACTTAAATTTAAAGCCTTAAATGACTGAATCATAGATGAAATTTGAAATCACATATTGCAAAAGATATCCCTTTTATTTAGATGTATTGTCCGTTAAGAAAATTTAATATACAATGAATATTCAACATTATATATATTTAATAACAATTATTAAAAGTAACATGTTCGATACATTTACTATTAGATATGTTGTATACATAAATTTTTCATTTCATTAATATACGAGTTTTACCTTATATACTAATATACACTGAGATAAAATTTCATTGTTATTAAGATAAGTCCTCTTGAATAAAAAATACCTGAAATATTTTTTTTAAAAACCGGCGGGCACTTGGGTGACTAACCCTTCGCCACAACAAGGCCAGAAACTGCTACTCATTTGTCGTTACCCAGCCAGCACCTGTGAACCAAGTCACGGAGGCGAGTAGCATTACCCGCGTCATACCACCACAGACCCGTTTATAGGGCGGGCCACATTCATACATCAACACACAAGAAAGGACAGAGAAACACAGAGAGATAGTAACATCCATGCCCGAACCGGGATTCGAACCCGGGACCCACAGCTCAAGAGTCAGAAACGCTAAGCACTCAGCCATTTGTCGGCTACCTGAAATATAGAAGGCTTATATACATCTTATGTTGACGCAGGAGAAAAAACGTGGGAATTTAGCTTAATAATAATAGTAATAAAAACTTTCTGGTCTCTCTACGTAGTCTGGATGTTTCGTTGTGAATAACTTACGATGTTGTATGCAATATCTTGAAGTGTAGCAAGTGAAATGTACTTTAATGAAAACTTTAAGGTACTTTTTCACTTTCTATATTACAAAATACCCAATTAAATCTTCCTATATTATAGTAATTGCTATTTCAGAGTACACTTAGATTTAAAGCCACCTTTGTCTGAATCAGAAACGAAATTGGAAATTAAATATTGCAAAAGATATAAATATTATTTATACCAAATTTCCGTAATGAATATTTAATATAAAATGAATAATTAATAATCTGAATATTTAATAGTAATTATATATATATATATATATATATATATATATATATATATATATATATATATATATATATATTAAATGTAACCTGTTCGATACATTTATTATTTAGATGTTACGCCGATAATTTTTCATAATGATTAGTACATACTGGAATAAATTTAATTAAGATAAGTTATCATGAATAAAAAAAATACCTGAAGTATGCGAAGATTATGCAAATTTTGTAAAGGCTCGCACAAAAATCTAGGTCAATTTTCTTGTGATGTTTGTGATCTCTATATAGTGAGGATATTCCTATTCCAGTAATATACGATGATAACTGCAATATTTTGAAATAAGTGACGTGTTACTTAAGGGAAAATTCAATGTAGTTTTTCCTTAAACTACTAAATAATCTACTCATATATTAAAAAAAAATCTCCTCACTTAAGTTTAGGAATAATCATAAATATTTTGATGTTACATGCAGAACCATTAAGTAAAGTAGGTGACGGGTTCTTTAATGAAAATTTTAAAAGTACCTTTTAACTTAACTAACCGAAAAATACGCAAGTAAATCTTCCTGTTTTGTTGTTGTTCCTTATACCACTTGATCTAGTACAATCTAGACCAAGTCCAGTAGATCATTCGCCCAGAGAAAGTCCCGAACCAGCGCAGGGTTATCAAAAAGAGATCTCTTCTCCAAACTCAGACAGGAGAGCAAATGGTCCGGAGAAGCTTGGTGGAAATTTCACCTGAGGCACACAGGGAACACTTTCTGACCCTGAACGAATGTAAGGGTGCGAGTATGTCCAGTAATGAGCCTGGTTCTTCCTGTTTTAGAAGTTGGTATTGAAATTAAAACAATTTGTTTTCAAGGAAAAAACGATAGATGAAAAAGGAAATAACACACACAGGAAAATGTATAAATGTTATTTATATGTATTTCTTGTAATTACTAATTAATATAAACTTTAAAAATATGGCCACATTGATATATTTATTTTAGATACATTTTTCATGTTGATTGATATGAGTTATACCTTAAAAAAGAAGAAAATTGAAGATAAAAGTTCAAAGTGATTAAGACAAGTCATCTTGATTAAAAAACTAATAGCTGTAGTATGTCAAATATATATACCACTTCCGATGAACCAGAAAAAAATCGGTATTTTGTTTCACATTCTTGTCACCTCTCTTCATTATATTGGGACTTCTTTTGAATAACATGCGATACTATATGCAATACATCGAAGTATAGTAAATGACATGGACTTTAATGAAAACTTGAAAGTATATCATAGCTTTCTATACTACAAAATACAAAATTAAATCTTCTATTATTCAGGGAATTTCAGGGTACATGTAGATTTAAAACCTATGACTGAATCACATAGATGAAATTGAAAATTATATATCGCAAAAGCTATACGTATTATTTACATCAATTTTCGTTTATGAATATTTAATGTACAATGAATGCTTAGTAATATGAATATTTAATACAAATTATTAAAGAAATCTGTTCTATTCTTTTCCCGTATAGATAATTTATGCATAAAATTTATTCATATTGATTAATATTCAAGTTATATATTATGTACTAAGATTCATTAAGATAAAATTTAAACGTGATTAAGATAAGTCATCCTGAACATAAAACACTTGTAATATAAGAAGCTTATAAATCTGTTTTGTTTAGCCGGAAAAAAACATGGTCATTTAGTTTGATATTATTGTGATATCCTTCATAGTTTGGACATTTCTTTTTGAATAATACACGTTGTTACATCCAATTAATTGAAATGATGAAAGTGACATGCTCTTTATTGAAAAGAAAACTGCAAAGTACAATATCACGTTCTTAACTACAATATAAGAAATTTAAATTCATGGAATTTGTAGTTGGTATTTTAGAATACAGTTAAATTAATAGCATTCTATTACTGAAACACAGACGAAAATAGTAAGTACATATTGGAAAAAATAATATGCATAATATTAAAAGCTTATGAACCTGTTATGATGGCGCTTAAAATATATGGTATTCTATCTCTAATCTACAAAATACGCAAAAAATATTTTTACATAAGTAGAAGAGTAAGCAGAATATTTTGATGTTACATGCAGAACCTTGAAGTTAACTAAGTGAAGAGCACTTTAATGAAAACTTCAAAATACCCATTCACTTACTTAACTACAAAATACGCTAGAAAATTTTTCTGTGTTAGTAGTTGCGATTGCATATTACAATTAGTTTTCAAAGCTGCTGTGACTGAATCCTAGATGGAATTGGAAATACAACAAATTACATACATGTCAATATATATATATATATATATATATATATATATATATATATATATATATATATATATATATATATATATATATATATATATATCCAGTTATTAATATTTTAAATACACTTTCAAAATGTAACCAGTTTGTAGCAAGTTTTTGTTTATATGCCTTAGGCATATGTTTTTCATATTGATTTATATGAGTTATACCTAATATACACTGCTGGATAATTGCTACGGACGGATCACAAATTGGAATAAATTTAATTAAGATTAAGATAAGTTATCATGAATAAAAAAAATTCCTAAAGTATAAGAAGATTTTGCAAATTTTGTAAAGGTTCGCACAAAAATATAGGGCAATTTTTCTTGTGATGTTTGTGATCTCTATATAGTGAGGAGATTCCTATTCCAGTAATATACGATGATAACTGCAATATTTTGAAGTAAGTGACGTGTTATTTAAGGGAAAATTCAATGTAGTTTTTATTTAATATACTAAATAATCTACTCACATATTAAAAAAAATCTCCTCACTTAAGTTTAGGAATAATCATAAATATTTTGATGTTACATGCAGAACCATTAAGTAAAGTAGGTGACGGGTTCTTTAATGAAAATTTTAAAAGTACCTTTTAACTTAACTAACCGAAAAATACGCAAGTAAATCTTCCTGTTTTGTTGTTGTTCCTTATACCACTTGATCTAGTACAATCTAGACCAAGTCCAGTAGATCGTTCGCCCAGAGAAAGTCCCGAACCAGCGCAGGGTTATCAAAAGAGATCTCTTCTCCAAACTCAGACAGGAGAGCAAATGGTCCGGAGAAGCTTGGTGGAAATTTCACCTGAGGCACACAGAGAACACTTTCTGACCCTGAACGAATGTAAGGGTGCGAGTATGTCCAGTAATGAGCCTGGTTCTTCCTGTTTTAGAAGTTGGTATTGAAATTAAAACAATTTGTTTTCAAGGAAAAAACGATAGATGAAAAAGGAAATAACACACACAGGAAAATGTATAAATGTTATTTATATGTATTTCTTGTAATTACTAATTAATATAAACTTTAAAAATATGGCCACATTGATATATTTATTTTAGATACATTTTTCATGTTGATTGATATGAGTTATACCTTAAAAAAGAAGAAAATTGAAGATAAAAGTTCAAAGTGATTAAGACAAGTCATCTTGATTAAAAAACTAATAGCTGTAGTATGTCAAATATATATACCACTTCCGATGAACCAGAAAAAAATCGGTATTTTGTTTCACATTCTTGTCACCTCTCTTCATTATATTGGGACTTCTTTTGAATAACATGCGATACTATATGCAATACATCGAAGTATAGTAAATGACATGGACTTTAATGAAAACTTGAAAGTATATCATAGCTTTCTATACTACAAAATACAAAATTAAATCTTCTATTATTCAGGGAATTTCAGGGTACATGTAGATTTAAAACCTATGACTGAATCACATAGATGAAATTGAAAATTATATATCGCAAAAGCTATACGTATTATTTACATCAATTTTCGTTTATGAATATTTAATGTACAATGAATGCTTAGTAATATGAATATTTAATACAAATTATTAAAGAAATCTGTTCTATTCTTTTCCCGTATAGATAATTTATGCATAAAATTTATTCATATTGATTAATATTCAAGTTATATATTATGTACTAAGATTCATTAAGATAAAATTTAAACGTGATTAAGATAAGTCATCCTGAACATAAAACACTTGTAATATAAGAAGCTTATAAATCTGTTTTGTTTAGCCGGAAAAAAACATGGTCATTTAGTTTGATATTATTGTGATATCCTTCATAGTTTGGACATTTCTTTTTGAATAATACACGTTGTTACATCCAATTAATTGAAATGATGAAAGTAGACATGCTCTTTATTGAAAAGAAAACTGCAAAGTACAATATCACGTTCTTAACTACAATATAAGAAATTTAAATTCATGGAATTTGTAGTTGGTATTTTAGAATACAGTTAAATTTATAGCATTCTATTACTGAAACACAGACGTAAATAGTAAGTACATATTGGGAAAAACAATATGCATAATATTAAAAGCTTATGAACCTGTTATGATGACGCTTAAAATATATGGTATTCTATCTCTAATCTACAAAATACGCAAAAAATATTTTTACATAAGTAGAAGAGTAAGCAGAATATTTTGATGTTACATGCAGAACCTTGAAGTTAACTAAGTGAAGAGCACTTTAATGAAAACTTCAAAATACCCATTCACTTACTTAACTACAAAATACGCTAGAAAATTTTTCTGTGTTAGTAGTTGCGATTGCATATTACAATTAGTTTTCAAAGCTGCTGTGACTGAATCCTAGATGGAATTGGAAATACAACAAATTACATACATGTCATTATATATATATATATATATATATATATATATATATATACATTTCCAGTTATTAATATTTTAAATACACTTTCAAAATGTAACCAGTTTGTAGCAAGTTTTTGTTTATATGCCTTAAGCATATGTTTTTCATATTGATTTATATGAGTTATACCTAATATACACTGCTGGATAATTGCTACGGACGGATCACAAATTGGAATAAATTTAATTAACATTAAGATAAGTTATCATGAATAAAAAAATTCCTAAAGTATAAGAAGATTTTGCAAATTTTGTAAAGGTTCGCACAAAAATATAGAGCAATTTTTCTTGTGATGTTTGTGATCTCTATATAGTGAGGAGATTCCTATTCCAGTAATATACGATGATAACTGCAATATTTTGAAGTAAGTGACGTGTTATTTAAGGGATAATTCAATGTAGTTTTTATTTAATATACTAAATAATCTACTCACATATTAAAAAAAAATCTCCTCACTTAAGTTTAGGAATAATCATAAATAGTTTGATGTTACATGCAGAACCATTAAGTAAAGTAGGTGACGGGTTCTTTAATGAAAATTTTAAAAGTACCTTTTAACTTAACTAACCGAAAAATACGCAAGTAAATCTTCCTGTTTTGTTGTTGTTCCTTATACCACTTGATCTAGTACAATCTAGACCAAGTCCAGTAGATCGTTCGCCCAGAGAAAGTACCGAACCAGCGCAGGGTTATCAAAAAGAGATCTCTTCTCCAAACTCAGACAGGAGAGCAAATGGTCCGGAGAAGCTTGGTGGAAATTTCACCTGAGGCACACAGAGAACACTTTCTGACCCTGAACGAATGTAGAAGAGTAAGCAGAATATTTTGATGTTACATGCAGAATCTTGAAGTTAACTAAGTGAAGAGCACTTTAATGAAAACTTCAAAATACCCATTCACTTACTTAACTACAAAATACGCTAGAAAATTTTTCTGTGTTAGTAGTTGCGATTGCATATTACAATTAGTTTTTAAAGCTGCTTGAATCCTACAAAATGCGCAAGTTTACTTTCCCGTATTGATAGTTGGTGTTTCAGAGTATACTTAGATTTAAATCCTTCAATAACTGCATGATAGATGAAATTAGAAATTACATATTGCGTAACATGTACCAATTATTTACATGTGTTTTCCGTTATGAATATTTGATATACTAATGAATGTTTAATAATATGAATATTTAATATAAATTATTAAAAGTAAGCTGGTTGATACACTTAATATTAAACATGTTAAATATACTTTTTTCTCATAATGATTAAAATACGAAATATATCTGATATGCTAATCTTCTCTTAGGTAAATTTAATTGTGATTAAAATAAAGCATCGCGCACGCGCGCTTGAATTAAAAATACCTGCTGTATACCAAGCTTATATACCTGTTACGATGTCCCGGTAATAAAATGTATATTTTGCTTCAAATGTTTGTGATCTCTCTTCATAGTTTATATATTTCATTTTAAATAACATACCATGTTATGAACAATAACTTGAATTGAAGAAAGATACATACTTTATAATGAAAACTTGAGAGTTCATTATCTTCTTTTTAACTACTAAATATGCAAATAAATCATCCTGTATTTGTTGTGGGTATTTTAAAGTGTACTTTGATTTAAATTTGCTATGACTGAATAATAGATGAAATTGGAAATTACATGTAGCAAAATATTCATATTACTTATATGTATTTTCTGTAATGAATATTTTAAATGTAATGAATATTAAATAATGTGAATATTTAATAATATTGTTAAATGTAACCTGTTCGATGCATTTACTATTTAGATATGTTAAACATAAAATTCATTTATCATCATTTTTCATAATGACTAATGTAAGAGTTATATCTTATGGCCTGCGATACACTAACATAAAATTTAATTACGAATAAGATAACTCATCTTTTATAAAAAAAAAATACCTGTAGTATGCCAAGTTTATGCAAATTGTTGCGATGACTCGGACAAAAAAAAAACACATGCAGCAAAATATATACATGTTATTAATATGCATTTCCTGTTATTAATATTTAATATACACTTTTAAAAATTAAGCAGAATGATATATTTTCTGTTTTGACATGTTATGTATATATTTTTTCATACTGATTTGTATGAAATATGCTTTATACAATAAGATGTATTAAGATAAAAGTTCGAAGTGATTAAGATAAGTCATATTAAATAAGAAACTAATACCTGTAGTATGTCAAGCTTATATACCCCTATTACGATGATCCAGAAATAAACACAGGCATTTTTCTTGATATTCTTGTGTTCTCACTTCCAGTCTGGACATATTTTTGGAATAAGATACGATGTTATATGCAATAAATTTAAGTTCAATAAGTGACACCACTTTAATGAAAACTTCAAAGTGCATTATCACCTTCTTAACTAAAAAATACGCAAGTAAATCTTACTGCATTTGTAGATGGTATTTCAAACTGCACTTAAGTTTAACGCCAGCTCTGATTGAATGACAGACGAAACAGGAAATTACAAGTTGCAAATGAAATATGTATCATTTGCATGTATTTTATGTTATGAATATTTAATACACAATAAATGTTTAATAATATGAATAATTAATATTAGTTATTAAAAGTAACGTTTCTGGTGCGTTTGAAATTAGATATGTTATATATTAAGCATTTTCATATTTATTAATATACGAGTAATATCTAATACACTAAAATACTCTTAGATAAAATTTAGCTGTAATTAAAATAAGTTCTCTTGTATAAAAAATACTTTTAGTATACCAAGCTTATATAACAATTACGATGACCCAGAAGCAAACATGGGCATTTGGTTTGATATTCTTGACTCCTCTCTTCACAGTCTGGACATTGTTTTTAGTAAAATACGTTGTTATATGCAATATATTGAAGTGAAGTAAGTGACATGCACTTTAATGAAAACTTCAAAGTACATTATCACCTTCTTAACTACAAAATACGCAAGTAGCAAGTAAACCTTCTTGTAATAGTAACTGGTATTTCTGAGTACACACTTAGTGAAAGCCTCCTATGATAGATGTAAATGTTAATTACACATTTCAAAGGACATACTTGTTATATATATATATATATATATATATATATATATATATATATATATATATATATATATATATATATATATATATATATATATATATATATATATATATATATATATATATATATATATATATGTATGTATATATTACCCGGTAAGAATATTTTATGTACAATGAATACTTAATGTTATGAATATTTAATTACAATTATTATAAGTAATTTGTTCGATACATATACAATTTTGATATGTTATGTATCTAATTTTTTCATAGTGATTAATATACAAATTATATCTTATACTAAGATACATTGAATTAAAATTTAATAGTGATTATAAAATATGTCATCTTGAATAAAAATATCTGTTGAATGCCAAATTATGCAAATTGTTGCAATGACTCGGACAAAAATTAGTCAATTTTCTTTTGATATTTGTCATCTCTACATAGTGCTGAGATTTCCTTTTTAGTAATATGCGATGAGGTGTCAACACCTTAAAGAGAAGTAAGTGACATGCTGAGAGTATCACTAAATAAAAAATTCGCGAAATTATTTCCTCGCATAAGTGGTAGTACAATCAGGAAAATGTTGATGCTACACGCAGAAATCTGAAGTAAAGTAGGTAATGAGCACTTCAATGAAAACTTCAAAGAACTTCATCCCTTATTCAAACACAAAATACGAAAAATAATCTTCTTGTACTAGTTGTTGGGATTGCCTAGTGCAATTAGTTTTTAAGGTTGCTATGATTGAATCATAGAGGAAATGGAAGTAACACATACAATAAATTGTATACATGTATTTCGTGTTATTAAAATATAATATGAACTTGAAAAATGATCAGTTTGATAATTTTCCTCTTACGTATGTTATGCATATTCTGTATTTTTTCAAGTTGATTTACATGGGTTGTAAATTATATATTAATGTGTATTAAAAGTTCAATATGATTAAGAGAAGGCATGTTGAATAAAAAACAAATACTTGTAGTTTGTCAAGCTTTTATACCTATTACGATGACTCGGAAATAAACATGGGCATTTTGCTTGATATTCTTGTGATCTCTCTTCACAGTCTGGACATTTCTTTTTGAATAATAGCATAGTTTAATTAATTTTCAAGGCTGCTATCATTGAATCATAGATGAAAGTAGGAATAATGTTTACAGCTAATTATATACACGTTATTTATATGTATCTCTTGTACTTAATATTTAATTTCAAAGTGCATTACCATCTTCTTATCTACAAAATACTTAAATAAATCTTCCTGCATTAGCAAGTGGTATTTCAGAGTAAACGTAGATTTAATGCTAGTTATGAGAAAAGGGTTTTATTTGTTCAACATCATGAATTTAACGTAAGTATTTAAATTTCTCATGTGATTTTAATTGATTTATAAGAGAAATTAAAAATATTACATATGAAAAGTCAAAGTAACTTAAGCTAATTAGTATTAGGAGAGAATTATTTATTGTAAAAAAGGATTGATTTATTTGAAAGGATTGTAAAATTTTTGGATAGCGAAAGAGGTATACAAAAAAGTATTGAATATACATACATTCTTCTACAAATCTTCCCATTTCAAGTTAGTTTATAGTTTGCTGCCAAGGCTTAATCCATTTTAAGTTTTTTCAATTTGTCAAATTAGCTCTAGTGTATTGAAAATTACTTTAGAGTGAAAACCAAATCAAGCCTCTAATTCTAGCCTTTTGTGAATACCAGAATATTATTTGGTATTGATATTATTAATATACACATATTATAATTCTTTAAAAATGTTTAGGCTGTCATATTTTTTCAAGATTCCATAAAATATTTACTGGTTAATAAATTTTTGTGCAATGTATAAAAAGTGAATAAGATGTATGATGCTTTGTTTATTCAAGATTATATTTTGAGGCCTTGATAAAAATAGAATACAAAAAATGCCAAAATTTTTCGAAATATTTTTTAATTGAGACTGAAACATAAAATACTTATTAAATAATATAAATTAGAATATTATAAGATTTTCTTAAAATATATTTAGAATTGGAAATAATGAAAATAAATTATTAAAGAAATCAAAAATATTTTTATGTAGTACCCCAAAATTATGTAATTCGCATGCAGATTAATTATAAAATACAAAATCTGTGCTATGTCAACCATAACACCAAGGAATATTAAAAAACATTCGAATAATTAACATTCTACAACATTTTATAAAGCTGAATTTTGAAAGATATTCTATAGTTAAGAATAGTGCAAAATATGTGAAAATTTAAATTATTTGAAAATAAATTAGCGAATTTTAAATTGCAAAATTTATTTTTATATAAATTCATTTCAAACTGCAAAATAAATTATATCGTATGAATTGAAAGCTTGATAAAATGCTCGAAAATCTAATAAAAGCTCAACATTATCATTAAGCAACACAAAATAAAAAAACTTACTGAAATAACAGAATTCTAGTGTAGAACATTAATATATATCAATAGAAATAATCCTTTATTTACTCTCATGTCATCCATAAATGTTATGCATAAAGTAAAATTTTTAATTATCATTAGAAGCAAAATTTTCTAACCTTAATTGGTAGTTGGAAATTTTAAATTGCTTACTTTTTATTTCACATTTTACAAATTTTATAATGAATTTTTAGCGGAATATGAATTTGGTTTATTTTCAGATATTATATTATTATATTAAATTTAAAATCAAAGTTAGATGAGGCAAAATTTCAAAATTTGCTTAGGAAATAGAAAAATTTAACAATTTTTGATTTTCTGTTTCTATCTCAAAATTGTTGCTTTGCATTTTTAATGAACATTAATTACAAGTATTCATGTTATAATTGTGTTCCCTATTTGTATCTATGCCTAACATACTTGTTTTTAAATTATCTCAATTTTTAGCTCCGTAACGAAAAAGAGAGAAATTATTAGAAATGCAAAAAAGTAGAAGTGACAGAAAAATTTAAGTGAATACATAGTTAATTGATGCTGAAGAATTGTTTATTTACAATAGTTTAATATTTGAATCTTTCAAATGTTGTAAGGGAATAGAAAATTTTTTGTCTGACAATTTATTTTGTTGTGCTACTTTTACATATATATATATATATATATATATATATATATATATATATATATATATATATATATGTAAGTATGTATGTATTGATTCCTTTTTGATTGAAAATGTTAAGCAATAATTAAAAAATATTATCTAACAAAGTAAATTCTTTTTGAAATTTTTTAGCAGTATAAAAGATAATATAAAGCAATTGCAAACTACCAAATCTGAATGTTAAGAAATATGAAAAACTTTAAGGAGAAAATGTCTAATCATTTAGAATGCAATGGAAAAGAATCAGAAATAAAAATAGAATAAGTAAAAATTAAAATTAGTAATTGAGAAATTAAGCAAAAATAATAAAATATTAGAATAAAAACTTTTCCTCTTTCTCTTTTTCCCTTTTGAGAAAAAGAAAAAAGAATAACGTGTTTTTAATTTGCGTAAAATTCTAAAGTATTAGTGTTATGCAAGTGAAACGTACCCCACAAGCCTTAGAATAAAAGAAAAATTTCCTCCATCTTAAAATTTTCAATTGATTTTATATTTGTATGGAGTTTAAATATCACAATATGGATAGCTTAAGAAATTTGAAAATTTGAAATATTTTTCAGTTAAACAGGTTTTTCTTATTTTATATTAAAAAAAAATTCAGGAATAATTATTTTCTAAATTACTCTGTTTCAAAGCGTCAAAAAATATGTTTAAAATAAATTCAATTATCATCAGAAGCAATGTTTTGTAATCTTAATTGATTTTTACAGATTTTAAATCGCTAACTTTTTATTACATATTTTGAAAATTTTATGTTTTTTGTAAATATGAAATTAAGAAAAGAAATGTGTGAGAGAAATATGAAATTATTTTGAGTTTTCATATATTAATTTATTATATTAAATTTAAAAACAATGTTAGGTAAAGCAAACTTTCAAAATTTGTTTTAGGAAATAGAAACATTTAATGATTTTTTAAATTTTTCATTATATCTAAACCTTTATGTTTACAGTTTATATCTTTCATATTTGTTTTTTTTTTATTGTCTCAGTTTTTAGTTTAAAAATGAAAAATCAGAGAAATTATTAGAAACGTAAAAATGAAAAATTGCAAATTGATTTAAACTTTAAAGTGAATAAAAATTTTGTTAAAACTAAAATATTTATAATTTACAATAATTTTTATACTTTACTTTTTCCAAACAGTGTTTATAAAATTTAATATTTTCCTCTAAAATATTTTTTATATTTACGACTTTTACAATTCTATAAGTGTTTATTGTTTGAAATAATTAAGTAATGACTAAATAAATCAAAAAACCATGATATATAAAATTTTAGCGAAATAAATGGAAATATTAAGCAAAGAAAAGACCAAATAGGAGGCATACGAAATTTAAAAAAGTTGTCAAGAACAAGTTAATTATTTATAATACATTTAAAAAGAATCAAAAATATAAATGGAATAAGTAAAAAATGGAAATTGATAGTGGGGAAATCATGAAAAAATAATAAAAACATTGAAATAAAAATTGATTCCCTGATGAGAAAAAGGAGAAGAATAAGGTGTTTTGAATTTGCATAAAATTCTTATGAATGAATATTACACAAATGAGCTGTTTACAAAGCCTTCGAATAATAGAAAAAGCCATATAAAAAAAGTTGAAAAATAAAGAGAAATTGATTAAGTAAAGAAGCAAAGTCAAAAGAAACTAAAGAATATATCTGACCATATGCTGTAGCATAAAATGTTAAAAAAAGGTATATATATATATCTATATATGTATATTAATATCTAAAAATCCAGGACATGGAGTAAATAGAAGTATTAGAAGTACTTAAGAAGGATTGTAAAAAGAGGAATCAATTGAAGATTAACTTACTAGGAGACGCCTAGACTGTCTGAGTGACACATATTTCGTAACGAAGCGAATACAAGTACAAGTTAAATGGCTGTTCCCAAAAGATTGTAGTAAACACTTTACGGGTGAAGTTACAGTTAAAAATATATTACAGTGCTATAAAATTATGAAATAGAAATGAAAAGAAATGATTAATAAAGAGAATTAAATGCATTAAAATTTATAAAATTCATAACAATGACTAAACATTCATTTTAATATATAAAATGCTGAAACATCGTCAACAACTGTGTGAAAAAATTAGCAATGGAAATAACTATACTTTACAAAAATCAAACAGAAACACTTAATTAAAAAAATTCAAAGTATGAAGTAAATAAATATAACGGAAATAAGAATTCTGGGATTAATAAAAAGAGCTAATGTGCAAAATTAACCATTCCTAAAGGTGTTTTGGAATCAAGTGTCATAGAATTTCTTGTATCAAAAAAGTACATTAGTGTAAAAATTTAGAAATATAACAAATTGGACAGAAAAATGTGAATTTATTTAGTTTAGTAAATGATTCAACTCAATCGATATTGACGTGTTTTGATAAAACTATTGAAATCGGAACTCGGTCGATAATATGTGATATTTTCATTAATAATGATACTAGTCAAAATATTCGCTTAGAAGATTGAGTCTCAATCAGTTTAAGTTATTCTGAAATTGAAAACTTTTCTTTTATCATGTATTTTTAATATTTTTATTTATAATACTTATGTTGATATTTAAGCATCTTGCATTTGAATTATCTGAATTAGCATTAATTCTTATAGAGTTTGTGTAAATTTAAGTATGATTGGGAATTATTAATTATATGCTTATCACCACATAAAGAAGAAAATGCAGCAGTGTATGTGACTTAATTGGTCGAATTATAAGCTGTGTATCCGTTCAGAGAGGGGGTCTTTCCTGGGATTTGAGTACCAATGAGATAATTCCAACTAAAGACTGAAAGTTTATATTTATAATAATATTTATTCGCATAAGTTCAATAATATCCTTGACCTAACATCTAAATTAGATATTTCTTGAATATTCTATGTATAAATAAAAACTAAGTCCTGCTATTTGTGCGCAAGTTCTTAGTCCCATAATGCTACTGGCTGCTGAATTTTATATGTAAACTGTCTACTTCTTTCTATCTTTGCCACAAATTTGGTGGAAACTCTGAGTGGCTGCTTTGCTATCGTGGATAATAGTAAGTCTTCCCAAAAACTTATAGTTAATGGGAATATCTCCCAAATTTGGTCTGAACTATCCTGGAAGCAGAAAAAGAAAGAGAATGGAAGAAGCAACTAAGCCTGTTGTTGTGATTGCGACATAGCAATTGCTGTGAAGCTCATCGATTCTTCAAGGAGAAGTTGCTAAAGACCCTTTAGAAATGTTTTACAGAATAAGATCGAATGGGTAGTTCAACAAATCGTTTATCAAACAAGATGACAAGGTGTTCTTGGCCAATGAGATATTTGATATTTAGTACTCTGTATTCTTTAAAAATGGATTATATGGGCTCTTTGGTGATTGTAGAAAATATATTTGGAATTTGGGGAAATAAATGAAGTGCTGAGGACACTGATAAGGATAGAAAATGTGATCCTATATGCAGAAAATCTTAGGACTTTGTCAAGAAGTAAATACTTCAAACTCTGATCACAAAATGAGTCACACCCACTTAAATGAATTGCTGAGGATATTTATCAATCTGTTGATGAAATAAACAAATTCAGCGGCATATTTCAATAAATTTTGCATTAATAATGAGCATATGAAGCAAAAAAGGGCTGGCCAATTCCAGTTTAAGAGATTCCTTGGATGCAGTAGCAGTAGTATTCATGAAAGATAAACCCAATAAGGTGTATCTATTATTCACGGAACCATAAAACAAGAAATCCATCGATTGGATAACTAAATACAACTACCTTCAGATCTTTTTCCACCATCAGTAGAAGAAGGTTTTCGAAATGAAGTGGATCAACTTTTCCAAAAACTAAATAATCTATATATGACTACCAATATACACTACTTTGAAGAAAGAGTCCTGACACCCACTATTTAATGATTGCCAATAGAAGCAAGATCGTCAGAAATATCTATCTTTTGGGGAGATTCCCAAAAGTCTTCTCAAGAAAAAAATTAGATCGTAATCTGCAAGAATTACTTGACAGTTATGCACAAGTTTTACCAATTGCTGAAGTCGAGAATGTAAAGTTCTCACTTGAAGAAGTTTTTCTAAGGCATGGAGCTATTTAAGTAACAATTACGGATCGTAGGATTATTTTCCACTTTTGACTTCTTTCTATTTTCGTTGAAATTTATAACATATAGAATTCTTGGATGATAGTTTATAACCTTCAAACAAATTGATAAATGGAACTTTTTAATAAAGTTCTGGCCGATATGTTGTCGATGTATGTTGATCTTAGAAAATATATGATTATAATTCAATAATAAATCTAAATTTTTATTTTCAGACACAATATTTACATTTTTAACAATATTAACAATAGGATATTATCATATCTTATTAATATAATTAGTAATGATTTATCAACAGTAATATTTTTATTACTAATATTATTGTTATTTTGATGATTTAAAATTTTTAAAATTTAAATTAAAATATGAAACAATTTCTGAATTTAAAATTATATAATCAAGTTCCATTGGAATTATATAGAAAAACACAGTACCGGAAACATTTCCTACATTTAAATCCAAAAATGCACCACAATCAACGGGAATATTACTTCCTAATGTAAATATGTTGGCATTTGTCCTTACCACTTTATTTTTATTTAAATTCCTTGAAAACAGTGTTCAGGAAATTAAGGTTAAATTTGACCCAGTAACAATGATACCGGGAAAGTTTTTATAATTAATAGTAGATAAAACACCAAAGTTTAATCCTCTCCTTGACTGTCCACTCTTTGCATTGTTTTTGTAATTAGGAGAACGAGAAAACGATCTTCACGTTGGTAATGGACCTGCGATGCTGAGGAACTTCTGGGTTCATAAGTTCGATATTGTTATTCAGCATATACCGCATGTTGTTAGCGCTGGTGTCTTGTTCTTGCCATCAGTTGATGATAAACTGATGGATGTGTCGGGATGAAATTGAAATCGGTTACATGATAATCGGTTACGTTCTGGGGAAAATTATTTTTTCTTCTCTGGAACTTAATCTTGGATCTTGGTGATCTTGATGGGCACAATTTTATTTCATTTTGTATAGAATCACTTAATGTCTCAATTATAGAAATATTTAGTAGTTACTGGATATATTTTCTGGCATTGTGTAAGAGTTAAACATTCAATAATGAGTTCTTTCTCTTGTCCAAGTTTATTACAGATAAGAATTTTGTTTTTCATTTCACATTTTGAAAATCGGATTACTTGATAGATACAAATTCTTTAAGATTTGTTGATTCGTAATTCTTAAACTCAGTGATTAATTTTTCCTTCACTTGGTCAAGGCTACTGAGTTTAATACAGTTTAGAATATAAAAATTTAAAGCACCATCAGATAAATAATTTGATAAAATTTTTAACTTCTTTTTTTCTTTCAGCTTAGCTTCGTCTCAGCGGGAATTTCATATAATACGAAAAAATTTTCAATATCTAATGAAGATGACACACTAAAAATTGGACACTTCAAATCTTCATGGTTATGTATAGGTTCCTTTTCAAAATATTTCTCTTTTTCAGAACATTCTTTTTCCACATTAACATTTGATGTGTTGCTTCCATTGATGAGAATAACTCCAAAACTTCAGTCTATGTTTCGATTTTTATTTTCATCACCATGTTTGAAACTTTCTGGAAGCGTTTTTTCTGTATCATCTGTTGAAAGAAAACAGTTTCAGTTGGCAGAGGGTAAAATTACAGTTTGAACTGCACCAGATTAAAGACGTAGGAGAGGAGCTCTTCTCCTACGTCAGTAATCCTCTTGAAGGCTCATTATTTCTTCTTTTTCGTCTCGGTAATCTAATGGGAAGCTGCGCTGCTTTCAGAAAATAATCTGGGGTCAACGCAAGAACTGTCCTGTCCACTTTTTTATTTTATTAGATTATTTTTGAGTATAATAATTCGTAATTTAGTTGCATTCTGCAACAGAGTGTTAAGGCAGTGAATGCAAGAAACAGATACATTCCAAATAGCATTTATTTAAAGAAAAAATGAAATAAAGTTAAATTTACCACATATGAATTTTATATTATATAAGCAATGATCTAAAATATATATTTAATATTCAAAATATATATATTTTTTTAGATTCTTTCAGTAAAATTTCTACTTATTACACAATGTATTTTTAAAAGCATCATTAACATTTGTTATTTCACTGAAATTAAATGCTATTCCTTATTTTACTTTATTAGCAAATATTATTATTATTTTCTAATAGTTAGGAAATAACTGTTTAAATATTTAAACAAAATATAAGCTCTGTTATATTTATACTAATAGGGAGAGCAATATTTAATTGGATTTAAAAATATAAATCTATAATACATATATGAATGTTTTGTCTAGTGGTCAGGGTGCCTGATTGCGGATAGGTAGGTCCAGGGTTCGAATCCCAGTTCTGGCATGGATGTACTTTCTCTCTATCTATCCTGTCTTTGTCCTTTCCTTGTATGAATGAGTTGCGAATAGTTGCTTACCCTATAAACGGGTACGTATGGCATGTGTGTACTGAGGAAGTCGGATTCCACTCCTAAATATGGTTCAGTTGGAAAAGTAAAGCAGCGCACCCCATATTGCCGGCCTAGCTGGTACGCGACAACAACAAGATATGAATATAAAAATGTAAATAATAGAATTAAAAATATCTTACTTGAAAATTTCTTATTTTCTCTCTAGATAGTTACTAATCACATTACAGATTACTCTTTCTTTCTTCATTCAAAGTGATGTGCATTTAATTTTCAATGAACATATAAGATAATAATTGTATAAAAAATAATATAATTTTTGAACATAAAAATTTGTTCCATAAATTACAACAGCATAATAGAAAAATTTTAATGATTTCAGTTCTTCTGCTATTGCCTACAAATGGCTCAAAAATGAATCAAATTAACACTCTGCAATATATTTACAAAAATAGTTTTGGAACTAGAAATAAAAATAAATAATTACACACTATCAAAAATAAAGCTATAGATTCTTATTTATCTGAATTTTTACAATACATCCTAATGTATTTATTGTACAAAATATAAAGAAATAATATAATTTTTAATGTAAAAATTTGTATCATAAGTTAACACATCAGAAGAGATCAAGTTAATGATTTTAGATATTAGGTTATTGCTTATAAATGCCTTAAAATGCATCAAAATGAATATTCTGAGCATATTTACAGCCCTATTCACAGCTAAAATTAACGAATTAAATACAAACAAAATATTAATTGCTATTTATTTGGTGTTTTAAAATACATGCTTAAGTATTTATAATACGAAATATATTATATGTAAAAAATATGTCGTACTGTATTAACTATTATATTTAAAATAGATCGTACATATTAAATCGTTTACTTTCTGCATTGTTAAAAAACGCAAATATATTTACTTAAAAAAATAGTATGATTAATTTGTTAAAAAATTTCATTTAATTGAATTATAAAAATATAAAACTTCGAAAGAATTTCCACACATACTGTATATGATTTGTATTGAAGTATTTCTTATACTGTATATGACTGTATAAGAAATGCTCTAAAGTGATGTAGCTTGTACGCAGTATTTTATATAACAAAATTGCATTGCCAACGACATGGCCCTAGAAATTACGAAAATGCATAATTTCTTTGCTTTTTTAGAATTCTTCTCAGGAGATAATAATAGTATATGATTAAAAACATTATAGATTTTGCAAAAAAGAAATACATTTCGAAGTGCATATTCACTTTTATGAATTGAGTGTAGTTAACTAATATGATACCACTGTTTATACTTCAAAAAAATATCATATTAGATGAAATAGTACTAAACTTTTAAAAATTTTAAATAAATTTATTCTATAGAAAAAGTATTTTAATAAAGAATTTATTAATCAAATCATAATTTCTGATATCTTTTGTTGCATTAAACATTCAAAAAAGGAACATTTTTTTAACAAACAAGTAAAATTACTATAGTAAAATAGTAATTTGATGTCAATACATACATATCTATATATCCATTTTTTATTCGTGACAGTAAAAAAAAACTTATATTTATAAATAAACTTTGAAATTTAAATGTCTCTTTGACATTGATAATATATTATGAAGAGTGGGACATAAGAAGGCAGATCTATAAAATTACTATTTGATCTATATTGATTACTATTGATAAAAAAATTACGATTTGATCTTAATACATATCTATATATAAATTTTTTTACACGTCACAGTAAAAAAGAAAAACTTTTATTTATAAATAAACTTCGAAATTTAAATGTCTCTTTGACAATGAAAATATGTTATGAAGGGTGGGACATAAGAAGGGAGATCTACAAAATTCTTTTTGCACCTCCAAAATATTGAAAGATTTCAATAGTTATATTTTTGAATAACAACGGAAGTTAAAAGAAAAATACTGCTGTTGTAATTTTTTTTAACTTTTAACAAAATGACTTTTTATGCTACTCACCTCTTTGTATGAGAAAGAAGAAGGTAAGCGTTTTGTATAAATTTCAATGTTATATCTTGACATGATATATAACTAAGTATTATATTAAGAAGTGACATAAAAATATTATTTTTAACAATAAATTTAAAACAGATAATTTATATTTTGACAAATACCAATTATGTTGATGTTGCATAATATTAAATAAAAAGTAACTTTTTAACTATTAAAAGAAATATAAGATGTGTTTTGTTTATAGTAACAGTGGAATATTTAAATTGATTTGAAAATGCAAAGTTATAAAATATAATAAAGATAAAAATAAAACCGTATATATAAATAATAATTGAATTGAAAATAACCGACTTGAATATTTCTGAACTTCCCTCAACATAGTTATTAATCTCGATACAGATTTTTTTCTTCACTCAAAGTGATGCTTTTAATTTTTAATGAACCCATAAAGTAATAATTGTATTAAAATATTAATATAATTTTTAACATAAAAACTTGTTCCAAAAATTGCAACAGAAGAAGGGATCAAGTTACGGATTTCAGTCATTTAGTTAATGCTAAAAAATTACTTAAATGTGATGGTAACTATCTTTCTGTGAACATATTTAGAACTATAACTAAAAATAACAAGTTAAAATAAAAATATATTAATTCTTATTTATTTGATTGCTTATAATATATGCTGATATATTTATTGTACAAAAGATATTAACATATATAAAAAAACATATCATACTATTAGCTGTTCTCATTATATATCATTATATATCACTTACTTTCTGTATTGTTCAATAAACACAAATACATATCTTAAATAATGTAAAAAGTAAAAAATGTGATCGATTTAAAAAGATTACATATAATTGAATTATAATAACATAATGTCTCGAAGGAATTCAACGGACACTATACCTAATGCTAAGAAATGTCTTAAAGTGATGTAACTGGTGAGCAATATTTCAAATATAAAAATTGTTATTCTTGTGTGTGTGGGCCACAATGCCCTAAAATATTCTAAAACATTTAATATCTTTAACTTTCAGAATTCTTCTCAGGAGATAATACTACTATAAAATTGAAAACACATTGTAGATTCTACAAATTTAAATACAGTTCAATGAGTATACTTACTCCTTTTATGCGGAATTTAAATTTAAACAATATGATACTAATGTTTATATTTTCAAAAAATATCAAATTAGGTGAATGAGTACAAAATTTTTAAATAAGTTCACTCCATAGAAAAAAGCCTTAGTATAGAAATTCTAAATGAATTCATAATTCATCTTCTTCTTCTTCTTAGAGTTGGGTTTATATGTCATTGGGCACCTCTGCTTTTCATAATTCATAATATCAGCATAAAAATGTTATAAATTGAACAATTTTTAACAAACAAATAAAATTTTTACAGACTAATTCACCAAGAATTGAAGATATTAAGTTTATTTTTATTGCTTTTGCTTTTTAGAAAATGTATACAAAATTAGATGTGTATATAAGCTATATTTAGGACTAAACTGTGAAATATAAATGCATATTTTGACAATAATATTATATCTATGGAAATACATATTATGAAGTGTGTGAAACCAGAAACCTCATCTTTATAGTAATATTACACTACTGGCCATTAAAATTGCTACACCAGGAAAGCGGCACACCACACACGTGAAATTTACATGACAAGTAGAACTTGCTGTGATATGCAAATGATTAGATTTTCAGCGCATTCATACAATGCAGGCGACAGTAAAACCATCTACAATGTGTATAAAACCAGAGATTTGACAGCAGTTTTCTCATACTCAATTGTCGTTTCAACGTTGTTTTCGGCAAAGAAAGTTGTTGTAATGCCTCGTGTAAGAAGAAGAAATCCCTATCAGCACGTGTCTGACTTAGATCGAGGAAGGATTGTAGCCTGCCAGGATTGCGGTTTATCGTACCGCAATATTGCTACTCGCGTCGGTCGAGACCCCATGACTGTTAGCAGAATATGGAATCGATGGGTTCAGGACAATCCTATGGAACGTCATGCAGGATCTCAACGACCCTCCATCACTAACAGCAGAGAAGACAAACATCTTATCCGCATGGTCACAAGGGATCGTACTGCCACGTCACAAACCCTGAGTCGAGAAATGGAGTCATTTGCAAGGCAACAAGTTTCTGCTCGAACAGTTCGACGACGCTTGCAGCAGCATAGATTGTCTGCACGGCGACCATGGCTTCGGCTTCCATTGACGCTGCGTCAGACAGGAGCGCCTTCAATGGTGTGATCAGCGACGAACCTGGACGCGGGAATGGCATCACGTCATCTTTACAGATGAATCTCGGTTCTGTATACAGGACCATGATGGCCGCATCCGTGTTTCGAGGCATCGTGGAGAACGCGCATTGCCAGCTTGCATTGGACATCGCCATACTGGCCCATCTGCTGGAGTGATGGTATGGGGTGCCATTGGATACACGTCTCGATCACCTCTTGTTCGCATTACCGGCACTTTGAACAGCAACCGTTACATTTCCGATGTATTAAGGCCAGTGGCTACTGGCCCTATCTTCGAGGCCTCCCTAATGCTTTGTTTCAACAGGATAATGCACGACCGCATGTTGCCCGTACTGTTCTGAACTTTCGTGATACAGAACAAGATTCGACTGTTACCCTGGTCAGCACGTTCTCCTGATCTGTCACCAATTGAGAACGTGTGATCAATGATTGCCGAGCGATTGGCACGCCATCAGTCACCATCCACTACTGTCGATGAACTATGGCATAGTGTTGAAGCTGCATGAACTGAGATCCCCGTACTTGCCATGCAATCTCTGTTTGACTCCATGCCTAGGCGGATAAATGCTGTTATTGCAGCCAGAGGTGGCTGCTCTGGGTACTGATTTCTCAAGATCTATACATCCTAATTTCCTGTAAATCTAATCACTTGTTCTTTCCACTATAATGTATGTGTCCAATAAATATTGTTCTGTTATTTGCTTTCCTTCTTGGTGTAGCAATTTTAATGGCCAGTAGTGTAAATAGAGCAAAATTCTTTTGACCTTTCCAAAAAATTGAATCATTTCAAAAATGCAATTTTTGAATAGTAATTTAAGTAATTTTTCTCACATATTTTACACAGTGATCAGTAATAATTGATGACACAGGCAGTATATTGTGTCACGGATTTTATTGGTGTGTGATGGATTTTAATTTAAAAATAAGTGTTCATTATTACTTACATAAGAACAATACATGCAATTAAATCTTCCTGCATTTGTAATTTCAATTGGATTGTAGACATTGATTTCAAGTCTGCTATGACTGAATCAGTGATGAAATGAGAAATAACACACTCCAAATAAAATTGATAATACTTGTAAGTATTTCCAGCAATGAATATTTATCATACAATTTTCAAAATTTAAAATTTTCGATACATTTCAAGTTTAAATATGTAAATTACATAAATTTTCCACATTAATTAATACAAGTTAAACATTTTAAATGCAGGTAAAGGAAGATAAAATTTAAAAGTGATGAAGAAGAGCGATATTGAATAAAATCCTATATAAATTTGTGAGGCAAACTTACAAACCTGAATAAATGACTCTAAAAGAAAACATAATAAATTTTTATAAGATATTATTCTTGCAATCTCTTCATAATGTGCTAATTCATTTTGTGGTATAATAGGATGCATCATTGTGTAAATTGTAGGGAAGTAGGTGATAAAAATTTAAACTGACTTATCATCTGCTTAGCTAGCAATTACGCAAATGAATCTTCTGTTAAATTTTATAACTTCATTATTATTATTTGATGAAAATTGCAGTTTATAGAAATGATATTGGTGTAATGGATTTTAATTAAAATAATGTGTGTATCTTATTATTAACTTAACCAAAAAATAGGCAAGTAAATCTTCCTGTATGTGTAGTTTGGATTGGCGTGATGATTTCAAGTCAACTTTGAATTTATTAGTGACGAAAAAGGGATAAATATACTGCAAAAGGTATACGTAATATTAATAAGTATTTCCAGATAAAAATATTTAATATACAATATTCAAAACTGAACAGTTTGACACATAATGTTTAAATATGTTATGTACAAAGTTTCCACATTAATTAATAACTTTTAAACACAGATATAGGATGATAAATTTTAAAAGTTATTAAGATAAGCAATATTCAATAAAATCCTATATATTTTTGTGAGGTAAAGTTAAAAGCCTATATGGATGACTGTAAAAGAAAACAAAACAATTTCTTTAGTTATTATTCTTGAAATCTCTTTATAATTAAATATTCCTTTTGCATTAACATACGAGGCACCACTCTGTATCAATAAGGAAAAAAAATGCACACTGTAAGTCTTATCACATATTTAGCAAGAAAATACGCAAATAAATCGTCTTATACATTTTATAAGTTGATCTTTATTATTTTGATCTTTACTAATTGATGATACATTCATTTAATAGAAATGATATTGGAGTCAGTGATTTTAATTCAAATAATAAGTGTACATTATTATTTAATTAAAAACAAAATATGCTATTGAATCTTCCTGCATATGTAGTTTGGGTTGGAATGCTGATTTCAAGTCTGTAATGACATTATCTGTTATGAAATGAGAAATAATATACCGGAATAGGTATACATAATATTTATATGTACTTCCATCTATGAAAGTTTAATATAAAGTTTCTAAAACTGGCCTTGTTGATACATTTCAAATTTATCTATGTTATGTACATAAATTTTTCACATTTATTAATATGAGTCATATCTTTTATACTCCGATAGGAGAAGATAAATCTGAAAAGTGATTAAGGCATGAGATATTGAATAAAACCTTATATAATTTTCTGAGGTAAACTTACAAACCTGTATTGATAAATCTAACACAAAGTAAAATATATTAATATATTTCTTAAGTTTTTCTTCTTGCAAACTCTGCATAATATAGTGATTCCTTGTCCGGTAATATTCGATGCATCATTCTGTATCTTGTAGGAAAGTAGGCGTTACCCACTTTAAAAAAATAGCTCAAAGGAGGTAATCACCTACTTAACTACAAAATACAAAAATAAATCTTCTCTTGCCTTTCGTAAGTTGATCAGTAGTATTTGGTGATCCATGCAGTAAGTAGAATTCTTATACGTGTCATTGATTATAATTCAAATAATAAGTGTACAATGTTACTTACTTAAAATCAAAATATCTAAGCTGGATTTAAATTTTAAAATGTTGTATATGTAATCGAAATGCAGGCAGACGAGTGTTTCTGCTAGTATCATAGTTAAACCTCACTTCAACGATTATCTAGTATTTTAAATGTTTAAGTAAATCTTCCTGCATATGTAGTTCGGATTATATTGTTGATTTCAAGTCTGTATTGACATTATCTGTTATAAAATGAGAAATAACATACTGGAATAGATATACATAATATTTATATGTACTTCCAGCTGTGAAAGTTTAATATAAAGTTTACAAAACTCCCCTTATTGATACATTTTGAATTTATATATGTTGCGTACATAAACTTTTCACATTATTAAATATGAGTCATACCTTTTATTCTCCGATAGGAGAAGATAAATCTGAAAAGTGATTAAGGTATGAGATATTGAATAAAACCTTATATAATTTTCTGAGGTAAACTTACAAATCTCTATAGATAAATCTAACGCAAAGTAAAATATATTTCTTAAAGGTTTTTCTTCTTGCAAGCTCTTCATAATGTAGAGATTCCTTGTCCGGTAATATTCGATGCATCATTCTGTATGTTGTAGGAAAGTAGGCGTTACCCACTTTAAAAAAATAGCTCAAAGGAGGTAATTACCTACTTAACTACAAAATACACAAGTAAATCTTCTCTTGCCTTTCGTTGGTTGATCAGTGGTATTTAGTGATACAGGCAGTAAGTAGAATTCTTATCCGTGTTTTGATTATATTTCAAATAAGAGGTGTACATTGTTACTTACTTAAAATCAAAATATGTAAGGAAATCTTCCTACATATATATTTTGGATTATATCATTGATTTCAAGTCTGTAATGACATTATCTGTCATGAAATGAGAAATAACATACTGGAATAGATATACATAATATTTATATGTACTTCTAGCTGTGAAAGTTTAATATAAATTTTGAAAGCTCCCCTCGTTGATACATTTTGAATTTATATATGTTGCGTACATAAACTTTTCCCATTATTTAATATTAGTCATACCTTTTATTCTCCAATAGGAGAAGATAAATCTGAAAAGTGATTAAGGCATGAGATATTGAATAAAACCTTATATAATTTTCTGAGGTAAACTTACAAACCTGTATAGATAAATCTAACGTTAAGTAAAATATATTTCTTAAAGGTTTTTCTTCTTGCAAGCTCTTTATAATGTAGAGATTCCTTGTCCAGTAATATTCGATGCATCATTCTGTATGTTGTAGGAAAGTAGGGGTTACCCACTTTAAAAAAATAGCTCAAAGGAGGTAATCACCTACTTAACTACAAAATACACAAGTAAATCTTCTCTTGCCTTTCGTAGGTTGATCAGTGGTATTTGGGGGTTTGGTTTGTTTGTCGCTCAACGGTCATTTTTTGCACACGAAGGCTAATTATACCGAGACCTACGGTTTAAAGTGGATTCCAAATCACTACAAACATCCATGCCCAAGGTGGGATTCGAACACACGAACTGTTGAACCGAAGGCAAGAGCGCTAACCATTCGGCTGCCAGCTCGGCTGTGGTATTTGGTGATTCACGCAGTAAGTAGAATTCTTATCCGTGTCATTGATTATAATTCAAATAATAAGTGTACATTGTTACTTACTTAAAATCAAAATATGTAAGTAAATCTTCCTGCTTATGTAGTTCGGATTATATTGTTGATTTCAAGTTTGTAAAACATTACCTGTTATGAAATGAGAAATAACATACTGGAATAGATATACATAATATTAATATGTACTTCCAGGTATGAAAGTTTAATATAAAGTTTTCAAAACTGACCTTGTTGATACATTTCAAATTTATATATGTTATGTACATAAATTTTTTACATTAATTAATACGAGTCATACCTTTTATAATCCGATATGAGAAGATAAATCTGGAAAGTGATTAAGATATAAGATATTGAATAAAACCTTATATAAATTTATGAGATAAACTTACAAACCTGTATAGATAAATCTAACAGGAAGCAAAATATATTTGTTAAAGGTTTTTTTATTCTTGCAAACTCTTCATAATGTAGAGATTTCTTTTCCGGTAATATACCATGCATCATTCTGTATCTTGTAGGGAATTAGGCGTTATGCACTTTAATAAAATGCTCAAAGTGGAGTAACATCTACTTAACTACAAAATACGCAACTAAATCTTGTTTTGCCTTTCATAGGTTGATTTGTGGTATTTGATGATACATGCAGAAAGTAGAATTCATATCTGTGGCATTTATTTAAATTAAAAATATAAGTGTACATTATTATTTTTTAACAAAAAAATATGCAGGTAAATCATATGGCGTAATCAAACTTGGATTAGAATGTATACATTGATATGAAGTCTACTATGACAGAATCAGTGAAGAAATAGGATTTAACACATGAAAAAAGGTATACGTAATATTTATAAAATTTTCAAATATGAATATTTAATGTACAATTTTCCTAATTTAAATATTCGATAAATTTAATATTTAAATATGCTATATACATAACTTTGGCATGTTTATTAATATAAGTTATACCTTTTAAACGCAGATATAAGAAAATAAAATATAAAAGTTATTAAAGCAAAAGATATTGAATAAAATCTTATAAAATTATCTGAGGTAAAATTACAAACATATATGGATTAATCTAATAGAAAGTAATATACATTTCTTAAGTTTTTCTTCTTGCAAACTCTTCATAATATGGAGATTCCATGTGTGGTAATATACGATCCATCATTCTGTATCTTGTAGGGAAGTAGGCGTTATGCACTTTAAAAAAAAGCTCAAAGGAATTAATCACCTACTTTTCGACAATATACAAAAGTATATCTTCTTTTGAATTTTATAGAATGATCAGCAGTATTTGATGACTCATGCAATATATAGAAATGATTTTTGTGTCATGGATTTTTAGCATAATAATAAGTTAAAACTATTACTCACTTAGCAAAAAATATGCAAGTAAACTTCCATGCGTGAGTAGTTTGAATTGGGTTGTAGACATTGATTTGAAATCTGCTAAAGCAGTATCTATGATGAAATGAGAAATAACGGACTGCAAAATTTATGCATAAAATTTCCAACTATGAAAGGTTAATATATAGTTTTCAAAATTGACCTATTTGATACATTTCAAATTGAAATAAGTTAATTACATGACTTTTTAATATTAATTAATATGAATCGTACCTTTTATACTCTGATATTAGAAGATAAATTTTAAAAGTGATTAATAGAAGAGAGGTATTGGAAAAAATCTTGTATAATATTTTGAGGTAAACTTACAAACCTATATGAATTACTTTAACAGAAAGCAAAATACATTTCTTAAGTTATTCTACTTGCAATCTTTTCATAATGTGGGGATTCTTTGAGCGGTAATATACGATGCATCATTCTGTACCTTGTAGGGAAGTAAGCGATGTCCACTTTAATAAAAAAACACTCAAAGTGGCTTATCACCTACTTTGCTACAAAATGCGCAAATAAATCTTCGCTTACATTTATAGTTTGATCATTATTATTTGATGATATGTACAGTTTATAGAAATGATATTGATGTCATGGATTTTAATTAAAATAATATGTGTACATTGTTACTTACTTAAAGGAAATTATGTAAGCAAAATTTTCGGCGTGTGAGGCTGGGATTGGATTATACACATATATATTTTATTTCTGCAATGACTGAATCAGTGACGAAATAGGATTTAACATACTACGAAAGGTATAAGTAATATTTGTAAGTAAATCCAGTTATGAATATTCACTACACAAGTTTAAAAATCGACCAATTCGATACATTTCAATTTTAAATATGTTATAAACATAAAATTTCCACATTTATTAATATAAGTAATACTTTTTTTAAAAACTGATATAAGAAGATAAATTTTTAAAGTGTTTAAGAAAAGCGATATTGAACAAAATCCTATATAAATTTCTGAGGTAAACTTCCAAACCTTTAAGAAAATGTTTTATCATTGGACCACATTTCTTCCCTTAACTGTCTAATTTAGGTATCACAAATAAACAACCTAAACGCCAATTTCTATTTTAATCTTTAGTTTGTGGTATTTTTGCTTTACAAGGTAAGTAACGTGGGAAACTTCCAGACATTAGTCTCGGCAAATGTGCAATCAAAAAAAAAGCAGAAATATAATAATCTTTTCATGTTACTTAACAAATTCTGGGATCGAATCCAACATCTCTATACTAAAAAGCACTCTTCTAACCAACATCGGTTATTAACTTCAAGTTATTGAATCTGACATTGTTTATGGGATACATTAATAAAGGAACTTATATCGATGATCACATGAACGCATCAGAGGATTTACTGTAAAAATACTGTATAATATGCAATAAGGTAGAAATTTTGTATTTCATAAGACATAAAAGATAGTAGAAAAGTTAATTTTCTAACAATTAAAGTAATGTAGAGATACCCCAAGTACTTTTAGACAATAATAGATCAAATCTAATTGCTTAAATTTTTTTCAATTCTTAATTTTAACAGTTTATATTTCGTAGTATATGTATATAGAATAGAAAATTAATCGTTAGAAAAGAAAATTTTAACTTCTCCTGCAACGAACAAATGACATGTCATTTAGCATTGATGAATATATTTTGGAATTAATTTTAACCTATAGAAGAGAGCAGTTTAACAACTTTCAGTTTTTCTAAGTCTCTTTTCTTAGTTACAGAGTTTTGACTTCTATAAGTGTTTTCTATAAAGAAGGACACAGTGCTCACGTTTGATAAGAGAAGTAACCAGAAAAATATCCAAACGTATAAAACGGAAAACTTACTTGCATAAAGCAGAATTATAACATGTAGAATTAGTACAAGGAATCCAAGCCGCCCACACTGTTTAGTGGTCAGCGTACCTGGCCGAGGATGTGGAGGTCCTGTTTTCGAATCACGGCTTCGGTAAGATGTATTTTTTCTCTTTTTATTTTTTTATATGAATGGGCAGTGAATGGTTGACTGTTCTATAAACGGGCATCTATGGCATGTGTGCACTGAGGAAGTCAGACTCACACAAAATTACGGTTCAGTTGGAAAAGTAAAGCTGTGCACACCATATTGCCAGCTTAGCTGGCACATGACAACAAAAAGCGATGTAAAAGTCTTGAATGAAGTTAATTGTAAAAAAGAATGAATTTTCACTACTTCCTAGGTTTTCATATTTCACCTTAACGAATCTCATATTTTTTATACATTTTTATTGTAGTTTGGAATAATAATACTAAAATTGTGTGTCACACAATTTCAGAATTTAAAATACTTGTTCTAAATAATCTTTTCTTGAATTACCTTATACAATTAATGAATGTCTGGTTAAAAATATTCTACTCATTATTCATGCTATTCTAAAGAAAAGACGGTATATATATATGTATATATATATATATATATATATATATATATATATATATATATATATATATATATATATATATATATATATATATATATATATATATATAATTGCTCAGTATACGGGACGAACAAATGCATTATAAATGAATAACTATTTCCTTGATAAGTATACGTATACTTTTTTTTACATCAAAACCTACTTATATATTTTTAAATATTTTTAATAATTTTTATAATATTTTTATAGGCCATAGCGTAAACACTAATATAAATAAAAAGCAAGTAATGTTTGTTCATTTTTGAGTTCAATAAAATTAACGCCAATAGTCAGAGCCAAATACACTTATTTGCAATAATATTATTGAAAATATTACATTTACTGTTAAATTTAAACTATCATTAAATATAAATGTTAATTTTTCTTAATATATTAAGTATAATCAAAATGGAATTTTTTTGTTAATTGCGTTATGAGATGCAGTAAAATATCCTGAAGGGACAAGAAAAATTTACCTTTTATTGAAATAGTGAAAAGAGCAACACATTTTGTTTCATTCTAAAATATTGAAAATTAAAGGCAATTTAAATTTCAAAATTTATTAAAATCATTGTTCAACAATAGGATATGAATGATGAATTTCAATTTTTTTCTGCATGCATATTTGTGATGTAGATATCTGAAATTTTCCTATCTTCCACTCTATCTAAACTTAATTATAAGCCACAATCGATACAAGTTCTCTCAAATAGCAATATATGGCTGGTTGGAAATAATTTCAGCAGCATTAAATTTGTAGGCTATCCATAAGATAATGATATAATCCTTTTTTACTACATTCCTTTTCAAATACAAGGTTAAGTTTCTGGAAACAATTAAATAATTACTTAACCAAGAAATTTAAATTTTATCCATGAAAAAGCTGGAAGTTTTTAAGAGATGTATTCATTATGTTTTTAATCAAATTAACTTAATTATAATAAAGTTGATATATTATTATACTTAAACATATAAAAAATTATAGAATGTGACATGGCATGATTTAACTTTCCATGCTTAGTACTTATCGTTACGTAATGTCCTGACAAAAGGCACATTAAATTTTTTTTACATTGAGTTTTGCTGATTTTACATCATCAAATGAAATACAGCATTTCATAACAATTTTTTTGAATCCATGATTGATTTTCCAGAAATAATTTAGTATAGTAGCTTTCTATATTTAAGTAGCAGATTCTTTCACAAACATTATTGGAAATTAAAACTTACTCCCAAAAATGAAATATATTTAGGAAAAAAAAAGCTTTGAAAATAAATTTCATAAAAAATGCCCTAAAATAAATATAGAAAAGTAAATATAAAACTTCTGTATCCCTTTACTCCATAACGTCATTAAGTATTTCGATTGTTCACTTAATATGTGTGTTCTTTTAATTTCTACAAGGATACACGTTTACAAACTTCGAACTGTATTAGAATGTTATCAATGTATATTAAAAAGAAAAATTTTCATTAGGAAAAGAAATAGAGATTCTATTTCAACATAGCAATCAAATAATATTTATGTGTGCGGAAATTTTTTTTATGAATTTGGTTCAAATACATATATAAGTATAAATGTATTTATGTATAGTCTAAAATATTATAAATGTATAAAATAAAAAATTAATCCAAATTTACATTACTCTGTTGACATACATGTTTGGTTATACACTTTATTATTACAATGATTATAATTGAATGTATTATAGCGTACTCAGTCTGGGTAGGCTGAGACAAGGGCCGCTAAGAAATCAGGCTCGCGTATAACTTAACAGTCTTGACTAAATTTTTATTTCCAAATTTACAGAATAATTTACAAGGAACTTTCATGAACTGTAGGCTCCAAGAGAGCTGATGAATTCCTCGAATTCTGCACTTTCGGTCGGTATAAAATCCTCTCAGGTACTAGGAACCAGACTCCTAAATTCCACACTTGGGAAATAGTCTCGGAAAGTCGCTCTATAATGTCGACGATCCTTTCCGGAGAGTACTTGAGCCTCCTGGCATTCAGGCTCGAGGTCTGATGTCTATCTCTGTGATCAGGGGCCGCTCATTCTTCTCTTTCAGTCGCTTAGACTTGTCCGCGGCGGGTCTCTTTTGAGAGCAGTATCAGGGAAACCACATGTATATCTAAGATCTCTTCCAGCCCCCACAACGGCCTGCTATTTATATACAAGCTTTCCCCTAATATCTGGAACTCCATCAACCTCTAGATCCTGAGGTCACTATTCGACTCATGTTTTCGGCCGCTCCACCGATTCAAATCAGAAAGGGGAAAGAGCCAATAAATTCTCCGAATGCATCTGGCCACTCACCAGGTAATTCCAAGTTATTTTGAGAATTTACATTTGTCATGAAGGACTTAATGGCTCTTCATGAATCCTGTTTGCAGTTTCCACATCATCCGCCAATCAGAACTAATTGACTGTCTTTGGTACTATGTTGTTCCTAGGATTCAAATGTGGATATTATTCTCTTTCACAGCTGCAAAGGATGTTAAATTCCATTGAAAGTCTGGAGCTAACTTGTGAGTTTGCAAGCAATAATAGGAAAGTTTTAAAATGTGGTATTCAAGTCTTGTAAACCAGTCCAACAATTGATGGTCTCTTTCATTTATTCATTTTCATAAATTAGATTCGCTTTTATTTTTGAATTATTCTAGTTTGAATGATTTTTTTTTCAGATGACGGTTAAGTACTTTCTATAATATATTTCTGAATTTAAAAATAACTTGGGTTCATAGTTAAGACTTTAGTACTACAGTTTTTAAAGGGTTTCTTGACAAAATTTAGTATTTCAGGTTTTTTGTAAGTTAAGATTTAAAATTTTGTAGTTTTGGTAAAATTTGATTATATTTTTTTATTAGTTAGAAATAATATTTCTTTTTTTCATTTGTATAGTGTTTAATTTTTATATGATAGTATTTTTTATTTTTTGTAATTGTATTTATATACTTATATCTTCGATTCAATTTTCGATGCGCTCCTATCTTCGATTCAACAGTTCGTAGGTTAGAATCCCTCCTTGAACATGGATGTTTGTAGTGGTTCGGAATCAACTTTAAACAGTTGGTCACGGTCAAATTAGCCCTCGTGTGCAAAAAATGACCATTAAGCGACCAAACAAACCAAACCTAAGTTATGGAGTCTGTGTGGTTTGGCTTATTTGTAACTACCCAATCTTTGTAAAGCCCACCATACACGATAGAATTTTGGTTTTGAATCTGCATGACAAGTACGAAAATGTACCGTGTGTATGATAGTATGGCAATTTCAAGAAAATTCAAGCTAGTTCTGACTTTTTTTTCCTACGAGGGGCTAATTACAAGAAATAAACAATAACTTCCTGCTGTCCCTTGTCTCATCTTATAGTGTTGTAAAGTATTCTTGGCAACACTTGGGGAAAAAATAATGACATTCGCAGTTTCCATTTTATTTGTTAAAACGCTTATAACACAAATAATACGAAAATTCACATAAGTATACAAAGATGAGTCTTGTTTGTAGCAAGTTTTGATCATTGATTATACCAATCAAATAAAAAAAGAAAGCGTATAAAAAATTTTAAGATATTTATAAATTGATGGAAACTTGCAACAATTAATGATAAAAATTAAAAAAAAGTTTATGTTTATTATATGTTCATACCATGTTTATTATATGTTTACACAATGAAATATTGTTAAAAAATATAAAGTATGTTTAAAACTATTTGGTTTTTATTTTTATTAAAATATAAAGCATAATTCAGTTAATGAATTGCGGATTAGATTTCTACATTATTAATTTCATTTAAATTAAGTATTATCATCTTATTTTGTTTTAATTAAATGAAAAATAAGTTAAAAATAATGTAAAATAAATAAAAGTAAAATAAGTTTTAATTAAATTGTTTAAAACTATTTGATTTTACTTTTATTAAAATATAAAGCATAATTCAGTTAATGACTTGTGCATTAGACTTTTACATTATTAATTTCATTTAAACTAAGTATTAATATCTTATTTTGTTTTAATTAAATGAAAACTAAGCGAAAATTTTAAATTTAATTTAATCAATAAAATTTAGAGTTTTAAATCTTTTATAATAACCATAGTTTAATAAATCAATAAATTATTTTAAGAACTACTTTTATTTTCTAGTATTTTTATGCAAAATTTCTATAATTGACTCACGTTTTCTGTATTATTTGAACCAAATTAAGAAGAAATAATTGTTAAGTTTTAAATCTTTATAAGTTCTACTTATTGTCAGATAGCATAAAGTCGCATTCAATCATTCATGAAGTTTTAAGGAACGCATGAATATATTCCTTGTTATAATTAAATGTGTTACCCCTTATCCTAAAAACTCTTTCTATATTCTTCATGTATCATTATATAACTTAAGAAACTCTTATATTCTGAGTGTATTTCTTTCATCAAATTAAAATATGAAAGTTTTTTGCTATATCAGACAATTTTTTGCATCAATACAATCCAGAGAAACAGTCAGCGGTATTTCTGTGTTTAATTTACTCATGTATAACATATGATAATATTTTTTACAAAAAATATATTTCTGATAAATAAGAATAGTGTATAATATATCATAAAATCAAAAATTAGTAGTAGATATTGCAAGCAGACAAATGAGAGAAGCAATAAATACTAAAAAGACTTATAATTTCTTCAAGTCGTAAAACTGACTAAATAACTCTTTTGATTCAATAAATTTTTGGCAATTTTTGTTTTCAATTTACAAGACGTACATTTTAAATCAAAAGCAACAAATATTGAAAAATTGCACCCTTAAAAATAACTTACCTTCCAGATATGCTTCCCCAACTCTGGCCAGCAGAATTCGAGACGAGTGTGTGTGAGTGCTTAAATACTTTCTACCCCCTTAACGAATCCAAAAGGAGAAATGTATCGGGTGTGGCGGGCTTAAGATTCTTGAAAGCTGAGGAGCCTGTAAGCAGAGACCAGTAAGAATTTTATTTCACTCTTTTGCTATTGGCTTAATTGACTTTCTTTGAATATTTTTGTTCAGTATATTTAAAAACTGAGACGACTTATGTCGCATAATTTATAAAAATAGAAAATGAAAGCATTTGTAGAACTTATGTAGGAATTTAATGCACTATCAAAGTACTTAGATTACTTGTTATTTAATGTTTTTGATTATTTATTCAAAAAATTTAAGAATTTAATACAGATTATTTTCTCATTTTAATTATTTCATCTTTTAAAATATTCTTGATCTATACAATACTTTGTAATCATATTATATATGTAACTATAATTACTTCTATTTATTTAAAAAATGTGTCATATTATTTGTATATATTTGATACATATTTGAAGTATTTAACTTAGAAATGACAAATATTTTGTCTACAAATTATGTAAAGAAGTACAAGGGCTAATAAATCCATCCTCTCTAAAAAGTCTTTGAATAAAACTTTGCATAGTGGAACCTTAATATATTGGTGGAATTTCTTAAATATCCTGGTGCTGCTAGTCACTAAATTTAATCCCATAGGAAAAAAAACTTTACACCATTTGTCGAGATTTAAATATCTTTGAGTCTGCAATTAAGAAAAAGAAATTTGACAAAGAAAACAAATTTGGAATTATTTGAATGCCAGTTAAAGTAGCAAATTAGTTTATAAGGAAGTGATTTTTAAATTTAAAAAGTTATATACATACAGTTGCAACAGTATTCAGGATTATATAATGAACATTATTGAAGAGTAATTTTAATTTATTTGGATTACTAAAAGCTGATTTTCTAAAAATTATTTTATTTCCCTCAATATACTGATTATGACAACAAAAATTATTGAATTATAGAATCTTTTAATTGGAAATAAAACCACAAGAAATACTTCCACCAACTCGAATTGGTTAAACACAGTCGTTCAGTAGTTACCACGATCTAATGACGAGATTGATACCAAAGTGTGGACACTCCTCTTTTCAACTCAAACCACACCTTCACAGGGATATTAGACTAAACGAATCATACTACACCTGCAAAGCCATTCAACTTTCCGAATAAGAGGTGGCTTCCTCTGCAAAGCAGTCATTGGTTATAACAAATACCTTCTCTCTGGAACCACCTATCTTCTGGAGGGGAGGAATCTTTTCCTACCTGTCAATGATAGTCCTCTCATTGTTCTTTCTAAATAAGGAACGTGAGCGTTTAGGAAATGAACGATTAGAAATTTCTTTATTTATTCCAGGATAAGAAGAAAAAAAAAACATTTTTTAATTGCTTAAATAATAATTTTTCACATGAATATGGTTTATTGGTTCAGAATACGAAAGAATTTTATATTCTGAAAGTAGATCCGAAAGAAAGGTCTATATCTTGAACTACACATAAATTCGTAATTTTCAGTAAAAGAAAATCTCTTATCAATGTTAAGGTAAAGATTTCACACCGATGCTCTGAATGAAATGTATTTTGAAACTCAAAGTTACAATTTATGGCACATATTGCCTTGCTATTTTATTAGTTCTTGGAAATTACTAGACATGCACATTCTACTCTAGATTCTTTAACAAAACGCATTATGAACTCTTTAAATAGCATGATGTGTATTGAGATTTGGTATGAATATCGCATTATCATGCACATTTTCAGAAAATGTTATTTGTCACATGTCAGGAGTCACAATATACTAGAAACAACTAGGACTACATACTGTACCATTTATTTCTATTTTCACTTCAGTGGAAGATAATACGTGTCTTTTGTGTAAAGCAATGTTCGTCGATGAATACATGGACTGTAGCAGAATTGTGTATATGTAAAATTACTAATACTCTCACCTGACATGAGTTCTACGAACATTTTTGAGAAATTGTGTTTAATATATCAAAAGAGTGTATAATGAAAAGTAATGTGGATTGCATTTTTAGTGAATGATTTATTCGTAAATTTCAGAGAGAAAAATTATAAATACCATAGAAAAATAAGAGTAAGAGTCGAAAACTCTTAACATAAATATATAGTTTTAGAATTGAATTTTCGTATACTTTTATAAAAATCTAAATGTTTCCTATGCAATGATATTTTTAATTTTCATTCATAGCGTGAAAGTGATATAAACGAAATAAAAAAAGAAAAAGAACCCTAAGCAACATTTAAGAAAATATGCTGTTGCTTCTTTTAAGAAACATTTGTAAATGAATTAAATTAAATATCATGTCACATCTGGAAAATGCTTCAGCAGGTAAAAATGTTTCATAAGCAACAGCATATTTAGAATTTAACTAGAAAATTCTAAAAATGTTTCATTTTATATTGTAAAAATTAAAATATGGTAGAGCAGCTAGAATATTTTTAACCAGAATCGCTGTAATGATAAATTAAAAAGTTTAAAAAATTTAAAGCTTACAAGATCAATGAAGAAATGAAAAAATAACATTTAAAATTTTAATTACATGAAAGACCAACTTTTAAAATGTTGCATTTAGAAGCTATTAGAGGAGAACAATACCAAATAAATAATGAAACATCCAAGCATAAGATATTAAAACTGTTGAAGAAATTATTCAAAGTTTAAGATTGTTAACTGTTTAAGTTTCTTTCTTTGAGACACGCGAATATGATACTCTGTCAATAAGATGTATCAATACGCGCGCGCACTCGCGCACACGCAGCGTTAAGCCAAAATCAATATTTCATCATTATATAGGTTGTATTACATACCTTTTTATCTTAAAACAAGAGTTCAAAATGTGACTGAAATTAAAAAGATTGCGAAATGGGAAGAAATTAAAATTATTCATTGTATCTAAATTGGGCTTTGAAATCGGATTAGGCGGCATTGTTGCTATTGGATGTTTGTAAAATTAGTTTATATTTTAAATAAGTTTCAAGGAGACAAAAAAATTACCATTTTCTGATGTTGAGGATTTTTTAGTTTCAAACAATGAGAGATATATTGGAAATATTTTTATGAAATGTGTATTTTTTATTTGCTTAATATCGATAATTTTACACAAGTACTTAAATTCCTCACAGTATAATAATATACCTTTGTCAAATAAATTAAAATAATGATTAATAAAGAATAATTTGAAATAAGTATTCAACTAGCTTAAACGAAGCGTTATAAAATGGAGATAACCATAACTTCCCTAAGTATAGGCAACATGAAAAGAATTCATGAAGAACTCAAATAAATTTTCTTTTCAAGGAATATTAAAAAATAGCAAAATGGATCTTTTAATAATAATTTGAAAATAGAATCATTTACAAAACTTTTTTGACTATATAAATATTTCTATTTTAGATTCTTATGAAAATTCAAATATAAGATATTTGTATTAAACTGATTATCTCAACGTTAAAAGAATCTGATTCATGATATTAAATGGTGTATTATATTCTTTCAATATGCTTATTAAATTATTAAGTTTCTTGATATAATGCAGAAAATGAATGAAATTTAAATAACATTGTAATAAAATCAGTATTCCTAAAAAATACTTATTGTCAATTTAAAAATAATATTGTATAAAAACAGCTCATTTATGGTTGGCTATTTTTCAAGTGGTTTAAAAATTTATATTTATAGTATTTTTTATTGTTCAAATAAATTCAGTAAAATCGTATACTTCCTTTTAACATGTGAATTTCATTTTTCATGAATATTCTGTGAGTATGTAAAAAAGTGAATCAAAAATTATATATTTATGTAATAGGTAAATATATAAAAATATTTATGAATTATTATTTATATATTTATTGAAGAAGACATTATACAATATTCTAGACTTTTTGTTGTCATCTATTTTAATAACTCCTTAGTTTTAATGAGCTTAAATTATATCTTTTACACCTTTTGTGATCTGATTTAATTTTAAATTAACGAGGCTGTTATTTCAGAGCTCTATTTGATGTTAGATGCTTAATTTTGAGGTGAAGAGCATTATGTACCATTTAATTATAATTTTTAAACAGGGCATCACGCACCTAACCACAGTATAAGCATAGAATTCATGAGAAATTAAATTAGAATTAAAAATTTGAAATCATACATTAAGAAAACAAAATAAAAGTCAATAAGGATTATGACACAATGCAATTAATAATTATGAAATACTTTACATTTATTTGTTATGAGAGAAGGTAATATTTTAACGGAAATTTTGAAATGTATTTAGGTATTCCCTAATGTTATATATTCTTTAGAAAATAAAATATTATTTATAGTCCTATAATGTAAATTAATAATAATTTTCAGTCTGTATAAGTGAGAGAAAATATAAACTCAATAAAACAGATTTTGCAATATATTTTATAATGATAAATAGGAAAACTCAAATTTAACAAACTATAAAATTTAACATTTTTTGATATTTTATTAAGCATTTGAAAGAAAAACATACATTAAAGGGTATTTTCTCCTCTTTTCAAAAATAGAATATTTTGAGTATAATTACATTGCTTATAATGAATACCACGAATGTTAATGTTATTAAATCCCAAACACATGTTATGTTAAGTATTAAAGATATACTACAAATCTAAAACCTAATATCTAATCCTTATATTATCAACTTCTCACTCACAGTGATAATCCTTAAAAAAAGTTGAGAGAAAATTGATTATAGATTATTTAGGGCTGAAATTGATTTATTGAATTTCTTAAAAGTGAGAAATGTCTCACTTTTAAGTCTTTTAGTCTTTTAAAATTGATTGTATTATGGATCGTAAAAGCAATTGCATTTTAGCTTACGATATTAAGCTTTATATCGAACTAACACATATTGCATTGAAAATTATTGATGTAGGGAATTGAATTAATTCGTTTTCACATTGCCTCTTGTAATTATCTTCAATATTATTTTACCTTTTCCGAGACTTTTTTCTACACAATCGTCTTTTTCCAGAATCAAATGTTTCTGCATTCATCTTGTCCCTATATAGGACATTCTTTTGTCTATTATCTGCAAGATAATACTGTTCTGCTTTCACTTTTCAACAGAATAATCTGTCAGTTTTTATGAACATAAATTGTAGCTTTGGTATTCATTACAATGGAGTAAATTTTAAGCAATTTGACTCGAAAAACATCATTATTTATTTTGTTTTTTATATTATATGTTGATATATTTATTACAAATGTTTTGCAAATGCTAATATATTTAAAATATATTAGCATTTGTAAGAAAAGGTAATATTATTACCTATTATATTATATATATATAGATCGTACTAATTAAATTTTTTATTTTCCAATTTATTAAATAAAACCAAATATATTTATTTGACAATATAAAAAGTAAAATAGTGTGATTTATTTTTAAAAAATTACATGTCATTGATTTATAAAACATAAAATCTTGAAGGATTTCAAGAAAACTATACATTCTGCTAAGAAATGTTATAAAGGGAAGTAGCTGGTACACTATTTTTGAAATAACAAAATAGCCGTGGTAGACACAACACCCTGGAATATTCGAAAATATTTAATTTCATTGCATTTTAGAATTTCTCTCAGGAGATACTATTAGAATATAATTAAAAGCATTGTAGATTCTACAAATATGGAATGCATGTCAAAGCGCATATGTATTCTTTTATGAAGTGTATATAATTAAGAAATATAATGCCAGCGTTTTCATCTTCAAAAAATATAAATTTACTTGAATGAATTTAAATTTTAAAAACTTTTAATTAAATTTATTGAATCGAAAAAACACCTTAGTACAGAATTTATCACTCAGTTTATAATTTCAGATATTTTCGGTTGCATAGTACTTCATAAAAGCAACAAGCTTGAACAAACATGAAAAGTATTTACAGGCTAAATCACTTATAATTGAATATATTAATGAAATTTTTATTATGTTTTATTTTAAAACATATACATATGCAACACAAAAGAAGTTATATTTAGGACTATACTTTGAAACATGTATCATATACCTATTTACAATAATATATATATATATATATATATATATATATATATATATATATATATATATATATATATATATATATATATATATATATATATATATATATATATATATATATATATATATTATAAGTGTGTGATTTAAGAAACCTAATCATTAATGTTTTCTTAATTTTTTTGAGAGCAAAATATTTTTGGACTACCTAATATGTTGAAATATTTTGAAAATTTAACTTTTGAATAGATACAGCAATTAAAGAAATATACTGCAGATTCTTTTTATTAAAATTTTAAGAAAATATTTTCCATTATGACACGTTATGACAAACTTTCCATTCTTCGATCAAAGTTAGAATAAACATTTTGTAGATATTTCAATAATATAACTTGAAAGCATATATAACACATACATTAGGTATTAAACTAAAAAATGACATTAAAATCTCATTTTTAACAATAAATTAAAAATTGATAGCATATATTGTGAAGACATAAATTTTTTGATGTTGCATAGCATTATAAAGTGGCAAAAGAAAGGTGCTTTTTGATAATAATTTAAGAGTGCACTTTTCCTTAATACCTCCAGAATACTAAATATATCCTTTATAGATCTAATTTTTATCCAGTGTTCTTCAGAACATTTTAAACAAAGTAGTCAAGTAAATATTGTCACAATTTCTCAATATACACATGTACACATGATATAAATATAAACTATATACTATGAATGACGCATGTAAAAAGCATTTGTGGTACATTTTATGATAAATCCTTAATAAATGCATAAAACCATAAGTATTTCGTTACAAAACGAATTAGTAAAATCTAAATATGTAGGAAAACAAATCTAAAATGACATTACTCAAATTATATTAACTTGAATTAACCTTATATTTGAAAGGTTTGAGAAAATTATTGTGTTCGGAACTGACTAGAAAATATATGGTAATTTGATTGTGTGTGATATATTCATTTAGAAGACGTAGTCTCGTCCTAAAAGTTTATATAATCTGAAATGTAATACTTTTATTTTATACATATTTTAAATCCAATATTATTTATAATATTTATGTTGATATTCATTAACTTATTTTGAATTAACTAAATAAATTTTAATTATTATACAATTTAAATAAATTTAGTTGATAGAGAAGTATTAATTAAATATTTTTAAATATTTAATGGTGGGAAAGCAAATAAAAATAATCAAGAACAATAAAAGATATCAATCCAAAAGAGACACAAAATTGAAAGAAAGACCAACCATTTCCTCAGAAGCTCTCTCGCATGCCAATATTTAGCTGTCTCGGAGTCAAGTCCATAGAGTGAACTACAGTGATATCGATAGTCACGATTCATGGGTTATTTAGAACAACATAATCGACAGTCAAAATGGTCATAGATTCATTAATTATACGCACCTCTTTATGAGCCTTGGTTGATCGAATGCTTAAGATGTGGTTCAGTTCTGCGATTCGAATACCAATGAGATAATTTCATTTGAAAACTGAAATTTTATAATTGTAAAATTTTTTATTGTTCGAATATCTGTTTAGTAACATTCGAATTTTTCTTTTAAATATAAAATTCATAGTTGTCGAATGCTTTTAGTGTATACAAAAATTGAGTCAAAAGTTATATATTTATGTATTATATAAATATATGAAAATATGTGAGCAATATTATTTATATATTCATTGAAAAAGAAATCATATCTAACACTAATTATTTTTGTTATACCTGTTGTTCTTGCTTCTTAGTTTATGAACGTGAATCATCCGTGAATTTTACTCCTTTTTTGATCTCCTATATTTCCATTGACGAGGCTTTCATTTTAGCTGTATATGGTGTTAGATGCTATATCCTGAGGGAAAGTATATGATGCACCGTTTAATTAAAATTTCAAAAAACAGGACATCACACATACTTAACTACAGAATAAGCACAGAATTTGTAAATAATGTAATTAGTTTTTAAGAGTTGATATCTTGCATTATTAGACTACAATATATGACCATAAGAAATATAACATACTGTAACTGTTATATGCATTTAGTTGTAATTTAGTTGATTTGTAAATGCAAATAAATATGCATTTAGTTGAATTTATTTATTATAAGAAATTCTAATATTTTAATGGAAATTTTAAAGTTTATTATTTATTCATTAAAGTCATACAGTTTCAAAAACAATAATTATAGTTTTATAATGTAAATTAATATTACTTTTCACCTTGTATAAGTAAGATTACGTATCCACTCAGTGAAGTAGATTTTGTAATATATTTATCATGATAAATACAGAGGATATTAACACATTTTTAGAACGATTTTGGGGCCGTTTAATTAATATTTAAAATTTAAAGACCATTTTTTTAAATGTTCGATCTGATAGCCTTTTTTCTGGACTTTTTCTGGTCTGCATCATGATTTTCATGATAGAAGTGCTTTTCGTAAAATTTCCAGGGGTATTGCTTTCCATTCCTCTTCTACTACTTTCCAGAGTCCATCTATCGTGGTGGGTTTGCGTTTAGAAAGATCTCTTTTTAACAAACCAAAGGCACAATAGTCCATAGTTGAAACGTCAGTGGACTTCACAGGAATATGTTGAAAAGACATATATGCAATACCTGCATTAGTTTTCATTTTATCAAGGAATGCTGTGGTAGTTTTCGAAGTATGACTTGTTGCCTTGTCTTGATGTTCACTCTTTGAAAGTCTTTGGGATAAAGAAGTGGAATTGCCTCTGTAAATATTGGACGTAAAATCTTCTCCTGATAGTATGATGAGTTAGTTTTAACATTTTTTTCTACTCTTCTTATTTTTAATTTCCCATTGTAGGAGAAACCTGCGACTATCATAAACCCCTTACTGAAACTTTCTTTACATTGACGGAACCAGGTTTGTACATTTTTTTCTCCTCGTTTTCTATAGTAAATGGACCTTTTTTTGTTGTACTCATTTAGGTAAACCCACGCTTCATCAAGGTTCACAATGTATTTCCATTTATGTCCTGCTAAATGGTTTTCATACAGGATTCTACAAAATACTTTGCGTTGAGCCACATGCTTCGGCAAAAACTAGTGAACATTATGTTTTTTAGCTTTTTTAAATTGTAAATCTTGATTTATTATTTTATTTATTGTTGCTAAAAATGTATCTAAAGACTTTGCAATTGATTTCGGTGTTGGCGGATTTTCTCTTGTTACCAGGGATTTCACATTAGAAATATTTGAAACAGTACGTACTTTTTTCGGATACTCGTTTGGAGTCTTCTTTCCATGTAGAAATAATGATTGACGGTTTTACCTGTCCGATTAATAACGTTGCTTATTTTGCACTTAGAAATTTTAATACCATGCATTTCACAACGTTTTTGAATCCTGGAATAAGAATATTTCTCTTTGGAAAGCGCCAAAACATATCTTCCAATCCACAGCTTGTTTACATGCGAGATTTTGAAAGAAGAATAAATTTAAAAGTAACAGACGATATTTCTCATTTCAAATAATAAGCTGTTGAAAAACATTTTTGTTCTAAAACATTTATTTTTTTAAAATTCTTAATCGAAATCGTTCTAAAAATGTGTTAATACTGTAGTAAAAGTTAAATTATGCATGCTCTAAAATTTAATAGCATGCTCTAATAATAAATGCATGCTCTAAAATTTCTGGGTGTCTTATTGTGAATTACGTTTAAAATGATTGAGAAATTTTTACTTAAAGGGTATTTATTAAAGTACTATTCACTCCAGTGATATTTAAAAATATACAGGAAAAGAATAAATTGTTTTTATTCATGTCATCAAAAAATAGTATGCTTAAAGTTACCATTAGAAGTAATATTTTGCAGTCCCACTTGATAACTATAGAATATTTACAATTTATTTCATATTTTACACAAATTTTATTTGTTTATTATATATACTTCCAATGAGATTTTTTATTAAGTTAAGACTAAGAAATGACTGTCTGACAGGAATATGAACGTGGTTAGCAATTTTTTATTAATTTATTATATTAAATTTAAAAACAATATAAGGCAAAACAAAAATTTAGAATTTGCGTTTCAAATAATTGAAAACATTCAATCGTTTTTTAATTAACGTTGAAATATCAAACTTTTTGTTTTGAAATTTTGATGAGTGTTAATTTTAACTAGCCATGTTACTTCTATTCACAGTTTATTTTTATGTATCTTTAGTTCTTTCATATAATCTGAGTTTTTAGTTCAACTATGAAAAAAAGCAAAATTAAAAAAATTAAAATTAATAAAAAAATTAAAAATATAAAATTTTAAATTGATTGAAATTTAAGATTGAAAAAATTTTAATAAAATTAAAATTGTTATAATTTAAAATATTTTAAACTTTTAATATTTTCTAAAAGTGTATGTAAAACGGAAAAATTTTTTTCTAAAATTTTATTAGATCTGCAAATTTTACATTATATGTATGTTTATTGAGAGAAAAATATTGAGTAATAATTAAATAAAAATAACTAACAATGAAAATTCTTTTAGAAAATTTTAGCAGAATGAAAGAAAATATAAGTCAACTAGAAAAAAACATATCAAAATATTAAGAAATTTGGAAAACGTTGTAAGGAGATTTAATTATTTACAATGCAATGGAAAGAAATGAACAATAAAAATGGAATCAGTAAAAATGAAAATACATAACCAGAAATTTCGAAAAAATAATGAAAACATTGAAAAAAAAATTTGTGCTTATCCCATTTTTCTCTGCTGAGGAAAATGGAGAAGAATAAGACGTTTTTTAAAATTTGCATAAAATTCTAATGAATGAATGCATTATAGAATGCATGTATGCATACATCTTTGCATGGTCGCTAGGTTGTATGTATGTACGGTCAAGACAGTATGTACACGCCAAGATGTAACGATAGAGCAGCCTTTAGGGAACACGATTGATCTTAGGTTAAGTCGGAATTCGAACTCTTCACCTTCTGATAATGAGAACGACGCCCTTAACAACCAGGCTACGTAGGGATTCTTGTACCCTTTGTGTGTGTGTGTGTGTGATCTCCTTTAAATTTTAAACTATCAAGGCTTTTATTTCAGTTCTATTTGATGTTAGACGCTATATCTTGAAATGAAGTACGTGATGCACCATTTAATTATAATTGGAAAACAAGGCATCATGCACCTAACCAAATTACAAGCATAGAATTCGTATAAACAATTAAATTAGATTATAAAATTTGGTATTTCGCAATCATTTTCATCATATTATTTTCAGTATAATTATATTTCTCATAAAGATTGCCATTAATGTTGACATCAAGAATTCCTAAACATTAAACTGAACGTAAGTGTTATACTATACAATTATACTCTAATAACCTATCCTTATGCTATCGAATTCTCCCTCATGGGAAGAGCTCTAAAGATTTGAGAGAAAATCGAATTAATAATAGATTATGTAGGGCTTAAATTGATTTCTTGAGCTACTTAGCAGTGTGATTTAGTTAGTTCTTTTAATCTTTTACAAATGGAATCAATTATGATAATTAAAGTAGAATTATATTTTGTCTAACGATTTTAAACTTTACATTTATTTACTGGTGAAATTGCTTACAATAGAACATATTTACGCAAATATTATTCATTCAATTTGATTATAATTTTTTTATTTTAATACTAATTCAATGATATCTAGAAAATGAATATAATTATGTATTACATTAAGAAATGATACAAAAATCTTATTTCATAGAATAAATTAAAAATGGTCAACATATATAGGGACAAATATCAATTGTTTGATGTTGGATAATATTCTGAAGTTGCAAATGAAACGTGCTCTTTAATAATAATTTAATAGAGCCCTTCTTTTTTGCACCTTCAGAATACTTAAAGAATCAGAATGACTTCTTTCTGAGGTTCTTCAGAACATTTTAACAAAATGGCCAAATAAATATTATAACAGTTTAAGTCTTCAAATTGATCAAAATACATTTGCAAGGTACATTTTTTATACAGAAGACAAAATAGTTGAAGACAAAAATTATTTTCTAATATTAGGAAAAAATTTCTTAAATATTAAGTCTAAATAAAAAAAGTATTAAGTTTATACTCATAATAAATTTTTAGTTTGATTTAAAAATAAAATGCTATGAAATAATTAAAACCATATAATAAAAACCGTTATAATTAAAACCATAAACAATACAATTGAATATAACTCACTTGAAAATTCCACAGTATCACTCAAAATAATAGCAGATCCTATTACGGGTTGAGCTTTCTTTCTTCACTCGAAGTGTTGATTTTAAACTTTTACTGAATATATAAGATAATGATTGTAAAGAAATAATAATAAAATTTTTAACAAAAAAACTTGTTCCAAAAATTGGAAAAGCAAAAGAGATACGGAATTTATTTATTCTGTGTTATATTAAAAATGTTTGAAAATGCAACAAAAGTAATCCTCAGTAATATATTTGCAAAAATATTTGAAAGCTATAAATAAAAATAAATTATTAAAATCACATACAAATCTATTAGTTCTTATTTACTTAATTTTTTGAAATACATGTTAATATATTTAATGCACAAAATATAAATTAGTTTTTAAAAAATATTTCATACTAATACTTATTACAGTATAAATAGATCGTATTATAAATAGATTTTCTCGGTGTTTCAAAATTTATAGTTTCATATATTTATATAATTTTTTACCCATTTATTATATTTTCATATATTTATATAATATTTTAATTTATCAAAATTTATATATTAAAGTATTATATAAATATATGAAAATTTTGAGCAATAAATATTACTTTTTTACTTTTGAATGAGACATAATAATACTTATTTTTGTTATTCATGTTGTGATTACTCTTATTTTATATTTTCGATGAATCATAAGTAAACTTTGCCCCTTTTCTGATCTAATTTAAATTTCCATTGACGAGGCTTTCATTTCAGCTGTATATGCTGTTCCTGCTATATCTTGAGGGAAAGAATATCATGCACCGCTTAATTAAAATTTGAAAACAGTGCATCACATACTTAACCACAGAATATGCACAGAATTCGTAAATAATATAATTAGATTTTATAAACGATAGATATCTAGCGTTAGATGAGGTGTGCCAATAAGTTATATTTCAGAAAATATTTTGAAGTATACACATATCTTTCAGTACACAGTAAAAAATATAGTTGAAACTATATATCATCAATTCTGTGACATAAGAAGACTGATATTTAAAGTAATCTTAAAGAGAACAAAATTTTTTAGACACTCTAACACATTGAAATATTTCAAAAGTGTAATTTTTAAAGTGTAAAAGCGAAACGAGAGTACAAATTTGTTGATATTCCAAAAAAACTGCATGACAATTAATTAAGTATTAAAGTGAAATAAAAATTTTATTTTAACTATAAATTTAAAATCAATAACTTTTACTTTAATAAACATCAATTTTTGATGTTGCATAATATTATGACTTGGCAAAAGAAACGTGCTCTATGTCAATAATTTAAGCGATTCCTTTCAATAAAAAACTTTAGAATAATAAATGAATCTATTAAAGGTTTCATATCTTTCTAAATTTCTACAAAATATTTTAAGCAAAGTAATAAAATAAATATTATCACAATTTATGTCTTCAACTTAATGAAAGTATATCTATAAAGTGCATTTTTGTTATTGAAGAAAATAATGGAAGAAAATAGTAAACAATATCAAAACATAAAATAAAAATAATTTATATACTATGAATGCCATATATGAATCATTTATAAGTAAATCATTTCATATGGAGAGGGCCAGGTACCCGTTACCACTTAGAGAACACAATTGAGCAACATCTTTACGGCGGTGCATGATTGCTCGTTTGGGGAGGAATTATTCTGGGTTCCAGAACTAACCTGCATGTCCAGAATGTAATCATGAAAGTCCTCACCTATCGGGATGTCATTCTAGAACAACATGTACGTTTGTTTCGGGCACCATGGGTGCAGAATTTCTGTTTATGAATGACAATGCCTGTAATCACCGTACAAACATTATAAACGAATGCCTTCAGTCGGAGGATATCACCTGTATAGACTAGCCAGCATACTCTCCGGACTTGAATCCAATTGGGTATGTGGGGAACATCCTTGGCCGATGAATTGCAGCCCGTCAACCCCCTCCTACATGTCTACCGGAATTTCGGAGAGCATTGCTTAATCAGTGGTGTAAAATTCTCCAAGATCAGATCGATAATTTGATACTCAGCATGCCTAGGCGTTGTACGGTCTGTATTGCATCGTCTAGGGGAGCATACTCTGTATTGACCAACATACAAACCATGTTAGATATGTTTTTTATAAATAAGTTTCTTAAATATTAAGTATATTCTTATTTTTTTCTTGAAATTTGCTCCAGGGTGTAAGAATCGCAATTTTAACTAATGATGTCATACATATAGCATCTGTTTTGCTCTTTAACTTTTGTTTAATAAATAGACTTTACAAATAAGTCACACTTGTTTTGCTTTTGTCTCTTTTTTTGCCTGAACTTGCATTATCTTAATTTATGGACACGAGTGTATTATATAAATATGTGAAAATTTTGAGCAATATTATTTATGTATCGTTGAATGAGACATAGTATATAATAATACTTATTTTTGTTATACATGATTTTTTATTATTATATATTTTAAATGACTCATAAGTAAGCTTTATTATTTTTCTGATTTAATTTAAATTTCCATTGACGAGGCTTTTATTTCAGTTATATATGATGTAAATTCTATATCTTGAAAAAAAGTATATCATACATCGTTTAATTAAAATTTGAAAACAGTGCATCACATACTTAGCCACAGAATATACACGGAGTTCGTAAACAATATAATTAGACTGTTTAAGTCTTGCCTCAGATGAGATGTGCAAATAAATTACATTTCGGAAACATTTTTTAAAATTAAATGTATCTTATGGCAAACAATAAAGAATATATTTGAAACTATGTCATCAATTCTGTGACATAAGTAGCTTTTTATTTAAAGAAATCTTGAAGAGAGCAAAATTTTTAGACACTAACAAATTGAAATATTTCAAAAGTGTAATTTTTGAAGGGTAAAAGCGAAATGAGAGTACAGATTTTGTTTATATTCCAATGAAACTGCTTGATAATACATGTAATTAAGTATTAAACTGACATAAAAATCTCATTTTAACCATAAATTTAAAATCAATAACTTTTATTTTAACAAATATTTGATGTTGCATAATATGACGTGGTAAAAGAAACGTGCTCTATGTCAATAATTTAAACGATTCCTTTAAATTAAAACCTTCGGAATAATAAATGAATCTTTTACAGATGAGATATCTTCCTGAATTTCTTCAGAAGTTTTTAAATAAAGTAATCAAATAAATATTATCACAATTTATGTCTTCAACTTTATGAAAGTACATCTATAAAGTGCATTTTTATTAGTGAAGAAAATATTGTACACAATTTCAAAACATAATACCAAAGTAATTTATACACTCTGAATACCACATATATAAAATAAACTCTGTAATTAATTTTACTATAAATGATTAAAAATATTTAAAATCATGAATAATTCACTAGGAAAGATATTAGTAAAAATTTAATAAATCGATAAGAAATAAACTAACACACACATTTCAAAAACTTAAATTAAACTTATATTTAGAGCTTATAATATAATTATTGTATTCGAAAGATACTAGAAAGTATTCTGACCGTTTGATTGTTAACGATATTAGTGTGAAAATATTTTTTAAAAGAAATACCATATTTCTAAAAATATATTGATTCTAAAATTAAAAACTTCTTTTTAGCACAAATTATTTAAAGCTAATATTACATTTTATAATATTTATGTTCATATTAAATAGCCCAATTTGAATTATTTGAATAAACTTTAAATATTACAGAGTTTGAATATTTAGGTGATAGAAAACTATTAATTATATACATTTCCAAAAAAATTAATATAAAACAGCTGTTTATGTGACATGGTTATTCAAATAATTAAGATGTGGTTCCGATTTCAGATTCGAATAGCGAAGAGATAAACTCATTTAAAAACTAAATTTAATAATTATAATATTCTTAGTTATTTACGGATAAATTTCGTAATACACCAAGCGTTCTTTAACATGTAAATTTCATATTTATTGAATGTTCTGAGTTTATGTAAAAATTGAATCAAAAGTTATATTTTTAAGTATGATATAAATATATGAAAGTATGTGACAAAATTATTCATATAATTATTGAAAAATACATCGTTTATAACACCGTAATGATGTTAAATGCCATATCTTAAGGGAAAGAATATGATTCACCGTTTAATTAAAATTTCAAACCAGGGCATCACATACTTAGCCTTAGAATAAGCATAAAATTCATAAACATAGCTAAATTTATATAGTTGACATTTTGCATTATTAGACTAAAATATATGCTAATAAAGAATATAACATATTGCAATTGTTAAAAATTTAATTTGTTCACTTAAATTTTGTAAGAAATTATAATATTATAAATGACAATTTTAGAATTATTTAGCTTTTCATTAAAGTTAAATAGTCTTAATAATACTGTTTATAGTTTTATATCGTAAATATATATTAATTTTCACTGTGTATAAGGAAGATAAATTATGACTCTCTCAGTAAAATAGGTTTTAAAATATATTTTATCATGACAAATGATAAAAAATAAACTAAACATGATCTAAAATTTAATAACAACTTCTGGCTTTCTTATTCTAAATTACTTATAAAATATTAGAAAAAATATAGGCTAAAGAATATTTTCTCAACATTCCAAATATATTTTTTTCTATCTTTAATAACATTTGAATAACATTTTACATTATTGTACAATGTGTATTTAAAAGCATAATTAACATGTAATATTTCACTGAAATTAAGTATTATTTCTTATTTTACTTTATTACTGAATAAAACTATTATTTCTAATATTAGGAAATTTTTTCTCAAAAAATTAATTAAATATTATTGTATTTATCATATAGTATGCTATGTTATGTATAACCTTAATATTTTATATTTATATTGATAGTAAAATGTTTAATTTGATTGGAAAATACAAAACTGTATAAGAGATATAAATGAAACACCATAATTAGTAGAATTGAAAATAACTAACTTGAAAATTCCATAGCTTCCCTCAGGATAGTACCTAATCACATTAGAAATTACGCTTTCTTTCTACACTCAAAGTGTTACATTTAACCTTTAATGTACACATAAGGTAATAAATTTATGAAAATAATAATATAATTTTTGAACATAAATCTTGTTTCATACGTTTCAACAGCATTAGAGAGCAATTTAAGGATTTCAGTCATTCAATTATTACTTACAAAGGTTTAAAAAAGCATCAAAATTTACTCTCTGCAATGCATTTATAAACATATTTGGAACTATAAATAATAATGATAAATTAATAAAATACAAAACAAATCTTTTAATTCTTACTTTTTTTGAATTTTTAGATTCTAATTTATTTTGGTATGAAATGTGTTAACTTTATAAAAATAATCATAATAATACGTTTTATAGTATAAATAGATGGTATTTGTTATATAGTTTGCGTTTTGAATTGTTAATATAATGCAAATGCATTTGTTTGTCTACATAAAATGTATAATCGTGACATTGACATTTTAAAAACTTAAATTTAATTCAATTATAAAAATTAAAGTCTCTAAGAATGCAAAAAACAAAAACTATACATGATGCTAAGAAATGTCCTAAAGTGATGTAGCTGGTGAGCCATTTTACAAAACTGAATAGTCATGGCATCACAACGCAATAAATTACTCAAAAATATTTAATTTCTTTTAATTTTTGAGTTCTTCTAAGAAGAAGATATTAGAATATAGTTTAAAAAGCATTATAGAATCTAAAAAACTGGAATGCATTTCTAAAGAGTATATTTATTCCTTTTATGAAGAGTACATAATTAAATAATGTGATACCAGTGTGTTTGGATCATCAAAAGTTATCAATTTAAATGATTAAGTAATTTTAAATATTTTAAATAAATTTAAGCTGCAAATAAAGGTCTTAACAATTTATTAATCAATTTGAAATGGATGTTTATAGAACTTCTCTGAATCTACTCTACACAATAGATGTTGGTCTAATTCTTCCTGCGGAAGAAATCACCGTTGCGAATCCAATTAATCAATCCAATCTAAACTGAGAATAAATTTTTTATCTGCTAAAGTAAAAATGAAGCTTATTTCATATTAGTATACGAGTTTTCATTTTCAGTATAGTTTGAAAATATTATTTTAATAATAACTTAATTTACAATATTTTAAATAATGGAGACAATAACTTATAGGCAGCACATTTGCGATTACACTTTAGATGATATTTTTGATAATTTCTGACATATATTTTATTTGTTATCTTATCTGTAGAGTAAAAAAATTTAGGGAATACTCCATAAAATATAATTGTATCCGATTTTCTAATTCAGAAGTATAATTTGAAGTATATTTGACTGCATTATCTATTAATGAAGATTTCTTTTTTTTCAAAGTGAACAACCTATTATCCAAAGAATATTGTAGTATAGCACTCATGTCTATTCGCACCTGGTAGTTTGGCACTAATATGTAAACGATAGCCTGACTACAAAATTTCTTAAAAATATTTTTAAGCAGATGTAATTGTTTTGTCTTCAGGAAAATTTTTCTCTTTGATAAGGAAATAGGCTATTATCGCTAGGAAGAAAATCGGAAAAACTTCACGCTGACACCCAGACACTGCTACGCATTGTCTATTATCCAATTATTAACAATAGTTGTGATTGATAGAAAGTTTCTTAATAATGTGTTCCTACAGCTATGCAATTGTTATCCAAATAAAGATATATATGACATCGTTAAATTGATATTGTAGCAGTTATCACCTATTTCGTTGATTCCAATAATTATATACACAATAGTCATAGCTAAACCCTGTTAAAAGCAAATAACATAAATAAATCTTAGTCATTTACTATTACATTTATTATATAATTAAATATTAAATTTATTGTAGTTTAATATATAAAAAGTAGTAAAAATGAAAAAAAATTCTGTAATTTGCGTATGAGAAAGCAAATTATCCCCAATGAGATAAAATAAAATCCGTTATGAGATGCAATGAAACACCCTGAAGAGACACGAAAGCTTTGCCCTTTGTTTATAAGCTAAAAAGAGCATAATCTATCGGATCAATCCAGAATTATTCAAAAGACAAATGTAGATAGCCTCTAATAATTTGCTAAAATTATTCTTCAACTGAAGGATATGAATGTTTCATTTCGATTTTCAGCATCCATATTTGTTGTGCAGATATTTGAAAATATTAGTACTGCTAGGCTACCAACACTTTGACACGAACAACAAGTTGCCACAAAAGAGGCAATATGTAACTTAAAGCAAAATATTTTCCGAAGATTTAAAATAGTGGAGTAAAGTTATCATCATTTTTTTACTATGATCCTTTCCAAAATAGGATTATGATTATTGAAACAATTAATAGTTGTCTTAAGCAAGTTATTGAATTTTTTACAAGGAAATTATTTGAAAATTTTACTGATTCGATTCAATGGGCATTTTAATCAAATTGATTCACAGGAATAATAACGTTGATACACACATTGTTATACTTAAATCATTATGATTAATAGGATGTAACGGTGTGTGGTTAAGTTTAAACTGACCATACGTAGTACAAATACTATTCAAGTAATTTTTCTGACAAATTACATGGGAATTTAAAATATTCTACATTAATGTTTAATCCTTGTACCTTATCAAATGAAAGACATTCAATAGCAAAGTTTTTTAAGCTCTAATAAATATGCTAAATAAGGTATAGGTTAGTAACTTGCTATAATTTAAGAACATTACACATTGAAACTTGAAATAAGTAAGGCGAAATTTTAAATAATAAATTTCAAACATCATTATGTAAAATAAATATTAGAAATTCATAAGTAAGCTTCAGTCTCCCAATATAAATTTCACCAAACCTTAAAATATAAATGGTCAATGAGTATTTTGGTGGATCACTTATTACGGCTTCCTTTAGATTGTTCATGAATACAAGTTAAAAATATGTAACTGTATTAAATTCAAACGAAGGCGAATATAAAATAAAAATTTTAATTGGGAAATAGAATTCAGATTTTATTTCAATATAGCAATCAAATAACGCTTATTTGTGTGGAAATTTTTTTATCAATTTAATTAATATATATTTATATATATATATATATATATATGTGTGTGTGTGTGTGTGTGTGTGTCTGTGTGTCTGTACGTGTGTGAATGTGTGTAGTCTAAGCAATTATAAAAGTATTCAGAAAGAAAAACATTTAAAGCAAAATTACACACGTCATTCGACATATATTTACTTTTAGCGTATACACTTTATTGCTGCAATAATTATAATTGAATGTGTATAAAAAGACACGTTATTTCAAATTGTAATAGAAACATATTTAAATATTTGGAATGAATGTCTGAAACATTTAAAAATATTTTAAATAATTTTATTAGATGTTGCGTTATCATAATTTTATACTTTTATGATATTTAACTTTATTTAATAAATATACAATTTAATATGAATGATCAGAAAAATTAAATCAATATATTTTTTTGAAGCACAGAAATTTTTTTATTTGAAAGTAAAAGTTTTTTAATATGAACACCTGAATGAAATTAAATTTATCATTTAAAACACACTTAAAAATTTAAAAAATATTTTATAAGAATAAGAGCCAGTTGACGTTTTTTAATAATAATTTCTGAGATATATTTTATTTGATATCTCATCTGTAGTGTAAAAAAATTTAGGGAATACTCTTTAAAATATAATTGTATCTGATTTTCTAATTCAGAAGGTTAATTTGAAGTATTTTTGACTGCATTATCTATTAATGAAGATTTCTTTTTTTCAAAGTGGACAACCTATTATCCAAAGGTTATTGTAGTATAGCACTCATGTCTATTCACACCTGGTAGTTTGGCACTAATATTTAAACGATAGCCGACTACAAAATTTCTTAAAAATATTTTTAAGCAGATGTAATTGTTTTGTCTTCAGGAAAAATTTTCTATTTGATAAGGAAATAGGCTATTATCGCAAGGGAAAAAACGGGAAAAACTTCATGCTGACACACAGACACTGCTACGCATCGTCTATTATCCAATTATTAACAATAGTTGTGATTGAAACAAAGTTTCTTAATAATGTGTTCCTACAGCTATGCCATTATTATCCAAATAAAGATATAGATGACATCCTAAAATTGATATTGTAAATGTTATCACCTACTTAGTTGATTCCAATAATAATATCTGAAAGCCACGCATCGTAATCATGTGTCCCACTAGGCAGAAGATAGTGCACAAGGCTGCCTATAACCCAAAAAATCTTAAAAATCTTAAAAGGAATATAATTTTAACGTGCTTAATAGTGTCTGCGATTTAATTTGAACTTTTCTCTTTAAAAAATGTTTTATCATTAGGCCCCTTTAAGCTTTTTATCTGATGAATTTTGAAATAGCATAATGAACATATGCATAATGGAGTTTATAAATAATATATGTAAGTGTATTTACAAATAAACACATTATCTAGAAAAATCAAATTCCTTTGAAATCATATGCTAGTTTATTATTAAATTAAAGAAAAAACGTATAATTCACATTTTTATAGGTTATAGCTTAAATACTAATGTAAATAAAGTAATTAATATTTATTTTTATTTCTATAAAAATTATACACAATAGTCATAGCCAAACACTCTTGAAAGCAAATAACATAAATGACTCTTAGTCATTTACTATGACATTTAATGTATAAGTAAATATTAAATTTACTGTATCTTAATATAGTAGAAATAGTAAAAATGAAAAAAATTCTGTAATTTGTGTATGAGAAAGCAAATTATCCCCAATGACATAAAATAAAATCCGTTATGAGATGCAATAAAACAATCTGAAGAGACCCGAAAGATTTGCCCTTTATTTATAAACTAAAAGAGCATCATCTATCGGGTCAATCCAGAATTATTCAAAAGACAAATGTAAATTGCCTCTAATAATTTGCTAAAATTATTCTTCAACAGAAGGATATCAATGTTTCATTTCGATTTTCAGCATCCATATTTGTTGTGCATATATTTGAAAATATTTGTACTGCCAAGCTACAAACACTTTGACACGAACAACTTGTTGCCACAAAAGAGGCAATATGTAACTTAAAGCAAAATATTTTCCGAAGACTTAAAATAGTAGAGTAATGTTATAATCATTCTTCTACTGTGATCCTTTCCAAAACAGGATTATGTTTATTTAAACAATTAATAGTCGTCTTAAGTAATTAAATATTTTACAAGGAAATTACTTGAAAACTTTACTGTTTCTATTCACTGGGCATTTTAATCAAATTGATTCACAGGAATATTAACGTTGATACACACATTTTTATACTTAAATCAATATGATTAATACGATGTAACGGTGTGTGGTTAAGTTTAAACTTACCATACGCAGTACAAATACTATTCAAGTAATTTTTCTGTCAAATTACATAGTAATTTAAAATATTCTACATAAAGGTTTAATCATTGTACCTTATCAAATGAAAGACATTCAATAGCAAAGTTTTTTAAGCTCTAAGAAATATGCTAAATAAGGTATAGGTTAGTAACTTGCTATAATTTAAGAACATTACACATTGAAACTTGAAATAAGTAAGGCGAAATTTTAAATAATAAATTTCAAACATCATTATGTAAAATAAATATTAGAAATTCATAAGTAAGCTTCAGTCTCCCAATATAAATTTCACCAAACCTTAAAATATAAATGGTCAATGAGTATTTTGGTGGATCATTTATTACGGCTTCCTTTAGATTGTTCATGAATACAAGTTAAAAATATGTAACTGTATTAAATTCAAACGAAGGCGAATATAAAATAAAAATTTTAATTTGGAAAAGGAATTCAGATTATATTTCAATATAGCAATCAAATAACGCTTATTTGTGTGGAAATTTTTTTATCAATTTAATTCATATATATATATATATATATATATATATATATATATATATATATATATATATATATATATATATATATATATATATATATATATATATATATATATATATATATATATATATATATATATATATATATATGTGTGTGTGTGTGTGTGTGTGTGTGTGTGTGTGTGTGTGTGTGTGTGTATGTGTCTGTGTGTATGTGTGTAGCCTAAGCAATTGTAAAAGTATTCAGAAAGAAAAACATTTAAAAGAAATTTACACACGTCATTCGACATATATTTACGTTTTGCTTATACATTTTATTGCTGCAATAATTATAATTGAATGTGTATAAAAAGACACGTTATTCCAAATTGTAATAGAAACATATTTAAATATTTGGAATGAATGTCTGAAACATTTAAAAATGTTTTAAATAATTTTATTAGATGTTGAATAATCATAATTTTATACTTTTATGATATTAAACTTTATTTAATAAATATACCATTTAATTTGAATGATCAGAAAAATTAAATCAATATATTTCATTGAAGTACAGAAATTTTTTTATTTGAAAGTAAAAGTTTTTGTAATATGAGCACATGAAGGAAATTAAATTTATCATTTAAAACACACTTAAAAATTTAAAAAATATTTTATAAGAGCCAGTTTTCGTTTTTATAATAATTCTGACATATATTTTATTTGTTATCTCATCTATAGTGTAAAAAAATTTAGGGAATACTCCATAAAATATAATTGTATACGATTTTCTAATTCAGAAGTATAATTTGAAGTATATTTGACTGCATTATCTATTAATGAAGATCTCTTTTTTTTCAAAGTGGACAACCTATTATCCAAAGGTTATTGTAGTATAGCACTCATGTCTATTGACACCTGGTAGTTTGGCACTAATATTTAAACGATAGCCTGACTACAAAATTTCTTAAAAATATTTTTAAGCAGATGTAATTGTTTTGTCTTCAGGAAAAATTTTCTCTTTGATAAGGAAATAGGCTATTATCGCAAGGAAAAAAACCGGAAAAACTTCACGCTGACACACAGACACTGCTACGCATCGTCTATTATCCAATTATTAACAATAGTTGTGATTGAAACAAAGTTTCTTAATAATGTGTTCCTACAGCTATGCCATTGTTATCCAAATAAAGATATAGATGACATCCTAAAATTGATATTGTAAATGTTATCACCTACTTAGTTGATTCCAATAATAATATCTGAAAGCCACGCATCGTAATCATGTGTCCCACTAGGCAGAAGATAGTGCACAAGGCTGCCTATAACCCAAAAAATCTTAAAAATCTTAAAAGGAATATAATTTTAACGTGCTTAATAGTGTCTGCGATTTAATTTGAACTTTTCTCTTTAAAAAATGTTTTATCATTAGGCCCCTTTAAGCTTTTTATCTGATGAATTTTGAAATAGCATAATGAACATATGCATAATGGAGTTTATAAATAATATATGTAAGTGTATTTACAAATAAACACATTATCTAGAAAAATCAAATTCCTTTGAAATCATATGCTAGTTTATTATTAAATTAAAGAAAAAACGTATAATTCACATTTTTATAGGTTATAGCTTAAATACTAATGTAAATAAAGTAATTAATATTTATTTTTATTTCTATAAAAATTATACACAATAGTCATAGCCAAACACTCTTGAAAGCAAATAACATAAATGACTCTTAGTCATTTACTATGACATTTAATGTATAAGTAAATATTAAATTTACTGTATCTTAATATAGTAGAAATAGTAAAAATGAAAAAAAATTCTGTAATTTGCGTATGAGAAAGCAAATTATCCCCAATGACATAAAATAAAATCCGTTAGGAGATGCAACAAAACACCCTGAATAGACCCGAAAGATTTGCCCTTTATTTATAAACTAAAAGAGCATCATCTATCGGGTCAATCCAGAATTATTCAAAAGACAAATGTAAATTGCCTCTAATAATTTGCTAAAATTATTCTTCAACAGAAGGATATCAATGTTTCATTTCGATTTTCAGCATCCATATTTGTTGTGCATATATTTGAAAATATTTGTACTGCCAAGCTACAAACACTTTGACACGAACAACTTGTTGCCACAAAAGAGGCAATATGTAACTTAAAGCAAAATATTTTCCGAAGACTTAAAATAGTAGAGTAATGTTATAATCATTCTTCTACTGTGATCCTTTCCAAAACAGGATTATGTTTATTTAAACAATTAATAGTCGTCTTAAGTAATTAAATATTTTACAAGGAAATTACTTGAAAATTTTACTGTTTCTATTCACTGGGCATTTTAATCAAATTGATTCACAGGAATATTAACGTTGATACACACATTGTTATACTTAAATCAATATGATTAATACGAAGTAACGGTGTGTGGTTAAGTTTAAACTTACCATACGCAGTACAAATACTATTCAAGTAATTTTTCTGTCAAATTACATAGTAATTTAAAATATTCTACATAAAGGTTTAATCATTGTACCTTATCAAATGAAAGTCATTCAATAGCAAAGTTTTTTAAGCTCTAAGAAATATGCTAAATAAGGTATAGGTTAGTAACTTGCTATAATTTAAGAACATTACACATTGAAACTTGAAATAAGTAAGGCGAAATTTTAAATAATAAATTTCAAACATCATTATGTAAAATAAATATTAGAAATTCATAAGTAAGCTTCAGTCTCCCAATATAAATTTCACCAAACCTTAAAATATAAATGGTCAATGAGTATTTTGGTGGATCATTTATTACGGCTTCCTTTAGATTGTTCATGAATACAAGTTAAAAATATGTAACTGTATTAAATTCAAACGAAGGCGAATATAAAATAAAAATTTTAATTTGGAAAAGGAATTCAGATTATATTTCAATATAGCAATCAAATAACGCTTATTTGTGTGGAAATTTTTTTATCAATTTAATTCATATATATATATATATATATATATATATATATATATATATATATATATATATATATATATATATATATGTGTGTGTGTGTGTGTGTGTGTGTGTGTGTGTGTGTGTGTGTGTGTGTGTGTGTGTGTGTGTGTGTGTATGTGTCTGTGTGTATGTGTGTAGCCTAAGCAATTGTAAAAGTATTCAGAAAGAAAAACATTTAAAAGAAATTTACACACGTCATTCGACATATATTTACGTTTTGCTTATACACTTTATTGCTGCAATAATTATAATTGAATGTGTATAAAAAGACACGTTATTCCAAATTGTAATAGAAACTTATTTAAATATTTGGAATGAATGTCTGAAACATTTAAAAATGTTTTAAATAATTTTATTAGATGTTGAATTATCATAATTTTATACTTTTATGATATTAAACTTTATTTAATAAATATACCATTTAATTTGAATGATCAGAAAAATTAAATCAATATATTTCAATGAAGTACAGAAATTTTTTTATTTGAAAGTAAAAGTTTTTGTAATATGAGCACATGAAGGAAATTAAATTTATCATTTAAAACACACTTAAAAATTTAAAAAATATTTTATAAGAGCCAGTTTTCGTTTTTATAATAATTCTGACATATATTTTATTTGTTATCTCATCTATAGTGTAAAAAAATTTAGGGAATACTCCATAAAATATAATTGTATACGATTTTCTAATTCAGAAGTATAATTTGAAGTATATTTGACTGCATTATCTATTAATGAAGATCTCTTTTTTTTCAAAGTGGACAACCTATTATCCAAAGGCTATTGTAGTATTGCACTCATGGCTATTCACACCTGGTAGTTTGGCACTAATATGTAAACGATAGCCTGACTACAAAATTTCTTAAAAATATTTTTAAGCAGATGTAATTGTTTTGTCTTCAGGAAACATTTTGCCTTTGATAATGAAATAGGCTATTATCACAAGGAAGAAAACCGGAAAAACTTCACGCTGACACCTAGACACTGCTACTCATCGTCTATTATCCAATTATTAACAATAGTTGTGATTGAAAGAAAGTTTCTTTATAATGTGTTCCTACAGCTATGCCATTGTTATCGAAATACAGATATAGATGACATCGTAAAATTGATATTGTAAATGTTATCACATACTTAGTTGATTCCAATAATAATATCTGAAAACCACGCATCGTAATCATGTGTCCCACTAGGCAGAAGATAGTGCACAAGGCTGCCTCTAACAAAAAAATATGTAATCAAAAAACTTAAAAGGAATATAAATTTACCGTGCTTAATAGTGTCTGGGATTTAATTTGAACTTTTCTCTTTAAAAAATGTTTTATCATTAGGCCCGTTTAGCAATTTATCTGATGAATTTAGAAATAACATAATAAACAAAGAAACAACCAAAAACTATTTTAAAATTCATTTGTTTGTATTTCTGCTTTACAAGAGAGGAAAATTAACGACATCATCCTAAGTAAATGTTCATGTAAAAAACAGAAACTTAACAATCATTGTATTATCCATAGCAACTGTTGAGATCGAACCAAATATCCTCAATACTTAAATGCACACTGCTAAATACTACAAGTGATTTAACTAAAGCCTACTACATGCTTACATCCTTTATTCGAATGGCAAATAAATAAACTTGTGTATTTATGATCCCATGAATGCTTTAGAACATTTACTAAAAATGCTGTGTAAAATGGAAAACTGTAAACATTTTGTACTTCCTGAGATATAATGGTTAATACAATAGTTAATTTGAAATAAATATATAATGTAAATATATCAGCAATGATTTTAGGCACAAATTGCATCAATATTTAATGCTTACATTTTTTGTTTTCTTATTTCTGTTTCAAAAGATTATATTTCGAAGTATATATATTTTAAGCATAAAATTATTGTGTTAGGAAGCAAAGACTTAATTTAACCTCAGAGAAATTATGACATGTCATTAAGTCATGATGAATACATCTTGGTAAGATATTAACCATCGAGAATTGAACAGTTTAGTAATTCATACTTTTTATCAGACTTCTAGAATGTTTCTTCATGATATCTTCCAAATAGAGTTTTTATAAATTAGGATGTACTCATGCTAAAAAAGAAAAGTAACCTGAAAAATTTCCAAACAGGTATAATGACAAATAATTGATTTAGTATTAGCATAAGGAAGGAATAATTTCTTGAATTACTTTTTATCATTGCCTCAGACCTCAAATTTTATATACACAAATTATATTTTATATCTTTATTATATTTTAGAATGATACCACTAAAAATAAATGCCCAAATGTTTGAATATTTTAGAATTTTTCATAAGCATTATTGGCTTGAAATACCACACCATTCATACAATGAAATAATATCTAAATAAAAAATTTATAACCATTACTCATATATTTTTTAATACTAATATTATATAGATCATTCAGCAAAGTAAAAGATAAATTTAAATTTAATTTTTAAAGTACATGTTTTTGACACCAGTAGTAAGCGCGGGGATATATGATGCGGAAGTGCCACGCCCCCTTTGGGGGTGTGGCAGGGGGTCACGTGAGTTTTAATATCACGTGACTTCCGGTTTGCTCGTGTAAGACTACGAGGGTATTTTGAGGAGGGCGTGGCACTTGACTTATACGAGGCAGAAGGAAGAAAAAACTCAACTAGGGGGTTTCGGAGGGGGTAGCATATTTGTGACATCATAGGCCATCGTGTTCCAACACGCTATGTTTTGTGACGTCATTTCAAGATGGCGTCATTCTAGAAATGTTACATGTAGTTTTGGTTTAATTATGTTCGTGGCGCCATCTACAATCTAAATTTAGGTTTATTTTTTCGATATAGATTTTTTTTTTATTTTTGAAAAATTTTAATTTTTTCAAGTTTTGAACCCAGGTCATCGGAATGCTTGGGAAATACTCTACTACTGGACCACGCTACTTATGCACGTTGAGCAATTTATATGTTTCTACTTTTATATATTTTTTAAAAGAATTATACGATAATAAGATATAGGATGACGCCATTCAAGAGATAATGTATATATATATATATATATATATATATATATGTGTGTGTGTGTGTGTGTATTAAGGTTGGTTTCATTATCAATATGTTCATGGCGCCATCTGTAAACTAAATATGGAATTATATTTTGATTTACTTTTTCCTTTTAAAATTTATTTTTTAAACTGTTGAGCTTGGGATTAGAACCCGTTACCTCCAAAGAGAATTCGTAGGGTATTGATTTGCGTACCTTAATGAATACCCTACGAATTCCTGTTAAAACGAGTGAATTTTAAGGAGACATTCTTTTAGACATAAGTAAAATAAATATCTAGTTTTCTAGTCGGGGAAAATATTCACTGATACAGTGTGACGTCATAATATGAGAGTAAACATGTTTCAATGTGATGAACCATGTTCAATCAAGGAAGAAACCTGTTTACTGCAATATGCTTACGCTTGGTGGATGAATACAATGTCTGAACCAATCACAATGCTTCATTGCTGTTGATTTGGAAAATAATTCTAATTCCTGTCTAAGTATTTCATTTCGGCTGTTCTACAAGCTCTTTCGAAAGGTTCGATTTATTCAAAGAGATTTCAAGTTGCACTCCTTTGATTATTTTTTTTACAAACATCATGTCTTCACCAAACAACAAACGTGCTTTAAATGAATCAGCTGATGCGGTAAGTGTTAGTTTTAATTTGCATGTATTTATATTCCAATTTTAAATATTTTTGTGAATATTACTATGAAACATATTTAGAACTCAAAATTCTATTTATTTTGTAGATGATTATCAATGCTTCTGACTTAGATGTAGATAAAAGCTGCAAAAAAGTCAAGAGAGAAGAATCTAAAGTAAGTTTTGAATTTATTTTAAACGAATTATTAGTATTTTACAGTTATTAGTGTTCAATGTCTTTTTTTTTGAGGTGTGGTTTATACTGTGATGAGTTATTTATATTTTTTTATTTACTTTTCTAGGCTTCAGGAGTATTTTATGAAAATGAGATTCCAGATGATGTATTTCCTATAGGAGACTCCGTTTTTGTGTTACTCAGTACTGTCCATGGAGTTGTCTCAGTACACATTAGAAAGTATCAGAAAATGAAATATTATCCAACTTCAGAAGGAATTACTCTTCGACCATGGTGGATTGAACAAATTATGGATAGAGAAACTGTGCCTCAAAATGAGAACCATCTACGAAGTAGTGTTTTCCTTCCTGAATCAGAAATTCAGATTACAAGTAAGGACTTTAAAGTGTTTACATTCACACGTGTGAAACAAGGATGGAACTCAAAATCCATTACAATTTCTGCAGAGCAATATAATAATATGCTGCGATATTATAACAGTATTGCAAATGTTGTTCTAGATCACATTTTCCGAACAGTGAATTTCTTAGATGCTTATCGTAGTGTTTTTGACAGTGTTATTGAAGAAACTTTGCCGAGTTCCTTTGATGTTAGCCTTGGTACCCAACATTTGTTAGAAACCCTTGAAACTGCCGTGCGTGACATTTTTAAGGAGAAAGGTTTGAAAGAACCATGTCTTTTGGCTGAAGAACTATGGGCTAACCGTGTAGAAACTTTTAATTCGCATGCATTTTCTTTAGAAATTGCTGATTCTTTTTATCACAGTCTCAGGGAAAATGAATCATTTTTAGCCTTGAAACATTCTATGTATGTGACAGTTGATTTCCTGAGAAAATTACGTCTAGACAACATTACTCAAAATGTAAGAAATACTTTGTGTCCAGAAGATACATTTGAATATTTTGAAAATAATGAATGAATAAAGTAATTTGACAAAAAATATGTAATATAATTGAATATTTTTTTGCATACAAATTTATTTTGAAAATATGCTAAATAAAATATCATTGCTTAGAATTTAAATGTGTGAGTGTGTTTATTATTTTTTCTTTTAGATAATATGAAAATATATTAAATTATATAATTATTATGTTTTATAAAAGGAAACATTATATGTTTTAAATATAAGTATAAAAGCACGTTCATTCAACATTTAAAATTCATTCTTCATTGTTAACAGAAATGCAATGGACGCTGCTTTGGCTCGGTTGTATAAAGATCCTAAAGTTTCAGGGAGTTTTGGAAGTATCAATAGAGTTTACATAGAGCTTTAAAGGTAAGAGTAAAAAGAAAACATATCAAAGAATGGTTACAAACAAAGGATTCCTATACTCTACATAAGCCTTTGAGACATAAGTTTCAAAGGAATAAAGTTATTGTTGGAGGTTTAAACGAACAATAAGTGGATTTAGCTGATTTGCAATCTCTCGCAAAATTTAATGTTGGTTATAAGTATTTACTCACTTGCATAGATATTTTATCCAAGTATGCGTGGGCCATTCCTTTAAAAGATAAAACAGGTCGAAGTGTGAAAAGAGCCTTGGAAGTGATATTTAGTGAAAGAACTCCTGAAATTTTGCAATTTGATTATGGAGCTGAGTTTAGAAACAAAGTGGTTCAGAAATACTTAAAAGACAGAAACATAAATTTTTTTTCGACTCATAACCAAACAAAAGCTAGCGTAGTAGAGAGGTTTAATCGAACACTAAAAACCAAAATGTGGAAATATTTCAAAGAAATGAATGCAAAAAGATATATTGACGTAATAGATAAATTAATACAAAGTTATAACAATACATGGCATCGCAGTATAAAAATGGAACCTATTGCAGTGAATCATGATAATGAAACCCAATTATGGCAAACATTGTATAGTAATCAGAAAGAATATAGTACACGAACTGTTTTAAACGTTGGAGATACAGTTCGCATAAATAAAGAAAAATTGCTCTTTGAAAAGGGATACGAGCAAAATTGGACACAAGAAATTTTCACAGTTCATGAAATCATAGCAAGAAATCCTTTAGCTTATAAATTAAAAGATTTATCAGGTGAAATTATTGAAAGCACATTTTATTCCCAGGAGCTACAAAAAGTAACAGATTCGGGTTTTTATCCCGTAGAAAAAGTGATAAAGAAAAGGAAAAGACATGGTTCAACCGAATACTTTGTAAAATTCTTAGGTTATCCTGAAAAATTCAATGCTTGGGTGAAACATATCAGAATGGTATAAATAGACGGCACTATATTTTAAACAGTCATTTTATGTGACACTACCTTCTGATAGCTCTTTGAAATATTCTCCTAATAATAAAATTTCTAATTTTATAGCACAGCTTCCAACTCCAATAAATCTAAACGGAGAGTGGGAAGTAGGCTTATTGGAAATCATTTATCCTCATTCATGGTTCAATGTAAATGATAACAGAAATTCATTCATATTTGGTATACCAAATGGAAATATTACTCGAAATGTAAAGAAAACTATACCACCTGGAATTAATTAGAGCATTACTGATATTTTAAATGCAATGAATGATGTTTTATTGCATGAAAAGGTATATTTAGGTTTTAATAAATCAACAAAGAAAGTAAAAGTTACCGTAAAAGATGTATTATCTATCACTTTCAATGATGGTCTGAAAAAACTTTTAGGATTTGAAAACGAAATGATCACGGGAACTGCACACAGTCAATTTGTAGCAGATCCACACGCTGCATTTCCATTTTTTTATGTTTATACAGATATTGTAACACCACAAATCGTTGGTGATGTACAAGCGCCACTTCTGCGAATTGTCAGGGTAGAAGGAAAGATGGAGAAATAAAAAGTCGACAATGGGTGTGATTTCATCCACTGTCTAATGTTTTTGATGGAGGTCCCGTAGAATTTTATGTTAGTGGCTCAGGTGAAGAACATTTAGATCTTAACCAAACTCAACTTTATGTTAAAGCAAAAATAATAAAAAAAATAACTTACCCATTGGAAAAGAGGATAACATAGGACCTGTGAACTTGTTTCTGCACTCTCTGTTTTCACAAGTAGATGTTACATTAAATGATCACATTGTATCTGATTCTAATAACACATGCCCTTATCGAGCCTATATTGAAACATCACTAAATCACGGATATGATAGTAAAACGGCCCAGCTTACTGCTGAATTGTTTTACAAGGACTCGGATGATGGATTCAACAAAAGAGCAGCTTTTTTTAAAAGACAGTGCTACTGTGGATATGATTGGTGGTATTCACAGTGATATATTTCATCAAGAAAGACTTTTATTGAATTTAGTGGACCTAAAAATAAAACTTATTCGAAACAACCCAGAATTTTACTTTATAGGCAGTGAAGGATTTAAAGTAGTTTTGGAACATATTTCTCTATTTATACGAAAAGTTCGTGTAAGTCCTGGCGTCGTATTAGGATATACTAAAGCTTTTATTAAGCTTATTATTTTTTATCTTTAAATCATATTAGGACAATCGAAAATAGCAAAAACCCCATCAATCGAGTATTAAATAAAATACACTCTGTTCCAAAAGTAAACATGTCTTTTGTTCAAGATAATGCATTTACAGGACAGATGCCTAAAAGAATTATCATAGGATGCATTGATAATGAAGCCTTTTACATGGGTCTTTGAAGAAATCTGCGTACGATTTTCAACATTTTAATGTGAATTTCATTGGAATATACGTAGATGGCCAACCTAGCCCTCATAATCCTCTACAACCAGATTTTGAAAAAAATAACTTTATACGAGCTTATCAAAGTCTCTTCTTAGGTACAGAAAAATTAGGACAAGACCGAGGTTTATCTATATCAAGAGATGAATATAAGATGGATAACACTTTTTATACGCATTCGATTTATCTCCCGATTTGTGTGACGGAGAACATCTAAATCTTATCAAACATAGTAATTTACGTTTAGAGGTAAAATTTAGCAAGGCATTACAACAAACTATAAGTATTATTGTATTTGCTGAATTTGAAAATTTGATTGAGATTAATAAATTAAGAAATATTTCCTTTGACTTTGGAAATTAAAAAAAATGAATAATCATCAAATATTTAATGCCCTATCCTGTGATAAGATTTCAGCACCGATATTTCAAGGAGTGTTTCCATCGGACTTCATTCCATAAATTTCTGAAAGATCAGCTGCTATCGTAAATCAAGATGACTCATATCAACCACGATCTCATTGGATAGCTCTGTTTGTGGATGAAGATAAGAACTTGGAATTTTTTGATTCATATGGCAGTCACCTTATTTTTATGGAAAAAATTTTACAATATATGTATCTCAGTACTTAAATGTTTCATGGAATTCTGTTACATTCCAAAGTATCACTTCTAATGTATGTGGAGCATATTGCATTTACTTTATATTCAAACGTTGTCAAGGATTTTCTATGCATTCCATTGTGCAAAAATTATCTGTAAATAAAAGCAATGATTTTCAAATGTTTCAATTTGTCAAGAAAAAGTATGCTATAAAAATGATTTTTAAAAAGTAGAATAAAAATTATTGAAATAAAAAAAATGTGTCATGTATTCATTTTAATATATCCACGCCTTAATATAAATAAATAATTTCCAAATATTTTTTTTTAATTTTTCTATTTTAACTTTTTAAATTTTGCAAAAAATATTATTAATACAGAAAACTAATTCTGTTACTAATCAAAAATATAATTATTATTAGTTTGAAATAATTTATGGATGAAAATAAAAAAACATATGTAAAACAATAAATTTCAACGTGAAAATAAATATTTATATTTGACATCAATAACTTTTCTCCATAGCTTATAGATAATAAAAAGCCTCTCAAGAAGATAATTCTGTCATTCGCTATGGAGATTTTAAAGATGAAACATCCTTTTACTATGATAGTAGCTAGACCTACTGGTAGTGGGAAAACAGATTTTGTAAAGAAATTAATCGAATATAGAATGATTCACCCTTTTCCAAAAATTTTACTTTGGTGTTACGGAGCATATCAAAAATTTTACAAAGAAATGGTAGGCATAGAATTTTATGAAGGTATAGCTCCTAATTTAAATCAGTATTCCAATGCTTTGATTGTCATCGACGATCTCATGAGTGAATTGGGAAATGATTCCAAACTGACAAAATTATTCACAAAAGGATCTCATCACAGAAATGTTAGTGTCGTTTTCCTTGTGCAAAACATTTTTCATAAAGGAAAAGAAATGAGAGAAATTTCTTTAAATTCACATTATCTGTTATTATTTAAAAACCCTAGAGACCGGTCCCAAGTATCTCACTTGGGAAGACAGCTGTATCCAACGAAAACCAAATTTTTTCAGAAAAGCTACGAGGATGCTACATCAAAACCTTTCAGCTATTTACTTGTTGATTTGAAAACTGATACTGACGATTCTGTGGCCTTGCAAAAAAAAATGTTGTTGTTGTTGTTGCTTATCCTCCATGTCTGACGGAGTCAGACTAGATCCACGAGTTCGTTGACTGTAAGGAAGTCGAAGACTAAAAGAGGATTGCTAAAGAGATCCTCCCTAGAGAGACCCATGCAATCCAAAAGATGCTCAGGAGAAGCCTGATGATTTTGGCACTTGGTGCAGGTGACGAAAGTTTTCCTGCCCTCGTTGAAAGTGAGGCACTTAATATGACCGCTAGCAAGTCTTGAGAGAACAGTCCGGGTACGTCTGTCACACGGGAGGTCAAGTGACAAACCCGGTTTTGATCCCTTGTACCAATTATGGGTGGGGGGTGTTTTCCACTCCTCCGAGATTTTTGATCTTTCCCGGGAGTATAACTCCAGAAAAGTAAGTGTGGAAGAGGGAGTATTTGAAATCCTGCAACCCTCCTTAGCAAGATTATCGGCCATTTCATTCCCGTGGAGATTCACATGTGAAGGTATCCATTGCAAGTGAACATCATGATTAAGTGAAATGAGTTTTAATTTAAGCAGGATAGAGTTGCTGATCTTGTCGCCTACAAGAAGCCAATTACTAAGATGGTGGAGAGAACTACGGCTGTCAGACAAGATCCATAGGTCACCATAATCCTCTTCAGAAAGAATAGCTTCTAGTCCCAGGTCTATTGCAATCAATTCACTTCTGAAGACAGAGCAGTGATTGGGATTACGATGATAAAGAGTCAAATTGGTGTGAGGGGTTTCAATATATATGCCACTACCTGCTAGAATATCAATTTTACTACCGTCAGTGAAGATTTTGATGGCATTGTTAGGAATGTGGCTTAGGTTTTAAAAGGTCAGTTGTCTAAGATGTTCTGGGATGTAGTCTTTCTTATTAACATGAGTACTTAAGTTAAAGTGAAAGTAAACCCTGGGGAGTCCTTCTGCAGGATTCAAGCAGCACTGTATTGAGTTGGGTTCAACATTACTATTAGGTAGTTGAAGAGAGACGGCCAGACTGAAAGGGCTGTCCTTCTTTAACCTTTTCAGGACGGGGCGCCTTTGCTTAAGACGCACGCTCAGGACGAAGCTGAAGCGAAAAGAATGATCTTACAGGACGGGGGTTTTTCTCCGCTAGGCCTAACTTTAGAAAAAAATTCGTAAATAATAAAGTTAAAGTCCTATCGCCGTGATTTTTGGTAGCATTTTAGATTATCACATAATCTATCTTATAACTTAAAACTAGACTTTAATAATGTTTTTTCTTCAATTTATATGAAAATATATAAATAAAAATGTTGTTTACTCTGAGAAATAATTTTCGACAGTGCAATTCTAGTTTTTCAAAAATTTTACTTGACAAAACACTTCAACATATTTGCAAATTAATAAAAACTATACAAAGGCTATTTACAAGAAAAAAATAACAAAATTTAAAATGAAAATTGAGTATGGAAAATCTCAAATCATGGAGAAACGCTATGTCTGACATTTCATGATTTGCAAGTATAAAATTTTTGTTGTGTTTTCTTTTCTTTCATCACGGTTTGTGAGCAAACAATGCACTTTCTGCGACTTTTTTCTCCCTTTTTGTTCAAATTAAGGGTAGGAAAATGCCTACCACATAATCCTCGCCATAATAATCTGGAGTCGAGAATTTTCAAAATAACAAGAAAAGTGAGCAAATAAAATCGAAAGCAGTAAAAACTGTAACGAAACTAATGCTAAAACCCTAAAAGGTTACTAGCGAAAACAAAATAACAAATAACAAAATAACAATACAAACAATACTAGCGAAAACAAAATAAAAAAGTGTTCGGAGAGCTATCAGAAGCGAGAATCCTTAAATCACGTGGATAGTTGAAAAGCCGAGCTGTGTTTGTTTACATTGAGATTTCCTCTCTCCCCACCCACAGCTGAAATCAAAATACCAAAAAAAGCAAGAATATGAAAAAAATGAAGGTCAGAATACTAAAACTATGTTCAGTTTAAATGTAATGGACATATAGTGCCATCTAGTGATTATTAAAACTTGTTCCAGCTTAAAATGCATATATGCACCGCCCGTCGCGAAGAGGTTAATCTTTGATGATTACTCCAGCTGTTAAGATACATGGAGGTCTTGTTGCAGAGGCCATAACTAGAGAGTTTATTATAGTATTTAACAAGACCAGCTTGTCTTCTAGTATGGAGCGGCTGCAAGTCGGCCTCAAAAAGAACAATATCAGAAGGACAGCTATGTCTTAAACCAGTGATAATCCGGGCAGCACTTAATTGAACTTGTTCTAACTTCTTAAGGTTAGTTTTGGATGCGCAACAATAAATTGGGAAACCATATTCAAGTATAGGCCGAATGAAAGTCATATATGTTGTTCTAAGGGTTGTTGCATCGGCTCCTCAGTCGCTACCCGCAATATATTTAAGAATGTTAAGACGTTTTCTACTTTTCAATAGAATGTGTTCGATATGCTTGTTAGTAGTGCACTCTTGATCCAGAATAAATCCCAGATATTTGGGGTGCTTCTCATAAGTGAGATTCTGTCCCTCCAACTTCAGTTGTGGTTGATAATTATATATACGCTTATTGGTTGTGAAGAAAGTAGCAATTGATTTGCGACGATTAAAACTGATTTTATGTTCCTTGGCAAAGTTGGACACAGCTACAAGAGAATTATTAATTCTCGATTCAATATCATTAATATTGTTTCCTGAGCTCCAGAGTACAATGTCATCTGCAAACAGTCCCACCCTAACTCTGGTAGAATTCAGTTTTTCAATGCCAGATAAAAACATCGTGAAAAGAGTAGGGCTAAGCACTGACCCCTGAGGAACACCTTGGCTGAGCTTAAATGGTCCTGAAAGAGACTTGTTAACCTTCACCTTGATAGATCTGTGTTGTAGAAAGTCTGCGATCCATGTTAAAGCATTGCCACAGATTTTGAAATAATCGTGAAGTTTGATAATCAGTTTATCTTTCCAAACTCTATCGAAGGCCTTTGTGAGGTCCAGAAAAGCGGCCACGGAGTGGTGAGTGGGTTTGATATTCTGGACATCTCTAATGGATTGACAGAAATACAAAATTTGGTCTGTAGTGCTGTGACCTTTTCTAAAGCCATATTGCTCACTGGGCAGTAGATTGTTTTTATCCAGATAACACTGTACTCTTATTAAAATCATTTTCTCCATGCTTTTGCAAGGCATGTTCGTCAGTGCGATTGGTCTAAAATCTTCAGAAAAACAAGACTTCTTGCCAGGTTTTTTGATTGGGATGATGGTGGCTCTTTTCCATTCGGTGGGCAGTCGACCCTTAATCCAAGATTGATTGAATATGTCAAGAATTCTGTTTTTCCCCTTCTGACCAAGATTTTCAAGCATTTGTCCATGAAGGCCATCAGGACCAGGAGTTTTACTCAGATCCAGGAATGCAAAAAAATATAAACATTTCAGTCGAAAAATCTTTACCGTCTGAAAGTAATCAAGCAGTTCCAGAAGCATCTCTATTAGAAGAATCCCCTGCAAAAGAATCATCTGTGACAGAATTTGAAACTGTAATAACAAAAGAAAGAAATGATATTACAGAAAAAGCCATTACTGTTGCCCTGATGCGTTATAAGAAAACTGTAAAAGATGTCTTTCAATTTCTCAAGCAACAAAATTCCTTAACATGGACTCCTGAAGGGAAAATCATATATAAAAACACAATTATTCCTGGCAGTAACATCGTTACTCTTATTAATGATTTTTTAAGAAATAAGAAAAAGGCTCCTATAGGAAGAAGTATTTTTTTAAATGTTTTAAAAGAATCAAATTTTCTTGAGCATTTGGATGTAAATAAAAAATTGTATAAAAGTTATCGTAAACTTGTAAAACCTGTTATGTATGCTCGTAAAAACTCTTAGATTAAACTTTGAACAATAAAATATTTACCAAATCATCATATAATTGTTTCTATTTATTTCATATAATTATTCTTTAATTTTAGAAAAAAAAACATTTTTTTTAAATGTAATATCTCAGAGTATGAAGTTATTCATCTAAACAACAGAATAAACTTTTCCTTCTCATCATTGATATACAAATGCGTGCTCACACTCACTCACAGACACACACACATACATGTAATAAATAAATGAAAAAAATACTTGCAAAATATATAAAAAAATCAATTTTAAAATCCGTATGGAAATGTAGACAAATCTTTTTGAATAATTCTTTTATCATACACCATACAATAGAGTTTTTTCTCTGGTTTACTTAAGACTTTCCTCTTCTTGGGTTCTCGAGTTATTTTATGAGGATTTAAGATTGTTAGACTGGTTTCAGTATCCATGTCGCAAACAAGATTTTACACTGAATCAAAATTTATTATTTTCCTGTTTGCAAAATTTAGAGTAAATCCCCTTACTTTGCAACAGGTATTACTTGTAGCTGTTTCAAAGGCATAGATTTTTGGTACTCCTGTGAAATAACACAATAATGATAAAAGATTAAAACTAAAACATCAATATAATATATGAATGAATGAATGGAATTTATATTGTAAATTAACTGGAAACAAACTTAGTGATAATATCACCATCTAGTTCAACTGTAAATTCACCCAAGAAATTTCATAGTGGAGGATCGTTTATTCCGTCACTAGAATATACGATAGAATCAGTGTCGTGATACAATATTGCTTGACCCAATTTATCCATTTCAGTATATAATTTAAGACGAGCCCAAGCAGTTGTAAAAGTCGCGAGGAATATATTTGTTGAGGTATCTTGACTTAAGAAAGCCTTTTTTGTGTCCCAAACAAATGCCGCAACTTTTTACTATATGAAACATACCCGATCACAGATGGATTTTTTTCTCTGCCATTTAATATTTTATGTGTAGAATAGCATTCTTCTGATTGGCACAAACGATCACATTCCTGAAATCTAACAGGTAGTCCGGGGAAGCAGTCCTTTCTGAAGCATATAAAACATTTACCAGAACATAAATGATTCTCAATGTGATCGTAAGGCTTATCACATGATTCACAATAAAAATCACTTGCATAAAAGCCTTTCAGTGATTTAATCACATCATTGTGGCCATTGTTCAAAAAATTTTTTTTCTCAGTGGTCTATTTTCTATCATATAAGACATCTATAAAAATATCAATTAAATCTTCAGAATATTTGACTTTGAAAAAAGAATACTGTTTATGAAAAAAAAGCATCAATAAAAGTCTTCTGAATATTATATCAAGAAACGTAACTTAGAAATACATATGTAAACCATTTGCTGATAATAATAATAAGAAGCTTTATAATAAATTCATTCTGAAATGCAAACATGGATTAGTATAATTACAATCATTAATCACAGCTTCGCAAGAAAAAAAATACTTATTTTATTTATTAATTAAGATTGGAAATTTAACATATAGTTTACTATTGATTACACTTATTACAAAATAGTGACTTACCTTATTTATATTCTCTGTTGAAAAGACAACAATTTGAACATTTAAATGATTCTCAAATTTTACTATCTCAGAACATGTGTATGGCCCCAGACGTACACCTGCTGCTTCATGGAGTTGTCGAGCTTTATCCAAAAGTAAAGGGCGACGACGATCTCGCAAAGAATTTATCATACTTTGATTATTGCTCAAATGCGCCAAAGCAAATACAATAGCTTTGGCACAGAAAAGTCCTCCTCCATCAGAAGGTATGCTTAAAATGGACCTCTTTTTTAACCGATCAAATTCATAATTTATAACTTTTTTTGCAAGACCTGCTCCGGAGCCTGTTTTGAATTTGACAGCATCCACAGTAAAGCCGGCATCCAGAGATATTTCATCTTTTGACTGCAATACCTTTAGTATTACAGCCATCAATTTTTTTAAAGATATTGATGACGCCATCATTAATGAAGTCGATATCGGCTTGTCTAAATCATCCGCTTGAATGCAAAATCTCACCAAGTCAGTAGGATTGAGGCCTTGCGTGACTTGTTTAATCAGTATGCGGAATATATCCCTGACTGATTCCACAGCAGCAATTATTGGTGTATCCTGCAAATATGAGGGTGATCTCTCAGAATCAACTTGAGCACGAAAAGTTATTTCTTCAGCCCTATATTTTAAATTACGTCAACGAGCTACAATAGTAATGGCATTTTTCAACTAAAAAATATGGAACATAATAATAAAGTTTAAATAATAAAAATAACAAATATAGAAATAATTGATAATTTTATATTGCACACCATCCGTGATTCATTTTGAACATCAGTAGCGTCAGCCCTGGATGTACTAGCTTGAGCCTTACTTTGCTATGCAACAGACTAGTATCTGTAGCTGTTTCAAAGACATAGATTTTTGGTCCTCCTGTGAAATAACACAGTAATAATAAAAGATTAAAACTAAAACATCAGTATAATATTTAAATGAATGAATGGAATTTATATTGTAAACTAACCGGAAACAAACTTAGTGATAATGACGCATAGAGAAAGTTTACCAACGAGCTCAGTGGCCGAGTGGTCAAAGCACGCGAACCAAACACAGAGGTTGCGGGTTCGATACTAGCAACGGCTGTTGTATCCAAAGTATGGATTTTTTGTTTGTTTCCTTATGTTCTCCAACATTCTAGACCTTTCTTTGTTATGTTAATTAGTTGTTTCTCGAATATTCTATTACTGTAAAAAAGCTTATACCCACTAGTCGTGGGCAACTTCTCGACCTTGTAAGGTTACTAGTCGCTACTTTCCGTCAATAAACTTGTTTGTTTAAGACCAACGGTGTGTTCACTTAAATCTTCGTGACACCATCTAGTTCATCTGTAAATTAACATAAGAAATTCCCAAGTGGATGATCGCTTATTCCATCACTAGAATATACGATAGAACCAGTGTCGTGATACAATACTGCTCGACCCAATTTATCCATTTCGGTATATAATTTAAGACGAGCCCAAGCAGTTGTAAAAGCAGCCAGGAATATATTTGTTGAGGTATCTTGACTTAAGAATGCCTTTTTTGTGTCCCAAACAAATGCCGCAACTTTGGGTGTAGGAAAATAGACATCCTTGATCTGAAAAAACAGTTGAAATTTAAATGATAAACATATATAATCACAATATTTATCGATGCTTTTATGTGTTGCAGTTAAAAAATACATACATTTTTAGTAGAGTCACAAAACATTTTGTTGAACTCCGATACTGAATTCACATAACTCATTTGAGTTTTATTAATATTCATACCCCATCTATCAAAAAAATCATAGATTTATGTATATAAAAAAACATTTTACAAAATAATAAAAAAATCACATACACACAAAATTCATAAAAACACTATACAAAAAAATTAATTAATTACTTAAGAAAAACAACAATAAATTCGTCTTACCGTCCCCAGAAACTGTTATGGGCTAACTTAGCTACTTGTCTTCGTCCAGGATTTTTAACAATTACATGTGAGCCTAGCTTTACACCTTCTTTATCCTCATTTTCTAATATATATTTTCTTCTCACATCTGGCGTAGTGCAATTGACTGGCCAACCACTACTTTCCTGCTTTATTTTTAAAAATAAATCAATGTACGAACGGAATAATGAATCTGAAGTTTTCTCAAATTGATACATTTCAAATATCTAAAATTTGAAAGAAATCAGTAAGATAAAGGTATACATTAAATGCATAGTTTTTCAAATAATAGAAGAAGTATAAAATGAAAATAATTACATTTAAAATACAATATCCTTTTCTTACAGCCATCTTGAGCTCCTCCGTTACCCACGTTCCAATTATAGCACGCTCTTTATTTGTATGATGTCACGGACTCTGCTGTTTTTCCTCAACACATTTGCGACAAAGAGGAAACATGAGTTTACTTATGGAAACATGAGACAACGATATGGCAATACAGGGATGTATAGTTGTCTTGGGGGCAAAATTTTACATTTCACGAAACCAAAGTAATCATCTAAATCATGAAATCTTTTGTAATAATGATAGGGTGGGCCAACTGGATATTTACAATACTTGTTTACCTAAGAGAAAAATACATCACATTTAGAGTTTTGAAATAAAATTATTTAATAAGCTTTAATTTACTTTCATTAAAACTGTATATTCTAAAAATATCAAGTACTATCTAGAAATGACGTCAAGTATTATCTAGAAATGAATAACTGATTATTCAATTTACTAACCATGAATCCAAATCCTAACTGGTAATCATAGGTAACTGTTGAAAAAATTGTGAGGCTTCAATAAAGTCTTGAGACAATTCTCCAAAAATCTCTTGATTAAAAATAATACATATATGTTTCAATAATTAAAATTAAAATAAGATTAATATATATACATAAACAAATTCATACATGATCATCAGAATCATTCATTATGAAATCAGGATCTTCAAAAAACACCTATCATTAAAGAGAAATATTTGCAATAAATAATTTCTAAAACAAAATGTAGAAATAAATGTTAAATTAATTAAAATAATCATAATGGTATACTTACCCTATTTGAAGATTCACTTGATTGTTGATTATTGCGAGAAAGAGACATAATGTATATTCTAATAAATTAAACTTTGAACTTGTGCGAGAGAAAAGTAACTTTTCAAAAGTTAGTAAAAGCGTAGAAATAAAATACTATGTTCAGCTCAATAATACTTGAACAAGGATTATTTGAAAATTCATGTCAGAGAAGCATTTTCATTGGCTAAGGAGCTGTATTAGTCCGCACAACGTAAGCATATCGGAGTACACAGGCTACAAACCATGATAAAACATACCCCAACATGCATGAAGATGCCAAAAGCCACACCTGCGCAAAAATTCTTCCCCTAAGCTGTCAGGAAGGTTGTATTGTGTTCCTTCTAGGAGAAAAATGTGTCAAAAACATAATACATCCACTTACTAAGTCCTGGTGGCTCAATGACAAAGGTGTACGCTTACCATCCAAATGAATGGGTTTCTATTCCCAGGCACGCCAGATTATGAAGAAAATGTGTATTTTTTCGAAAATAAATAATTTATTCTTTCATCTCACAGATGGCGCCACGAGCATAATTAAACCGAAACTACATGTAACACTTCTAGATAGACGCCATCTTGAAATGACGACACAAAAGATAGCGTGATGGCCTCATAATGGCCTATGACGTCACAAATTTGCTAACCCCTCCGAAACCACCATAGTTGAGTTGTTTCTTCCTTCTGCTTCGTATAAGTCAAGTGCTGCGCCCCCCTCAAAATACCCTCGTAGCCTTACACGAGCAAACTGGAAGTCAAGTGATATTGAAACTCACGTGACCCAATGCAACAAAACCCAAAGGGGACGTGGCATTCCACCTCGTATATCTCCGCGCTTACTACTGACACATTGCACTAAAAAGACTATCAAAATTCAGAACATTAAGAAAAGAATGATTATAAATAATCTGTAATGGAATTTATAAATAATATTTGTAACTGTAGTTACAAATAAACACATTATCTGGAAACATTAAATTTAAAACAAACTTATAATTCATATTTTTATAGGTTATAGCTTAAGCACTAATGTAAATAAAGCAAGTAATATTTATTTTTGATTTCAATAAACTATACACAATAGTCATAGCCAAACACTCTTAAAAGCAAATAACATTAATGAATCTTACTCGCTTACTATTACATTTAATGTATAATTAAACATTAAATTTATTGTATCTTAATATATAAGAAATAGTAAAAATGAAAAAAAATTCTGTAATTTGCGTATGAGAAAGCAAATTATCCCCAATGACATAAAATAAAATCCGTTATGAGATGCAACAAAACACCCTGAATAGACCCGAAAGATTTGCCCTTTATTTATAAACTAAAAGAGCATCATCTATTGGGTCAATCCAGAATTATTCAAAAGACAAATGTAAATTGCCTCTAATAATTTGCTAAAATTATTCTTCAACAGAAGGATATCAATGTTTCATTTCGATTTTCAGCATCCATATTTGTTGTGCAGATATTTGAAAATATTTGTACTGCCAAGCTACAAACACTTTGACACGAACAACTTGTTGCCACAAAAGAGGCAATATGTAACTTAAAGCAAAATATTTTCCGAAGACTTAAAATAGTAGAGTAATGTTATAATCATTCTTCTACTGTGATCCTTTCCAAAACAGGATTATGTTTATTTAAACAATTAATAGTCGTCTTAAGTAATTAAATATTTTACAAGGAAATTACTTGAAAATTTTACTGTTTCTATTCACTGGGCATTTTAATCAAATTGATTCACAGGAATATTAACGTTGATACACACATTGTTATACTTAAATCAATGTGATTAATACGAAGTAACGGTGTGTGGTTAAGTTTAAACTTACCATACGCAGTACATATATTATTCAAGTAATTTTTCTGACAAGTTACACATAGTAATTTAAAATATTCTACCTTAAGGTTTAATCATTGTACCTTATCTAAAGAAAGACATTCAACAGCAAAGTTTTTTAAGCTCTAATAAATATGCTAAAAAAGGTTTATGTTAGTAACTTGCTATAATTTAAGAACATTAAACATTGAAACTAGAAATAAGAAAAGCAAAATTTCTAATAATAAATTTCAAACAAAATTATGTAAAATAAATATAAAAAATTCATAAGTAAACTTCAGTCACCCAATATAAATTTCACCAAATTTTAAAATTTTAAATAATTTTATTATATGTTGAGGTATTATAATTTTATACTTTTATGATATTTAACTTTATTTAATAAATATATCATTTAATAGGAATGATCAGAAAAATTAAGTCAATATATTTTATTGAAGTACAGAAATTTTTTTATTCGAACGTAAAAGTTTTTGTAATATGAACACATGAATGAAATTAAATTTATCATTTAAAACACTCTTAAAAATTTAAAAAATATTTTATAACAGCCTGAAGTTTTTATTTACGTTTTATTTGTTATATAAGCACTAATCTTCAAAAGTTTTAACCGAAGAAAATATTAATTTTCAAACTACAGCCTTAAAAATATTTTAATGGGTTTTATTATGTTAGTATTATTAATGGGTTTTGCTATAAAAATAATTGAGACTGTTGCGATATACTGTTGGAAAGGTAATATTTTTTATATAACATGAAATGAACAAAATTAGACTTACAAGAAGTGAGCTTTTATAATTTTAGGACCATTACACCAAAATCATTTTTGATAAAGAATTTCATTAGGTATTAATAAAGATAAGATAAATATTTTGTATAAACTACTTAAAAAATTCGCATAAAACAAAAATTAAAAATGAAAGATTTATTTTTAATTTTTGTTTTGTAAGAATCATGAATAGAAAAAGTTCTATTGATTGCTTACTAGAGGGGATGCATGGAAGAAATTACTTATAAATAATGTTAAATAGTTTCAGTAATGTGTAACAGTGAGAATATTACTTTAAAATCAAAATTTGCCTTAATATACCCCGAAGAAGTAAAATTATATCGCTTTTTTTATTTTTTTTAACTTTTACATTTAAAATAGCTGTTTCCTAAAACATATATGTTGAAGAGTTTTTGCCCCTGAATATATTCAAAAATATTTATGTAATTTGAAGTGTTGAGGTAATATTTTATTTTTGCAGAAGCTTTTCATTGAAAAAGCTAGTATTATCTTTTAATAATGAAAGAGTTTTTTCATTCTAAAAATACTTTTTCTGAAAAAATTCACTTTCAGTAAAAATAAAAAATATACTTCAATGGTATAAATTCAATGATGTAAAAATAACATATACATTATGAATAGCGCATATAAAAGGCATTTGTAATTATTTTTTACGATAAATCAATAAAAATGCATAAAACAATAAAGAAATCTCTTCGAAATATGCTAGAACATAAATTATTTAATCTATACGAAATAAACTAACACATATTTTATTAACTTGAATTAAGCATACATTTAGAGGTTATGGTACAGTTATTGTATTGGGAACGGGTTAGAAACGTATCTGACTGTTTGATTGATAATGATATTAGGGAAAATATTCTTTTAAAAGAATTACCATAATTCTAAAATTATATTCATTCAAAATACAAAAAAAAAATTATTTTAGCGTAAATTATTTAAATTTATTTTATTTTATAATATTTATGTTCATATTAAGAAGCTCATTTTGAACTACGTGAATGATTTTTAAATATTATTGAGTTTGAATAAATATTTTGGTGATGGAGAAGTACTATTAACTCTATACATTATTCCACAATTAATATAAAGCAGCTGTCTGTGTAACTTGGTTATATAAGTACTCTTCTAATACTGTACTAAAATGTTTTCTGTGGTTTCGTTCTGGGATTTGAATATCAATGACCCAATTTCATTTAAAAATTGAAATTTCATATTTATAATATTCTTTATTGGTTGGGTATGAATTTAGTAATACACGCGAGATTTTCTTATAATGTGTAAATTTCATAGTTGTCGAATGTTATGAAATTATATATAATCTGAATCAAAAGTTATCTATCTATCTATCTGTATATATACATGTTTGTGTGTGTAAGTGTGTGTGGTGTGTATGTGAGCAATATTATTAAATTATTAATATTATTTATATATTTATTGAACAAGGCACCTAATATAACATTTCTTATTTTGTAATAACTGTTGTTATAACTCTTAGTTTTTATTAAATCCAATTATGAATAACCTTTTGACAAGACACTCATTACAGCTGTATATGATGTTAGATGCTATATCATAAGGGAAAGTATATTGTGTACCATTTAATTAAAATTTCAAAACAGGACATAACATACTTAACCACAGAATAAGCTTAATATTCATAAACAATAAAGCCAAATTTTAAAGTTTCACATCTTGCGTTATCAGTCTAAAATATATGACAGTAAATAACATATTACAGAATACAGCATATTGCAACTGTTAAAAATGTGATTTATTCATTTACTTTTAAATGAAATTATAATATTTAAATACAAATTGTAAAGTTATTTAGTTCTTCCTTAAAGTTATACAGTCTTATTAATATTATTTATAGTTTCATAACAAAAGTAAATATTAATTTTTACAGTGTATAAATAAGAGGAAGAATGACCCAGTAAAGTTAGTTTTGTAATATATTTTATCATGATAAATAAGAAAAAATATATTAATCATGACCTAAAACTTAATAACAATTTTTGGGTGTCTTATTCTACTTGACTTTCGAATAATTTGATAACTTTTCAATATAAGAATCTTTTTAGTATAATTATGTATCGTATAATTGATACTATTAATGATAACATTATCAATCCCAAAATATTATGTTGATTAAAAAGTATGTACTACATAGTTTAAATCCAATATTTTATTCCCTAATATATTATTAATTTCTCCCTCTCACTGAGAATTATTAAAAGTATTGAGAGAAATCTGGATTATTGAATAAAATTTAAGTCTTAAATTTATTTCTACAGTTTCGCGTAGAAACGAGATACTCGTAACTCTTTTAGTATTTTATCAGTTAAAATCTTTTAAATTTTAAAAAGCATTTGTATTTTGACATACGATTTTAAACATTATATTGCACTATCACATATTCCATTGAAAGTTATAGGTGAATTTAATTACATTATATTCTTCTACACATTTCCTTGCAAAAATTTGATTTCTTACAATAAATTAAAAATTTATAACATATATTGAGACTTATATTAATTTTTTGATGTTGCATAATATTATGAAGTTGCAAAAGAAACGTGGTCTTTGAAAATAATTTAAAAGCATCCATCTCCATCCCATCTCCATTGCACCTTCAGAATATTAATGAATCTTTTTCAGAACTGACTTCTTTCTTATGTTTTTGAAAATATTATAAGAAAATGGTCAAGTAAATATTATACTGTTCATGTCTTCAACTTTTTCAAAGTAAATTTGCAAACCTTATTTTTATAACTGACGACAATATAGTAAACAAAAAAACACGTTATAAATATAACTTGAACATCACAAATGGTTGATGCAAAAATCACTCGTAAGTCATTTTATGATAATTTAATAATAAATGGAAAATCACATGAAAATTTCGCTAGAAAACTTATCAGCAATTTCTATTATAAATAGGTAGAATTTGGCAATCAACAAATTTTATTAATATGAAGTAATCTTAAAATCATAAAAGAATTTTTATTTACTAACAATATGTATTGATTTTATTGAAAAATTAAAACTATTAAATATATACTTTTAAGAATGCGTAAAAAGGTTACAAAATTTATTCTGAATTTACTTTTTAACATTCTACTTCTACAAAAAAATGAAAACATTTTTATTTTTCTATTTAGATTTATTATATGAATATAAAGTGCCTTAAAATCCTAGATAAATTTTGAATATTATTAGCTGCAATGAAGAAAAAAATCAATCAATAGATATTGCATTATAATGTTTATTATAATTTTAATGAAAAAAGAGAATTATTGCAAAAAAGTAAAATTTAACGAGAATAACCAGTTGATTAATTAAAGATTAAAAAAATGACTTAATCAATACAAAATATTTACATATGAACTTAAAGAGGGAAGAAAAATAGAATCACTTTAGAATTTAATTCAGAGTTTAAGGCATGGTAATATATATTAAACAATCACTTAAGAGATGTCTTGTAATAAAAAAATCACACGATAGCAATAAGAAAAATTCTATATTTGTTGTAAGTGTCAGAAAAAGGAAAGAATTTTTTGAACAAATTAATCAATTAAACTGAATTGTTTAATACTCAAAAGATATATATATATATATATATATATATATATATATATATATATATATATATATATATATATATATATATAGAAAAGACCAAATATGTTGGTAATTACAGAAGAAAAAGTTAACAATAGATACTTATATGTATAAGAAGTGACATTAAAACATAATTTTTACAATAAATTAAAAATTTATAGCATTTATTGTGACTGATATACATTTTTTGATGTTGCATAATATTATGAAGTTGCAAAGGAAACGAGCTTTTTGAAAAAATTTAAAAGAGCCCACATCTCCTTTGCAACTTCAGAATACTAAAAGAAACTTTTTCTGAACTGACTTCTTTCTGAGGTTTTTCAGAATATTTTTAACAAAATAGTCTAATAAATACTATATTAATTTATGTCTTCAACTTGCTCAAAATACATATGCAAGGTAGCTTTTTTATATGCTACTTTATATTTATATTTTTATATGCTACTAGCTTTTTTATATTCTATAAAGCTTTTGTGTGTAGCTTATTTAATGACAAATCATTAAAAAATGAATAATCATGAAAATTTTGCTAGAAAACTTATCAGTAATTCGTATCATTAGTGGGTAGAAATTGACATTCAGCAAATTTTATTAGATTGAAGTAATCTAAAATCATAAAAGAATTTTTATTTATTAACCACCTGTATTGAATTTACAGAAAAATTGCAATTGTAAAATATAGATTTTTAATAATATGTGTGTGTGTGTGTGTATTTGGGATTTCATTAGGATACCGCACCGACCTGCACATATTTAAACGGGGTTCTGTGACGTCTGTCCGGTATCGAGATGAAGTAATAGAACCCATTGTGAGATTGTACGCTGCAGCAGTTGGTCCTATTTTTGTTTTAATGGACGATAACGCACGTACCCAAAAGTTGACATTGTTGATGACTACTTGGAGAGTGAAGGGATTGCGCTTATGGCGTGGCCAGCATATTCGCTCGACCTTAATCCCACTGAAAATCTTTGGGATGCTCTCGGCCACGTGCTGTAACTTCACGTTTCCCACCTCCAGCCTTTCTTATTGAGCTTGAAAGTGCTCTACAAGAAGAAAGGCTACTGGTTAATTCTGCGGTGGTTGACCACCTGATTGAAAGCATGTTCACAAGGAGTAAACTTTGTATACAGATGAGGGGGGATCACATACTCTATTAATGCCCTCTTTTCAATTTATGCTGTTTATTTTTACTTTATACATAATTCTGTTTAAATCTCCAATATGTCATTATCTGATAACTTATAAAAATTTAATATTGTTTTCATTTCTGTATATAATTATTGATTTTATTTTATGCATAAATATATATGATACTTTCCTGCCGAATTTTCTGTCAATCGAAACAGTCATATATCTCAGAATATTCAGATATAGATTATTATTTTTTGGATCTAATTACGGTGATTTTTTATACTTGATTTTATGTTTAACTTATTCTTTTGCTACATGAACAAAATTTTAGACCTTCATTTAACCTCAACAAAATTTTCACTAGATTGAATGAATTTTAATTTTTTGTACATTTTGTTGAGCGAAAGAACATTTAGACAAAGAAATCATAGTAAAATACTTTTCTGTATTTAAATTTCATAATTTTTCTTTGAAACTAAATTTAAATATGAAGCAAATGTTGATTGAATAAAGTTGTTTAAGTATTGATAATAATGGGGGAAAGTGATATTTTCGACATCTGTGATATAGCCGACGGGACGTTTTGAAAAATAATAGTTAATAGCATAATTAAAAATAAATTGAAAAAAAAACGGCATTTAAACCCATTCAGATTTAAGGTGAAAAAATTTAGAGTTTCATATTCAGTTTCATTTCGGAAGAAAGACTGCGTTTTACGTATATATTTTGTGTATATATTCATCTCCATAATTTAAGGATAAATCAGAATCACACAGAAATTGAACTCTAAAATAAAAATTTCACATGTGTAGAATTATCACATACATCTTGAAGAATAATATGCAAAATACAACAAACCACCAGATTGCGTCAATAGTACGTCACAATGACGAGAGCGTAAGAGAGGGGTATATAAGGAATGGTTGCAAAGAAGTAAAATTGTTCACAAGCGCTTAAAAGCCTTTCTGGTCAATAATCACATAGTTATGGCACAAAGGAGGCATTTGGATGTTGTTTTACGTAGTAGAATTATCGGCCGTCTGAAATGTGAACGTACCCAGCTGGAAGTATCCGAGGAACTTGGAATCGCCCAGAGCGTTACCTCCAAGCCTTGGCAACGGTTCCAAGATGATAGTAAAGTGAGTAAACGTTACAGCACAAGTCGCCCCCAAGTTTCAACTCCGAGTGTGGACCGGTATTAGGCAGTTATTGTCAAAAGAGAAAGACTGAGCACAGCATCAGACCTGTCTCAACAGCTCTCTTCAGCTACCGGTACGACAGTTTCAAGGCAGACTGTGTACAGACGATTAGGGTACATTAGTCTATATGCTCGTAGGCCTCTCAGATGTGTTCCATTTACCTCAACTCATTGTCGCCTGCGGTTAGCCTGGAATAGAGAGCATCCATTGTGGACACCACAACAGTGGTCTTGTGTGATATTTTCCGATGAGTCCAGGTTTAGCTTTCAGTCTAATTCTCGCCCGACATTCATATGGAGAGGGTCAGGTACACGTTACCAAGAACAAGAGAACACCATTGAACGACACAATTACCGTGGTGCAGGATTGGTCATTTGGGGAGGAATTATTTTGGATTCCAGAACTAACCTGCATTTTCCGAATGTAACCATGACAGGCCACATCTATCGGGATATCATTCTGGAACAACATGTACATTTGTTTCGAGGTGCCATAGGCGCAGAATTTCTGTTTATGGATGACAATGCCTGTAATCACCGTGCAAACATTGTAGACGAATGCTTTCAATCGGAGCATATCACCCGTATGGACTGGCCATTATACTCCCTGGACTTGAATCCAATAGAGTATGTGTGGGATATGTTTGGCCGACGAATTGTAGCCTTTCAACCCCCTCCCACATGCCTACTGGAACTACGGAGAGCATTGCTTGATGAGTGGTGTGATATTCCCCAAGATCAGATCGATAATTTGATACTCAGCATGCCTAGGCATTGTACAGCCTGTATTATATCGTCTGCACAAAATAAATAAGTTTTTAAAAAATGTTTCATATTAATACTTATTACAATGTAAATAAATTGTAGACCGCACATTGCTCGCATCAGCAAACATGCGCTGCAAGGGCTACAGATGTTTCTTATGCTACTAGTCTCGCCAGATTTCTCACTAGTAGGGATATGATTGGGTACCATTTGCAAATCCCAAATACATGAAGACATTGAAATTCAGGTGTAGAAATTAATTCCAACTGCATCACAAAATTTATAAGGAAACTCAAGCTGTTATTCTTCAGAATGCCTATGTGAAAGACAGTGTAAAGAATGATAATTATATTTTTACTAATTTATTTCGGAAAAAAGGAAGTGTATATATAATGGATTAATGATGCAACTTTCAAAGCATTCAAAATAGAAAACTTTTTTTTTAAATTTTCGCTGAATTGAAAGCCCAGTACCAAATAACATATGTATGTATGTATGTAGGTATTAATGTAGGTAGGTTGGTATATGTATGCATGTATGTAGGTAAGTAATTTAAAAGTATAAGCTTTTTCTTTATAACTTTTTTACAAATTAATAAGAATGACACTTATTCTAAAATAAAGTAATATGTACTTGGTTTGACTCCTCAAATGACTATAGAAGCTTTTTTTCCTGTGGGCAGAAGTACCAAAAAAAAATAAATAAAAGCTTCTATATTCATCATTCCACTTACTTTAAACATTTAAACAGTGTATTTGCTTGGTGTTTAAATATTCTTTTTGTCGAAATCTGAACATTTTGTCGAAATCTGGTATACTAAAATTGTTTTTTATGAATACAAAAGTTTCTTAAATCAGCACAATGTTGAGTTAACACTCAGTGGTCGAAAAATAATAATTATTGAAAAGAATTGTTCATAATGTTCAATGTCTTTAGCTGTTGTGTAGTTTGATTATTAATGATCTATTACTCAAACTAATATCATTTCTTAAACATTTTTAATAAAACATTTTGTGACACATTTTATTAATTATTACTTAAACTAAAACTTTCTGTAACACTTGATACTCAGTTTAAAACATTCTGGATTTTATTTTCCATTGATTAAATCTGAACAAAGTTCAACAGCATATAAGAATATTATGGTAAAGATGGCTTAAAGGAAATTTAATAATGATGCACGAATATACTTGAAGTTAGGTGTGGGATCCATTCATTTTTTATTATTTATAAAATACCTGAGAATTATTATTTATCTAAAACATTAATTTTAAAAGCATATCTTGTACACTTGAAATAAGTGCAAAAAAACTCCTTTTTTGTACTGTTCAAAATCAGTTGAAATACTTATAGTATTAGCATTGATGTCATGAACCCATTTAAAACCAAGGATTTTGCCAGTAATCTCCTATGTTTCAAGGGCTTGGGAAGAAAATTTGAAAAAATATTAACAGTAACAAAATTAAGAACACTCAAATATTATTTTTGAAAATTCAAATGATACAGCACTATAAATTACTATATTCCTTATGTTCTGTACGGATTATTTTCCAATAATGAAACACACATTTGGTGAAACTTCATTTAATGTATTCATTTTATGTGCATTTACTAAATTTTACCAAATTATGAATCCCACAGTTTAAAAAATAATGTGGAAGCTTAGCTTTCGGAACTCTTCTTCTTTATATAAGCATTACCAATGACAGTTGAATACTTAAACATAAGTCTTATTTGTAGTGATTCCTGGTCTTCACTGTTAGTTTTGCAGAAAACTAGCGGCTGCAAAAAACTTAACGTTAAACTATCAGCATACGTGAGATTAAAATAATGTTGCATTTGAGTTACATGAATTCCTGCCCATATTTGAATAAATGGCAATGGACAGAGCTGAATGTTCTCTGTCAAGTTATTAGTTACCAGAACACCACGCACATCACAGTAATACTTAGTGTCTAGTAAGGGTATTGTAATATGAGTGTTGAACTCTAAAAACTCCAAGCATTTGGCTCCTGACAGTCAAAATTATCATCATAAAATTAAGTTTTCGTTAGCAGGTATACAGGAAATGCTCAAACAATGACCATCTCTTTTGTCGGACTTGAAGAAATCTCAACAGTATTCTCGTTTGCTCTAAGATAATATATATATATATGGAAATTTTTTATTTAAAATTTTATTATTTTATGTATATTATCGTTTGAAGTATTTCATATTGTTTTTATTTCCTCTTTTGAATTTCCTGTTGTATACGCATATATATATTTTTTTAAATAAAATAATAATCTGAAATTTTGGCCTTTGCCAGGAAAGTTGCAAAATTTTATAATAAGCTAAATGAATTTAATTTAAAAATATTTGCATATACTTTTAAAGATAACTCTAAGAAAAAAACAGAGAAAGTTTTTCTCTGATATTTTTCTTGTGATGTCTTTATAATGTGGAGATTACTTTTGCTGAAACATATGCATCCTGTACCATCTTGAAATGAAGTATGTGATAGTAACTTTAATGAAAGCTTCAAAGTGATCTATCACCCATTTTACTGCAAAATACGCAAATAAATCACTTTTGAGGTAGTGAGTGAGGTAGTCAGAAATATTTGATGATACATCTATTATGATGAAATAAAGTAGGTGATTGGTACTTTAAAGAAAACTTCAAAGTACGCTAACATTTTCCACAAAATAGGCAAGTAAACCTGAGGCCATAAGTAGTGGGATTACGTTGTACATATTGATTTTAAACCTGCTATGACTGAGTTATACATAAAAAGGGAAATGACTCATTGTTCTGTATCAGACTCAAAATAAAATGTTTCCTCATATAAGAAAGAAAATATTATATAACCTTATAAAAACAGCATATCTTTTTCACTTCAGCTCTCTGCAGAATTAAGAACCACTTGTTCTACACTGACTTCAAAAATACGCAATTCCTCACTGGACATGGAAAATTCAGCAACTACCTACATCGTTTCCACATTAAAAACAGTGACGTGTGCATGTAGAACTCCGGGATTGACAACCTTTCACACATTCTTCTTGAATGCCCATCTGTTTCACAAGAAAGAAACGAGCTTCGTAAAGATTTGAATAACCGATGACCCCTGATTTTTGTGGAACTAGTGAAGAAAAAGACTTTTATATTTTTTAAAAAATTTATCCATGCTGCTATCTAACTCCTTTTTTGCTCTTATATCTCTTTTTTTCTCTCTGTCTTCTTTTATTATTATTATTTTTTCATCTCATCATTTATTTTGATTTGTTATGTAGTACATTTGTTGTACCTTCGGGCCCTGTGTTGTATTCCTTGGTGCACACGGAGATATTTTTGTTTTCCCAAGTAAAAAATAAAGAAACTTAAAACGGGAAACTTAAACTCATGCGATATATATATTTAAAACGTAAACTTATGCGTAAAACACATAAGTTTTATCAAAAAATCTAAATTTATAATACTGAAAGATTAAATATATAATGGATACCTTGTTGCAAATGCAAGATATGTACTTAATGATGTTTCATAATGTTAAATATATCACGTCTAAGAAAAATTAAAAATTTTATTTTTGCATAAAAAAATTTCTCTCAAACAATTAGTTACAACTGGTAAGGGAACAATTATAGAATTTGTACCGTAAAAATTATAAAGGTTTAAATCCACATGCTTCACAAAATATACCTCAAAATAAAATGTATTCTCATTTAAGAAAGAAAATATTATGTACCGTTATAAAAACGCATTTCCCGATATGGGTATTTAGCATGCAATTATAAAAAGTGTATTTTCCATTAACACATGTTATGTATATAATTATTTTCATGTTAATCAATGCGAGTTAGACCTTATTTAATTAAATATCCTTAATATAGATATGCAAACTGTGAAATGTATATTAATAAAGATATACTTTAGAAAAAGTGAGGGAAACAAGTAATCTTAAATAAAACATTAAAAAATTAAAGAATCTAATAACTTTGCTAATTCATCAAAGGTTATATTTAAAGTTATGGAGACAAAAAAATAGTTTTTAATTAAAATAAGTTGCAAGGAATCCTATAGTATTCTATAAAAATGGAAAGCATTCAGTTGTTCTAAAGAAATTCATAATTAACAATTTTTTGCACTACATGTTTAAATATTGTCTCTAGAAAATATGTAATTAAAATATTCAAAAACAAAATCGTCAAAAGCACCAACAAATGATACGACAAAAAATGTTATTTAATTGTAAAATTATTTAAAAATAAATTTTATCTTAAAATATTCCCAGTAGATCTGGCATGGTTTAAATAATTTTGTTAAAATAATGAATCTAAATTTTGTATTTAAAGTACGTGTAAGAAATAATAATTACTCAAGGAAGGGAATTATATACATGTAAAATACAGTTGAAATATAACTCTGAGCATACATACCAATTAGAAAGACAGAAGAAATAGGTAGTCAATTTCTTTTTGCTATTCTTCTTGTGATCTCTTTTAACTGTGGTAATATATTTTCAGTAAACCACGATACGTTATGCTGGATAAGAAAGTGAAGTATGTAAAATGCACTTTAATATGCCTGTAATGCTGACTCTAATAAAAAACGCAGGCAATTTTTCTTACAATATTCTTTTTGTGATCCCTTAGTAACGTGAAGATAACTTTTGCAATAACACATGATGGTAAAAGTAAAGTAAAGACCAGCAGAAGTCCCTGTATCTAACCCTGAAAGAGTTTTACCAGATTTGAGGAACCCGCTGGAGAGAAAAGAAAAAAACGCCGTTGAGGAACACAGTACATACAAAACAATACAATTATGCTTGCAATCATTGGCAGACTCAGGAGATTATTAATTTTACACAGTAAAGAGGGTTTGTAAAGTATACTATTTAACACACAAATTTTATTGTAATTGAGTGTCAACATGTGGATGCGTAAGAAGCATTCAAAATAGGTATCATACAAAATACATGGAAGGATGTGGTAAGACAGGCATATAAAATACATATCAAATTTCATGCATACAAGAAATAAAGAAAATAAATAGAAATACAAAAGTGAATTAAAAACGATAAATCCGAATTGAATACATACACCTGCACTTACTGCAAAATCATGCGGTAATAATGATTAATGACTAATCAATGCATTTATTATGAATTTTATTAATTGGGTGGATCGGCTCAAATTAAGTTAGGACATATGAAATTCTAAGGTATATATACGAAAAATTTAGATAGGTTATACATAATGCATTAAAATAGGTCAATACAACATGATGACAATAATTGTGATCAAGTAATTAAGTAAGAGCACTGGAATGATGGCGAAAAAATAGCAAAAAAATAATAATGAACTATATGCAATGAGATGTAAAACAGGCGATATGTTACAGGTAGAGAGGAAAATGCATAAATGTAGAAGATGAGAGAGAGGTAGTATGTGAATTTTACGGCTCATCTTCTTCCAGGTACGATCATACTCTGTGTTAGGGTTGACAATCATATCAACTCTAAATATTCCGAAATGGATTGAATAAGTAGCTATTCTTGTCTCCATAATGTTGCTGCTTGTGGTCTTAATTTCATGTTTTATTTCTGCCTCAGTATTGATGGTGAAATGAAAGGGGGAAAGCCAGTAATGACTTGTAGAGCTGTCACCGATGTTGCTTTGAAGGCCCCAGTTATATTAAGTAGAAACATTCTCTATATTTGTCTAGTAATAGCTGATTTTTGACCCGAAAATTGGCTCCGCAAGGTGTTCCACCGTGCGCTATAATTCTTTCTGCCACTGTTTTGTACAGTACAATGCGCTGTTTTCGGGATAATCCTCATGTTGAGCCAGCTAGGAAGCGTTTCCGGTCGGCTGAAGAGAGTGGACGTGTTTTTAAGCTGCTCTTCCTCTATGATTGAAATATGCGGTTTTCTTTGGAGTTGTGTTTATAGAGTTATATCATTTGATAGATCTCAAATTCAGCTCCAAAAGGATATTTTTTCAAAAATATTGGTTAATTAGTGAATTAATTAACGATTTTTAAGTGTTGCACGTGTAGCGAACTTCAAAAAATTTTCTAAGTCCCGTCCGAAAACCGGTTCCCACCGGAGGGGCTTCACCTAACCTACGCAAAATCGTCTCCTTTCTACCGAGTCGAGGAGCGGAGAGCTGCCGCTAGGCTTAGATTCATCTTCCTGGAACCTCTGACAACGAGCGCACCACGTTAGACTAATTAAATACTTTAATTTGCGAATTATAAAGGACTTCCATCAACGGATTACTCTAGAACAGGTTGTAATTGACCACTGATTGTTATTCTACTACTGCGTGTACGGAGGACTAAATTAACAGTTACTTTGGACACTTACCGCATAATTTTAACATCATGGCCTCTAGAGAAAAATATTCTACTCGAAGCAAAGTTGTAAATTATGAAGAACTAAATACGTCTACGAGCTCAACTGATGCAGAAAATGGAGCTTCAATTATACATGATGACATTAACTCGCAAAGTAGAACTGTCAATTTAACAAAAGTCAACGACTTCTTCCTCAATAAGGTAGGGCATCACGAGGATAATGATGAAGTAAGATCTACGGCTTCTTCTATTGATCAAGATGTACTTATGCGTCCAGAGGATGAAGCGGATGATCTCTGCAAAAAATTCAAGAAGATTATCTGGAGTAAATCAGGTACCAAATACAACCTACCTCTACCTATTAGGAAAGAAGCAGACAAAATAATTAATGCCATTAAACAACAATATTTTTCACAAAAAGTCATAAATTCCCCTACGCATAAGGAAAATACTACAGCTTTTAAGGATAAACTGGAAGAGATTAACTCAAGCCTAGAAGAAATTAAAACTCAAGGCCTAGAAACAAAATTACTCATCGAAAAAATATTAAGTATTACTCCAGAGAAAGAGCGACCCATTTACAGCCAAGTCCTCAGTGAAAGATTGCGAAAAGATAAAGAAGTCTCCCTCATTGTCAAGCCAGCAGAGGGAAAAACAACAAAAGAATTAAGATCCAACCTGGAGAAGATAGACTGCAATGTTAAACTAAAGAAAATAACATGGGGTAAATTCGTAACAAAAATATCTTGCCATAATGTCGAATCAAAGGAAACGTTAAAGCAGCAGTTAGCAAAACACTCGATTGTGACAGAGGAGCCTTCCATAGCCACAAGAAAACTGATACTTCTCAACGTTCCTGAAAGAATAAATGATTACAATATTGCTCAACATCTTTCTGAAGAAATATCTATAGAAGACATACCAAATAAAATAAAAATTATGGAGATCAAAGCACATCGTAAGAAAGACAACTTACAGCACTTTGTTGTGGAAGCTAACAAAGATCTTTATCATGCTCTGATCAAAAGAAAAACACTTTACTTTGGGCTACAGAAAACAATAGTTCGTGAATATAAAATCCTACGAAGATGCTATAATTGCCACGACTTTGGGCACATAGCCAATAGCTGTAGATCCTATCGCATATGCGGAAAATGCGGAGAACATCACAGTGAACTAGCCTGCAAAACTAAATCGCTATGCTGTATTAATTGCAGAGAATCTAATAAACGAGGAGAAAATTTCTCAACCAGCCATGCAGCCTTTTCCACACAATGCTTAACATACAGAAGTTTACTTCGAAGAAAATGAAGCATATACAGCAATCATCTGTAGCTCAAAAGTCAAGACTCGGAACTACTCCATTTAAGGAAAACCCTGGAACAGGTATTATTAAATTTACACAAATAAATCTGCAAAAAGCTAAAGCGGCAACATCTCAACTTACTACTTTTATCGATCAACATAATGTAGATATAATAGGAATCCAAGAGCCGCATACTGTTAAAGGTAATATTCCGGGTTTCCCTCAAGCATGGAATTTTAATTATTCGTCAAACATTGATTTTTATCCTAGAGCAGCTACTGTTAGTACAAACAATGACTGGAATTGGATCAACATTCATGCTACAAGAGATGTCGCTGCAAATCTTCTTAATTTTAAAGATTTAGAACTATGCATCATTACAGCTTACGCATCACCACTAGAAGACTTAGAAGACACCTTGAACATCATCCAGAACCTCTTGACTACCTACAAGCATCTCCCCACAGTTATTATGGGAGATTTTAACAGTCATAATATTATTTGGGGTTACACCAGCAATGATGGAAGAGGTATAAAAATGGAGGATTTCATAGCCTCAAACAACTTAATTATTGCTAATACCTTTGGATGTCCACCTACATTTGTGACAAATCAAGGAAAAGGTTGGCCAGATCTCACATTGTACACGGGAGCAAACATTATATCAATTGAAGATTGGAAGGTAGAAGATGAACTTTCCTGTTCTGACCACCTCTACATTACCTTTACAATCAAGACTGATACTACTGTAATTACAAACCGAAGATACAAAACAAACTGCAGATTGAAAGCTTTTCAAAATCGAATTAGACCCTATCTTCTCTTGGAAATTCCAAAAATCCAGAATGCAAAAAACAGAGAAGAACTCGAATATATAGTCGAAGACATTAATAGCAATATTATTAAAGCCTGTGATGAGACATTAAAAATAAAAATTGCTAAGCCGAAAACTAATATAAACTGGTGGACTTCTACATTAAGGCAGATGCGTCAAAAAGTCAAAGCTTTGCGAAGACGCATGAAATCAACCCCTGAACCAGCAAGAGGATTAGCACTTCAAGCTTATAAAAAAGAACTGGCTATTTATAAGCACTCAATCCAAGAAGCCAAGTTAAGTAGTTGGCGCAAATTCTGCACCAATAACAAGGAAGTATATGGCACACTACAGAAGCTCGCTATGGGCAAAACATTCAAGCCAACTCTCTTAACAGATAATGGTACAGGTCCACAGCGGAAAAGACAAGTCATAGCGGAGGATATTATAAACAAAATAATGACTTCTTGTTTTCCTGAAGATAACACCGAAGAAGATACACCCCACCAAAAACAAATTCGAAATTCCCCAACATTAAATACTACTCCAAATGACCAATGGTTCACAAAACAAGAAGTCACTCACGCCATTAGAAGACTTAAAACAGGAAAGGCTCCGGGACCGGATGGTATAGATAATGCTCTTGTCAAGGCTATTCACTATGCTGCACCATCACTCTTTAATACACTATTTAATAGGTGCTTGGAACTACACTGCTTTCCCAGTACTTATAAAAAAGGCCAAATCATATTTTTTCTAAAAAATGGGAAAAATCCAAATCAACCTGGATCCTACAGACCTATCTGTCTTCTGCCGGCAATAGGTAAGGTATTGGAAAAATTGCTGGTAGAAAGAACGAGTTACCATCTCGAAAATAATAAGAAGCTGAGCGAATTACAGTTTGGATTTCGAGCTAATAAATCAACAGAGCATGCTTTGAAAAACCTGATAAAAAAGATCGAAGAAAATAAGAACAGAGGACACTACACAGTAGTAATCAGCCTAGATCTCAAAGGCGCTTTTGACTCAATCTGGTGGCCAGGAGTACTAGATAAAATGGCCAAGCTTAACTGTCCCAACAATTTATTTAAGATGTGGGCACACTTTCTCACCGATAGAAAGAGTTTAATTAAACACGATGGAGGTTTTGTACTACACCACCATAACAGGGGTTGTCCGCAGGGATCCTGTGGGGGACCATTGCTTTGGAACATATACTTTAATGATTTCCTTCTCCAGAAATGGCCAAATAACACATCATTGCAAGCATTTGCCGATGATGCACTGCTCATTGTTTCAGCAAAAACAAAAGAGCAGTTAAAGCTAACAGCCAATATTGCACTCGCACAATTTGAAGATTTGTGTAAGGAACATAAATTAATTATAGCCCATGAAAAAACTCAAGCCATCTTTTTTGGCAGCGGCAAAAATGCTTAAAATCATATCCGAAGATTGAAATTTGTGGAAGAAGCATTAAAAAAGTTAAGGAAATGAAATATTTAGGAGTAATTCTTGATTGCAAACTATCATGGCTCCCTCACATCAGGCAACAAAAGATAAAGACTATAGCTATTGTAAACAGCCTAAGACGAACAACGAATAGAAACTGGGGTGTAAATGCCAGAATCCTTAAAATTTGGTATAAAACCATTATTGAAAGAATGATATGCTATGGATCAGCAGTCTGGGCGGAACCAATGACAAGCAGAAAAGTCAGACAGCTATCTAGTTTGCAGAGACATTTCACCTTAAGTATCACTAGATGTTTCCGCACGACTTCTACGGCAGCATTAAACATCTTGGCAGGAGTCTTTCCATTACATTTAATGGTTCAACTAGAAGCTGCTAAATCTAACATTTTCCAACATCAAGAAAAAATCACTTTCCTGGATGCAATTTATAACCCAGATGACTTTGAAATTCCCTTCAAAGCATTATTCCACCCAGCAACACAGATGGAAGGGATAATGGTTCACACTTCGAATCCTACACAGTGCCAAGGCACTCACCAACACTTTTTCACCGATGGTTCAAAAATAGAAGGCCAAGTGGGAGCAGCTTTCTGCATTTTCGAAAATGGACAGGAGAGTGGTTATTGGCAGGGACAATTAAGAGAAGCTAACAGTGTTTTCCAAGCAGAATTGGTTGCGATTGATAAAGCATTAAAATATATAGCCGACAATAATTTATACAAGGCAGTGATTTGGTCAGACAGCCAATCAGCTCTTTTGGGAATATATAATCCATATCACAGAAGCCCACTGATTCAGGACATCCAGAATCGCCTCAGGACATTTAGCAATAGATGGCAAATTTGTCTTCACTGGATCAAGGCTCATGCTGGACATACTGGTAATGAAAGAGCTGACATACTGGCAAAGCAAGCTGCCAAAGCATGCTCAAACATGCCAAAAATTGAATTAAAATGGCCCAAATCATACTTGATTTCTAAATTACGTAACCATTTACTAATGGCCTGGCAACAAGAATGGAATGAGGCAGAACAAGGTAGATGGACATACAGCCTTAAACCCTCTGTCTCTCTTGATTTCCTTGTCAAGGACCACAAAGAAGCACAGTTTCTTTCTGGACATACTCCAACACCGGAGTATCTCAATAAAAGGGGCATGGCTCCAAATAGTGCTTGTTCATGCGGTCAGGTTGGGACCATTGTTCATTACATGTTTGAATGTGATTTCACAAAACAATGGCACCTAAAAGCGCCTAAAAACTCGGAAGAACTTACTCCGTTTCTCCGCTATGCTAGCAAAACTCCTTCTCTTCTGCATAAGATAAAAAACATAATCTCCTTTATCTATGAAAAAGGATCCGAACTCTGTAAGGATAATGCCATAACTGAGCAGCGGATTTCATCATAAGAACAATTTGGTAAAGGGTAAAAATTATTGTAAGGTATTTCTCCACTTTTTGTGATAAAATATTAATAGGTATTGTATTTGTTTAGCAATTAATTTTTATTATTTTGATAATAATAATTATTCAGATTAAGGTGCTGAAAAATATTGATTGACTCGGCACAATGTAATATGCAATATTAAATATCCTAGCAAAGTTTATCAATTAGTAATTTTAATGACTAATTTTGCATTATATTTCCTAAACATTGTAAACCATTATAAACTGTGAACAGACAATGCAGGTTTTTTATGTGATAAAATAATGCATTGTAATATTTCACAATTAGTATATGATTTATTTATGTATATACTATCAATGTATTGTATATATTTGCGCATTTTCTAATACAATCTTCATATGGTATGTCAAGTGATATAACACTTTCCTCTATCTAACCACTATCTATAAAACTAGCGGTTAATATTCAAGTTTGCTCTGAGTCTTCAGAAATACCCTACTTAGCAATTTTAGTGCAATATATTTTCATTATTATTTCTAGTACTGTTAGAATGTCTATAAAACATTTTGCTGTATATTTTATTCACTTTTTTAAGCCCTTTTTATTATTCATTGTATTGTAATTATATTTTGTTGAATAATTTTCTTAATCGTACTAACTACAGTGCACAGACTGAGCTGCTGCAAAATATTAACTGAATTAGCAGATTGCAATCTGTAATACTTTAAATATTCTACTGTTTATCACCTACAGCAAATATTAAATGTTCAACAGGATACCATTCATGCATATTTAAACTTAACTATTAGTATATATTTGCTCTTTTTCTAATACAATCTTGTCATGTGATATAATACGTCATGTGATAATATGATACGTCATGTGATATAACACTTCCCTCTATCTAACCACTATATATAAAACTGGGGGTTTATATTGAAGCTTGCTTTGAGTCTTCAGAAATACTTTATTTAGCAATTTTAGTGCAATATATGTTCATTATTATTTCTAGTAATGTTAGAGTGTCTGTAAAATATTTTGCTATATATTTTATTCATTTTTAAGCCTTTTTATTATTTATTGTATTGTAATTATATTTTGCTCAATAATTTTCTTAATCGTGGTAACTACAATGCACAGACTGAACAGCTGCAAAATATTAACTGAATCAGCAGACTGTAATCTGTTATACTTTAAATATTCTACAGTTATCACCTACAGCAAATGTTAAATGTTCAATAGGATACCATTCATGCATATGTAATCTTAACTATCTGCGTGTAGACAATGTAGTCCTTTGGTATTGCGAAAAATGCAATGTTACATTAAAGGACCCAGTTAAAGCATGAGAGGTTTGTTTGTTTGTCGCTCAACGGTCATTTTTTGCACACGAGGGCTAATTAGACCGGGACTTACGGTTTAAAGTGGATTCCGAACCACTACAAACATCCATGCACAAGGTGGGATTCGAACCCACGAACTGTTGAACCGAAGGTAAGAGCGCTAACCATTCGGCTGCCAGCTCGGCTTAAAGCATGAGAGAGTTACTAGTACTTATTGAAAATCTCTCTCTGTCCCAATTATTTGCTCTTTTTATACTCTTCTACTTAAACTTCATTATATTGCTTGCATATTTGTGTTATAAACTACTTATATCGTCTGCTATGACCATCATAAAGATAATTAATTTGTATCTTTACCAGAGTTACTTGGAGTGTTAGGATAATCTATCTTCACAATTTTATAGCAATATTTAACTCATGTCATCGCCCATAGTGAAAATTTTGTAAATGTTTTGTTGTTGATGTTATTTTTCTGTCAAATTATTAATTTCAAATATTAGAGACCTATTGAAATTCAATTTTGTTATCAAATTTCGTGACAATTCTGTCACACCAGATGTATTACGTGACGGAGCTATACCTGATAACCTAAGGTACAGACCAGGTGTTCCATTGCGTATGTCTATGTCTATGTCTATGTTGAGCCAGCTATTCTAAGTAACATCTGAAGGCTTTGACACCTTGCTGTTTGATATGTCCTGACCAATTCAAATTTTTATCCAGGAGTACACACAGAAGTTTAATGCTCTTGCTTCTCTTTATCCTTAAGGTATTTAACAATATCTGAGGTCCACATTGCAGTTTCCTGAATAGGAAATAGTTTGATTTTTCAATTGTAATTTCAAGGTTATGTTTATGGGTCCAGTTGCTAAAAATCTTAAGGGTTTCTGTTGCAACGCATCCAAGCTTCTTTTCACTGTCAGCTGACACTACGAAGGTGAAGTCATCAGCAAAAGCCAGGAGGGCAACTGTTGCTTGAGGATCACTATCTCTACCAACTGTAGTCCAGTCAAATTGTAGCGTTTCATCAGCAAGCAGATTCTATGGGAAGGGTCTGCTGCAGGAGCCTTGTGGACATCCAATGGCTTGCGTTTTCTTCACAATGCCCATATTAGTGCTGAGGGCAACCTCTCGATCTTCCAGGCTGCTAAAGAGAATGTTTTTTTTTGGTTTCTATCATCCTTTACTTTTGAGTGCTTGCTTGATAGATGGACGTAACTTAGAGTCAAAAGCTCCTTTAATTTCCCGAGAGATTATTGTGCAATGTTTTCGCCGAGGCTTTTGCAATCTCGATATGTCATTGAAGGTGAAGGAGAGCATCGTCCAGTGACCTTCCTCGACGAAAACCAAATTGATTTTGGTGAAGAAGACCAGGACTCTCTAAGAAGAAAAAGTCAATCTTGTAGTCACAATTTTCTCCAGTAATTTTCCCATTGTTGGTAAGAGGGTGATTGGCCTATATATGATATTACTTGCAGTTTGACTTTTACTTCCTAATGAAAGAGAATGCTTAAGCCAATTTTGAAGCATTTTGGGAAGTGGCACAGATTCCAGCATTTTTTTATTAGGGTTCTGATAAGCTCTGGATAGTGACGGTCCAGTGTTTTAAGTATGTTATTGTCAATTCCATCAAGCTGTGCTGCTTTACCTTGGAGAGTGAGGCGATAGCTTGATCTATCTCTCCTCTGATGGGTTCTGTATCGTAATTGTTATTGGTGTGAGATTCGCTGAAACAGAGTGGTAGGTTGTGTAGGAAACAGCTCTTCGAAGATTCTACTGGTGATGCTAATAGTGTTATCTTCTTGTAAATTCGTGCTGAATAGGGCTGATGGTAAGGAGGATTTCCTAAAGGTGGCTTTATAAATTTTCCATAAGGGTTTGTTGCTGAAGTGCACAGTTCTCGTCATCATGAGTGATTAGCTCTTCGTATATATTTAACATTTGACGCCTTCAGCTTTTTGTCATCATTTCTGAGTTTAGTTTTGTTTGGGTTACTTGAATTTTGAATTTTTTGCCTTTTGACATTTAATTCTTTTTTCCTGAGATTAAAAGAATGTGTCCACCAGTTTGGCATTACATTATTGCTTGGCTTCGTTTTATTATAGGAAAGTCGACAATACTCGTGTGGATGCAGATTTTTGATGATGATTTCCATATTTTGTGATGAATCTGGTAATTTTTGTAGAATCAGGTGGTGCTGCCAGAGTGATCTGGATGTATTTATGGTCATTGAGTGTTTCAGTGTCCAGGACCTCCCATGTAATTTCTATTGCATTGTCGACATTAGGAGTTAAAGTCACAACCGCCCATCCTTCTTTGTTTGAGGAGTTAAAAGTCGGTGGAGCACCCATGCAGTGTTGAGAAGATATAAATTATTACCTATCAACAAACCTAAAGCATTATTACCTAAAAAAAAGTGCTTCGCCTCGTTGGTCGTTGTATTTATATCCCCACATGATGTGATGGGCATTAAGTTCTACACGGATAATGATCTTTTCGTGTCTTAAATTGTGTAGTAAGCAATCAATGTCCTGCAGAGTTTCACTGATTCTCGCTAGGCCAGACTTGCTCATAGAATGCCTGTGATTTGTTGGGGCGCTATATGCAGAAGTTAATGTCAGTGGGACAGCATTAATTGAAATTTTAGCTGCCACCGCGCTTTCTTTAAGTCCAACTAGGATTGGGCTTATACCAATTGTGGTGATTACTCCAGGTTTTCCATTACACAAGAGCCAGTATTTCCAGTATCTTTGTTTGTATGTGGTTCTTATACCACAAAGAGTTGCACATTCAGACTGCAGGCAATAATTTGCAATAAGTTGGGGCACTTAACCTCATAAGGTATATTTGGATTATCTTTGTTGTGTGCATGTTACTGCTCTCTTGTGGTTGAAGATTAGGTGTCTTTGGGGCATAATTGCAGGTAGAGTAAATTTTGCCCATGGTACTTAACACATGACATAAGCTAAAAATTATGCGGCATCTTAAAATGAAATAGGTGATGGTCACTTAAATGAAAACATCAAAGTGATCAATCTCATACTTAAATATAAAATATGCAAGAACATCTTCTGGCATAATTTCTGGGTAATATATGCTGTCATTGCAGTATCCTGAAGTAAAGTGACTGACGGGCACTTTAATGAATACTTAAAAGTGACCTGCCATTCACTTAACTACAAAATACGCAAGTAAATCTGCCTTATGTAATTAGGATTGCGTTGCACGATTTGATTTCTAGATTGTTTAAAATGAATCAGGTGTTATTAGAAATTACACAAAGCTCTGAATCTTACTCAAAATAATGTGTATTCACACTTAAAAAATATTAACAAAACTTATAAAACAATCATAAACATTACACACAAATCACCAATCTTAATATAAGCTAAAAATTATAATTGAGAAGCCTGTTTTAACAGTAAATGCAAAGTTATATAGTCCAAATATCAAATGCACAAAAGATATTCTGTTGTATAGTCCAACATTTCATAGTATTAAGCATTTTACTCTTTAAAAATTCAAAATTTAAATTTTATTTGAAAGGAAGAACTACATAAAATTAGGTATAGTTTGTAAGTAAAGGCTTAAAAATTTTGTACCGTAAAAATTTATAAGCATATACTTAAGAGAATTATGTATAAAATATGCATTTTTGGTTATGAAATTTATCTACGTATTTCTCGTTAGAATTTAACTTACAATTACAATAATTAAGATTAGATTTATATTAAGATACAATGTGTATATAATTAATTTCCCATTTTAATTTAAATGAGTTATAACTTATATATTTAGATTTACTTAGAAACCTTAAATTGTGTGTGTGTGTGTTTATCTTAATGAAGATAAAATTTAGAAAATGTAATCCAAACATGTTATCTTAAATAAAATAACTAAAAGAAAATTTTTAAAATTGAAAATCAAACATTTACTTTGCTCACGTAATTAAAAACAAAATTATAATTAACATGAAAAAATTAGTTTTTAATTAAGATATTGTGGTAGATTTTCTATGAAAAAGAAAATCATTCAGTTGCTTTAAATAAAGAACTTAGAAAATATTTAGTTATGATGACTTTTACGTACAATTTAATTAATACATAAGTTGTTTAACCAAAAAAATCTTAACAGAATGTCAAACAAATAATATCACCAATTTTCTTCTGAATAAAATAACATCATTACAAAGATAGCTAAATCTATAGCGTGTTGTTTAGAATCAATATCTAAATCAATTAATTATGAAGATCAGAAGAATTCAGCCTCTCTTAGATTTGAAAAACCTATTAAGATTTTGCAAATATACATTTTGTTAAATTGCAAATATATATATATATATATATATATATATATATATATATATATATATATATATATATATATATATATATATATATATATATATATATATATATATATATATATATATATATATATATATATATAAGATTTTTACCAACTTTGATGCCAAGTACAATATGATATTATTAAGACCATAATGTAAACTTTCTGGTGAACTTCAAAGTTTACTTTACGTATACAATGCCCGAATATGCAGAGTTTCGGAAGTTAATATTGTTAAAGTTATTTGTACAAAATGATTTATATCTATCATCAAATATATCTAAGTAGATAAAAATATTTAGGCAATAAATTAGATTTTTGCTCATAATGTAATTTAGGATATGTGAAATGTACACAAGATTATATTTTTATTCATTCAGCAATTTATATTTATAAATACGTTGCACTGACTTTAATTTTTATTACAAAATGTAATCTAAAAGAAATACTAAAAATATAAATAATCTTTATTGAATACAAGCATGTTAATATGAACTTTTATTTATTTTAAAATAAATAATCTGAGGTGCTTGTTTGCACGTTTACAGTATTGCTTGTTCCCCTTTAATTGGAAAACTAAATGTATATAATAATAAAAGGATTTAAGTAAAACAAATACATAAATATTTTGAAGGCATCTATTGTTAAGAAGTACATTAAATTTAAAATTATTAATTAAATTAAACTAATCCAAAATTTATAATGATTTGTAGTGCATGCAATAAGCTTTTTATACAGTAATAATTTTGGCATCACAAAATGCTTTATTTAATTAATCTGCACAATTCTAGCTACTTAACTACATAAATGCATTGTTTATTGAACAAAAACAAAATTTTAGAACCATTACCCCTAAATCATTTTTCAATGATATTTTCAGCAATATTTCATAAAAATAAGATAAATATTTTGTATAAACTATTTCTAAATATTTGCATTAAACAAAAAATTTGAAACCAAAAATTTCTTTACCCCTAGTAAAAATCACGACTAGAAACAGTTCTAGTTGATAGTTTACTAGAGGGGATGCATACAAGAAATTTCTTATAAATAAAATATTAAATAGTTTCAGAAATGTGTAACAGTAAGAATGTTACTTTAGTGTCCAAATATGTCTTAGTATACCCCAAAGAATAAAAATTATATCGCTTTTATTATTTTTGTAATTTTTAATATAAAAACTGTTATTTAAAACATATTTGTTGAAGAGATTTTTAAATATATTTGTCCCTGATCGCATTTAGAAGTAATTCTGAAATTTTAAGTGTTGATATACACTTTATTTTTACCAAATATATTATATATATTTCATTTTTGCTGACGCTTTTCATAGAAAAAGCTTGTATTGTCTTTTAGAAATGGATGTATTTATCAGTCCAAAAATACTTTTCTAAAAAAAATTACTTTAATTAAAAATCAAAAATATTTTTCAATGCTTGACCACCTCTAGGGTTTCATCTCTAGGCTCTAAAAGGATAAAATTCATGGCATCCTTTTAGTCGGTCACGCAAGGGTTATGATAAGCGGCCATGATTTTGTAAGGTCAAAGTAATTTTGAAATAGGACCAAAACATCAGACTCCACCTGCTGTAACAAAGGGCATCATTTTTCTTGAAAGGCCTTGCAATCACGTGAACCACTACCATTACAGAGCATTGAATAAATTGAGAATACAGCATGCAAAGTGTAGCAAACTAACATTCCATAAAGCGTATAATAATTTCCTCAAGCAGGTTCAACGGCTATAAATTGAAATATACCATTCTTTTCTATCAAATTCTAATTTAATAAACGATTTTGACAAATTCGGCAATTTATGTATTTGTAACTTAAATGTCCAAATTATTATAATATTGACTCGTTTTTGGTACATAATATAATAATAAATTACTAGCAAAAATAATCTTAAAAAATTCCAAAAAATTTAACAAGTCTAGACAAAGAGTTAAAGCAAAAATATTTCAGAAAAAATCGGAAAAGAAAACTAACTGTAAAATGCCTAATAATTATCTCAAAATGTCATAATATTCCCAATGAATACCAATAAGAAAAGAAAAGCAGTTGTACGCAGAAAGGAACCATTTACCTTCTGTCATAATTTGAATTCAAAAAATGAAATTTTGATCGACTGAACCTTATCTAATAAGTTATAATGATTTTACACTAAATGCTGTGTTTTCTTTCCGAAATAAAAACGATTTTTTTAATGCTCTTTCCAAGTCTTCATTTTTATATCTAAATATTTTGAAAAACCTCATATATTTTATATAAATTTTGTATTTCTACTTAAAGAAATTATAAATGATGCCATTTACGTTTAAAGTGATACCCTTCAACCAAAACTTATAAAATATGAAATTTATTCTTTTTAAGAAAGGAATTGTTACTAGTCACCTTAGTTCTATACATTATTACAAAATAATAAAGTACTGAACAATTTATTTAGGGCAAATTTTGGTAAATAGAAGAAAGGTTATACGAGTTAAAATGTAATTAAATTGAAAGTTTTCATATGGTAGCAAATTTGATTTAAATACAATTTCAAACAATAATGTATATTTAAGCTGAAGCATTTTCTGTAGAAATCATTTGATAAACAATTACTTAACTAAATAAGTAAGTATTAAGTAAATTTTAATTCCAAACCAAAATTTTTTTCTGTAAAATATTGATATTTCATTGAAAAATATTTATTTATTTTTTAGATTTTATTTCTATGACTATAAGGAAATAAAATAATACATGATATAAACCATGCTTAATATATAAGTAAGAAATTAGCTTAAACAATTAATAAGCGATTGCTGGTTTTTAAAAGTTACAGCAGAAAAGTAATTATTATATTTATGAGCAATGATTAATAATTTAATAGGTTTAATAAAATAAATTAAACATGCGACAGAAAAACACAAATTTTGCAACATCTATAAATATTTTATAAAATTCACTAAAATTCACGAATTAGATGATATTACATATTCAGAAGTTATGCAAATCTCTAAATCCTTAATTAAATTACACAGAAGACTTAATGTATTCATTTATCTTAAATATGAAACAATGTTAGAAGTTTATAAATATGAGCATAAATTTTCTTCATAAATTAATCTATATGTAAACAAAAAATATTTTTATAGAAAAACCTGTGAAGCTCATATAAAATCTTTCTACCACCATTCATAATACAAATATAAAAAATTAGCTAATATTATTAAGAAATAATTGCTTCCATTTAACACTTAACAGAGAAAAGTGATTATTAAATTGATCTGCAATAATAAATAGTTTAGTTGGTTTATTAGAAAGAAAGAAATGTTTTACAAAAATGCTAACATAGCAATATCTAAAAACATTTTATAACATTACCTGAAATTCGTGAATAAGGTGCTTTTCAATATTCAGAAGCTTTGCGTAACTATGAATCTTTTTAGCTAAAGTATACAAAAGACTCAATGTATCCCTATCCTCTATATACATAAATATGGCTGATATTTATCAGAAATCTGCGTTCAAATTTTCTATACAAACTAACGAATTTGCATGCAAATGAAACAAATACAAAGGGCTTACTTAAAATTTTTCTATAGTTATACATAATAAAATAATAAAATCCGGCCAAATATACTTAGAAACAACTGCTAAGATTTAAAAATTTTGACAGAAAAGTAAAGATGAAATTTATGAGCAATAATTAATAATTTAATTGGAAGAATGGACATAAATTAAACATGTGTGGAAAAATACTGAATTTTTAGTATCTATAAATAATTTATAAAACTACTTAAAATTCATGTAGAAGATGTTATTTAAAAATTAGACACATATTCGAATCTTTAAGGATATTACATTAAAGACACATTGTATGCATATATTCTTAATATGTACATTTGGCAGAAAATCATAAGATGAATTTGCCTTTCAATTTTCTACACAAATTGAAGGCAAAAAAAAGCAAATTTTTGAACATAACATGTAAAACTTACATAAAATTTTTTTTATATAAACATTCATACTTAAAAATAAAAATTAAAAAATATTATTAATAAACAATTGCTTCTCATTTAAAATTAAGTGCGGAAAGTAATTATTAAATTTATGTGAAATTATTAATAATAAAATTGGTTTAATAGATTAAATTAAACATTTCACAAAGAAGCAAATATTTCAATATTTAAAAATATTTTATAACATTACTTGAAATTTAAGAATAAGATGATATTAAATTTTCAGAGGTTATGCATACCTCTATATCTTTTATTAAAATAGACAAAGGATATAGAATATGCATAATATATAATTATGTAAATTTTTCAGAAAATTAAAAGAAGTATGCATTTGAATTTTCTACATTAACTAACAAACTTGTAAGCAACAAAAACAAATTTTTATCAAAAACATATAAAGATTATATAAAAAAATTATTATAAACAAGCATAATATAAAAATTATTTAATATTATTAAGAAATAATTGGTTAGATTAAAAATTAATTTTCAAAAATTACAGGAAAAAATAAAATACGAAATTTATAAGCAGTAATAAATAATTTATTTAGTTGACAGAATAATTAAAGCATCTGTCCAAAATACTGTGTGGGAATTTGAAATATTTATAAATAATTTTTTACCCTCCATGAAATTCGGGTATAAGATAAGCCGACCTCTTATACTTATATTAAATTATACAAAAGACTCAATCTATACATATCCTCTCTCACACTGTATTATATATATATATATGTATATATATATATACATACATATATATATATATATATATATATATATATATATATATATATATATATATATATATATATATATATATAATATATATATATTTATAATTTTGGTAGAAACGTATAAGAAATATACACTAAAATTTTCTGCGCAAATTAAGGATTAACATTACAGGAGAAAAGTTATTATTAAATTTATTTGCAATTAATTCTTAATTTTGTAGGTTTATTACAATAAATTAAACATATTACAAAAAAAATTCTGCATTATCTAAAAATATTTTATAATATTACTTGAAATTTAAGAATAAGATGATATTATATTTTCAGAAGTTATTCACACTTCTCTGAATCATTAATTGAAGTACACAAGAAATACAGAATATGCATATCCTCTAAATATGTAATTTTGGCAGAAACTTATCAGAGTGTGCACTAAAAGTTTCTACTCAAAATAACGAATATAAATTGAAATAAAACAAAAATTTTAACAAGAATAAATAATGCTTTCAAAAAATTAATCTATTACCACTCACAATATAAATAGAAAAATAGAAAATTAGCCAATAATAATAAAAATTATCGATATTATTAAGAAAAAGTTAGTTATATTTAAAAGTTATTGGTAAAAAGTAGATGTCAAATTTATAAGGAATAAATAATAAAAAAAAAAGAAAAATTAAACATGCGTCGAAAAACAATAAATTGGCAGTATATGCAAATAACTTACAACACTACCTGAAACACCTGTAAAAGTTGCTATTTAATATTGAGGAGTTATGCAGACATCTGAATTTTAAACTAAATTATACAAAATACTCAGTATTTGCATATTGATAAACATAACTAACAGACAGACTAAATTTGACAGACATTTCGAAAGTAATTATTAAATTTATGTGTAATAATTAATAATTTAATTGGTGTAATAGAATAAATGACACACATGTCAGAAAACAGTATTATTGAAATATAGAAAAATGACTAATAATATTCGCTGAAATCCATGAACAAGTTAATATTCAATAACCGGAAAATGTGCAGACATCTGAATCTTAAATTAAATTGCACAAAAGACTCAGTGTACGCATCTACTCTAAATATGTAAATTACGAAGAATCTTATTAGAAGCATGCATTTAAATTTTCTACACAAACTAACAAATATATATTTAAATAAAAAATTAACAAGAATATTTGAAGCTGATATAAAATAGTTTAAAAAAAATGAATGAGTTAAAAATAAAAATTAGTTATATTATTAAGATACAATTGCTTGCCATTAATCATATATAAGTATTACCTTTATTTTATTATATTACAAGAAATTCGTGAAGAAGATGCTATTAAATATTCAGAAGGAAGGCATACATCTGAATCTTTAATTGAATTATACAAAAGATTCAGTGCATGCCATCCCTCTAAATAATTAAATTAGGCAGAGACTTATAAGAAGTATGCACTAAAACATTCTACACAAATTAACGAATCAATATTCAAATAAAAAAAACTTTTTTAACCAGAAAATATAAAGTGTATATAAAATTGTTCTATATCCATGCATTATATAAAAATAAAAATTAACTAATATTTTCAAGAAGATATTGCTTACGTTTAAAAATTATAGTAGAAAAGTAAAGTTATCTGCAATAATTAACAAATAAATTGATTTATTTGAATAAATTGAACATTTGACAAAAAACTATGTATTGCAAATTGTATAAATATTTTATAACATTACTTAAAATTATCAATAAGATGCTATTAAACACTAAAAAATTATGCAGACTTCTGAGTCTTAAATTATAAATAGTATAAAAAGCTCAGTTCATGCATTTCTTCAAATATCTAAATTTAGCAGAAACACATAAAAAAATTTCAATTAAATTTTCTCAAAAATTTAGGATCTATAAGCAAACAAACAAATTTTTTAACTAGAAATTGTAAAGCTTATATAAAATTGTTTTAGAAATAAAAGCAAAAATTCCCTCATATCATCAAGAAACAATTGTTATCCTTTAACTATTACACGACAAAAGTAATTGTTGAATTTATGTGCAATAGTTAATAATTTAATTAATTTAGGCGAATAAATGAAACATGTGAAAAAAAACACTATTATTGAAATTCATATAAATAATTTACAACATTACCTGAAATTAATGAACAATATGCTATTTAATAACCAGCAGATGTACAGACCGCTACACCTTAAATTAAATTGCAAAAAAGATTCACGGTATATACACCCTCTAAATATGAAAATTAAAAAGAATCTTATAAGAAGCATGCAATTAAATTTTCTACACAAGCTAACAAATCTATATTTAAATTAAAAATTAACAAGAACGTTTAAAGCTGACATAAATTTTTTTATTAAAATACATATGTTAAAAATAAAAATTAATAATATTATTAAGAAACAATTGCTTGCCATTAAGCACACGCACAATTATTACTCTACCATTATTTTAAAATGTTACCAGAATTTCGTAAATAATATGCTATTCAATATTCAACAGCAATGCATACACCTGAATCTTTAAGCAATTAAATTATACAAAAATTTCAGTGCATACCATCACTCTAAATAAGTAAATTACGCAGAGACTTATAAGGAGTATATACTTACACTTTCTACAAAAATGAACGAATCTATATTCAAATAAAAAACGCACTTAACAAGAAAATTTAAAGCGTATATAAAATTGTTCTATAACCATGATAATATAAAAATAATAAAAAACAAATACTATTAACAAGACATTGTTTACCTTTAAAAATTACAAGAGAAAAATTTATTTATCTGCAATAATTAACAGTTTAATATTTATTTAAATAAATTAAACATTTGTCTAAAAACAATAAATTTGCAGTATCTACAAATAATTTGCAACACTACCTGAAACTCATGTAAAAGATGCTATTCAACATTGAGACGTTATGCAGACATTTGAATCTTAAACAGAATTATACAAAATACACAGTCTATATTTATCCTCTAAATATCTAATTTGACAGAAGCTTATAAGAAGTTTGCACTTGAATTTTCTATACAAATAAAGGATCTATAAGCAAATAATATAAATTTTTTAATGAGAACCTTCTAAATATATATGTAATATTTTGGTAAACTTGCATAATATAAAAACAAAATTAGTAAATATTATTAGGAAAAATTGCTATAAATAATACAGGAGAAAAGTAATATTGAAATATATGTTCAAACACACCACACACACACACACACACACAAAAATTAATATTAATGCAAAATATTTATAAAAATTATTTAAAATATATTTAAAATTAAATACATAAATTCAAAAATCTAACTATTTATTCTTATATATTTGAATACATGCAGGTATGTTAATATATTTATTGCACAAAATATATTATCATTGATGAACAATAGATCATAGTAATAATTTTTATATTATAAAAAGATTATATATATATATATATATATATATATGTATTACATTATATACATTCAGTATTTTTAAGTAATTGCCATATTTATTTAACTACACATAAATAACAAAATCGAATTATCTATTCATTATAAAGTTAAATTTAAATGAATTTTGAATGTTAAAGTGTCAAAGAGAGAGAGAGAGAGAGAGAGAGAGGAATTCAACAAAAACTAATATAATGCTAAGAAATATTCTATAAAGATGTACATAATAATTAAAAAAACTATATGTTTATGCATTATTAAAATAAATGGTGTTAGCGAGCAATATTATTTATATATCAAATTAACAAGATGTTATGCGTAATACTATTTATATTTGTTATACCTGTTGTAATTACTCCAAGTTTATAAACTTGAATTATTTGTAACATTAACTTCTTTTCCGATCTCTTTAAAATTTCCATTCATACGGCTTTCTTTTCATCTATATATGATGTGAAATGCTATATCCTGAGGGTACGTATACGATGTACTGCTTAAATAAAATTTCAAAGCTGTGCACTGTATTCGTAACCACAGTATAAGCACCAAATTCATAAATACACTCATGTCCATAAATTAAGTATAATTCAGAATCACATAGAAATTTAACTCTAAATTAAAATTTCGTGTGTAGAATTAACACACACATCTTGAAGGATAATATGCACTTTACAAGAAACCACCAGATGGCCACGATAGTATGCCACAATGACCAGAGTGTAAGAGAGAGTTATATAAGGAATGATTGCAAAGATGTATAATTGTTCACAAGCCTTTAAGTTTACTTCACACATAAATTCACTAGTTAAAAGCCTTTCAGTGCAATAACTGCACAGTTATGGCACAAAGGAAGCATTTTGATGATTTTTACGTGGTAGAATTATCGCATCAGACGCATAAGGCACATTGGTCCATATGCTCGTAGGTCTGTCAGATGTGTTCCACTTACCGCAACTCACTGTCTTATGTGGTTAGCCTGGAGTTAGAGAGCATGAACACCATGACAATGGTCATGTGCGATGCTTTCCGAGGAGTCCAGATTTAGCTTTTAGTCTGATTCTCGCCGGACATTGATATGGAGAGGGTCAGGTACACGTTACCAAGAACAAGAGAACACCATTGATAAAATTAAATGTTATTCTTTATTTTACTTTATACATCGGCAATTAAATACATGGTTTTCTTTATAATTAGGATGAAATATTTTGAAACGATGATATGAAATATAAGCGGTATTTTTTTCTACAAATAGGGAAATATTTAATTTGATTTGAAAATAGAAAGTAGTAAAATATAATAAAGATCTAACTAAAACAATAAATATAAGAATTAAAAATAACTCGCTTGGAAATTTCTTGACCCTCCTCAACATAGTGTATTATTACTTTATTACTCCACACAACAGGTTACTTTTTCCTTATTCAGTAAAAGTGAAGCTTTTAATCTTTAATAATCACCCTTCATAAAAAATATAAATATATATTTTGCGTATAAAAACTTATTCCACAATTTGCCACAGCAGAAGAGATTAATTTGAAGATTTCAATTATTCTGTTATTGCTAACAAATGGTTTAAAATAACATCAAAATAAACTTTCAGTGATATATTTATGACAATATTTAGGACTTTAAATAAAAATAAGTAATTAAATCAAAAACAAAACTTTTAATTATTCTTTTTATTTGAATCTTTACAATAAATGCTTATATATATATTGGAAAAACTATATTAGCATTGATTAAAAATAGATCTTACAATATTTTTATATTATAAAAAGATCATATTTATTTTATTGTTTACATTCAGTACTATTAAATAAATTCAAATGTATTTATTTTGATACATAAAAAGTAAAAACGTTTCGATAAAAAATTAGCTTTAATTGAAATTCAAAAATTAAATTGTCAATGGAATTCAGCAAAAACTATACATGATGGTAAGAAATGTCTTAAAGTGATGTAGTTAGCATTCCATATTTTACAGCACAAAGTTGCTGTGCCAGTCACAACACCCTTGAATATTCAAAAATATATAATTTCTCTGCCTTTTAGAATTCTTTTCGGCAGATAATATTAGAATATGAATAAACACATTCAACATTCTACAAAAAAGAAGTGTATAATTATTCCTTTCATAAAATAAAAATAATTAAAAAATATGATACAACTGTATGGATCATCAAAAATATATCAAATTATGTGCGAATGAGAAGTAAATTTATAATTTAGTTAAATATACTCGATAATGAGAATGCTTTAGCATATAATTTATTTACCAATTCCTAATTTCTGATATCTTCAGTTGTATAAGCTTTTCATAAAAGGAGCAATGTTTAAGAAATATGTAAAATGTTTACAGACTAAATCACTTATAGTGGAACAATATTTATTCTATTTTACTTTCATATACTAAATATTATATTTTTATATGATGTTTAATTTTTCGTTTTATTAAGAAGTGACGTAAAATCTTATTACTGAAAATAAATTAAATTACATATATAGTGAAAAATATACATTTTTTGAAGTTGCATAATTTCATGAAACGGCAAAAAAAGGTGCTCTTTGATAATAGTTTAAAAGAGCACTTTTCCTTAGCCCTTTCATAATACTAAATAAATCTTTTATAGGTATGATATCAGTCTGATGTCCTTCAGAGTATTTTAAACAAAGTAGAGTAAAATAATATTTTAAAATGTACATCTTCAACTTTCTCAAAATAAATCTGCCAAGTTTATCGTTATAACTAAAGACAATACAATAAACTATTACAAAACATTATATAAATATAATTTATACACAAAAAATGGGTACAAGTAAAAAGCATTTCAAATTTATTTTATGATAAATCAATAATAGATGAAAAATTATGAAGATTTTTCTAGAAAACTTATATGAGGTTGCGAGAAAGCATAAATGGTTACCAAAATATTCGGAATTTATTCTTTTTATTTTCCTACTTCTATAAAAAATTATAAAATTTTAAAATTATTTTAAAAGTTAGTTTTATTATAAGTAATATAAAGGGGCTTAAAAATCCTAGATAAATTTTAATTATCATTAGTTGTAATGAAGAAAAAGTTAATGAATATATATGGCCTTATTAGATTTATGTCAGTTTTACTAACGAAAAGAGAATTTCTCTATAGAATAAAAATATAATAAGCATAAACTGTTAATTAATTAAAATACTAAAAATTACGTTAAAATAAAGAAATATTTAAGTAGAGACTTAAAGTGCAAAAAAGGTAGAATCACTTTATTATTTTATTCTAATGTTTTTAGCATGATAAAAAATTATACAAGCACTTATATAAGACAAATGATTTAGTAAGCAAACTTCAATAAACAAGCAATAAAAACAGTTGTATGAATTTTTGCAAGCGTCAATAAAAAAGGGAAAGAATACCTTGTACAAATGAATAAATTAAATTGAATTGATGAATAATTGAAAAGATTTAAATAAATAGATAAAACATAACCAGTTGGTAACTACAAAAGAAAAAGTTAAATATAGATATTTGTATACATAAGCAGTGATATAAAATCTTATTTCTTACAAAACAATTAAAAATTTATAACATATATATTGTGACTAAAATCAATTTTTTGATGTTGCATAATATTATGAAGTTGCAAAAGAAACGGGCTCTTTGAAAAAATTTAAAAGAACCCACATCTCTTTTGCATTTCAGAATACTAAAAGAAACTTTTTCAGAACTGACTTCTTTCTGTGGATTTTCAGAACATTGTAAACAAAATAGTCAGATAAATATCATCACACTTTATGTCTTCAAGTTGCTCGAAATTCATATGCAAGGTTTATTTTTTTTAATTGAAGACAAAAACATGTTATAAATTCAAAATATGCACTATCAGTGGCAGATGTAAAAAGAAATCATTTGTAGTTCATTTAATGATCAATCATTAATTTTAAGCATATGGAAATTCTTTGTCAATTAGTTGACTGTAAATACTCTGGAGAAAAGAGGATGTGCAGTTTAAATTAAAGTCAAAAATTGCTCACCTCCTTCCTCTCCTCAGTTTATTCTAAGCAATACAATAGAAGAAAATAATGAAACAACAATTAATTTTACTACTTACAACTACTTATATTACTATCGAAATGTACGTATAATTATATTTTCAGTAAAGCATAAATTGATATATAATTCTCATTTCACTATTTCTGTTTATATAACTTATATATTATTTTTAGTGTTTATTAGAGAAAAGTTAATATTCCATATTTAATTCATTAATTCAATCTAATGAGAATGAAAATTAATTAAATGCACATAATATTGATTGTTAAATTATCATGATTAATTATTCTAGACAGAAATTTATTTAGTGCTCCATGGAAATAAAAAGGTTTAATTTATTGTAAAGCTTTTTCTATGGATAAAATAATTATTAATATGTTGAAATTAAAAAATCCTGACCTTATATATTGATAGAATTATAAGCAAAACTGTCTTAAAAATTAAAATTGTAATATTTATAAATTGTAAAAAATACTTTTTTATGATTTTTTCTTTATTTTTGTAAATTAAAAATCTATCATTTTTAAAATATTTTATATTTTTCTTATATTATGGAGTTAAGTAAAAATAATCATAGTGTATATATATATATGTGTGTGTGTGTGTCTGTGTGTGTAGAATAGATGTAGAAAACATTCTTATAATCACAGAAAATTAAAAACTATAGAAATTTACCATTGTAGATATATTATCTCACACTTTGCCGTCTGATATAACAATTATTACAATCTCCATCAACATTGTCAAAATATGCAAAGTGAGATTTCAATTATTATATGATATTTATGTTCATTAAGAAATTCATTTTCAGTTAGTTGAATCTAAATACTCAGAGAAAAAAAAGAAGATGGTCAATTTAATTAAAGTCAAGAATTGCCGTAAAGAGTACTCGACTCCATATCTGATCCGTCCAATTCTGGTGTTTCCGGCACTACACAAAGTGGCTTCTCCGGTGGGTAGACGTTAATGGTACACAACGTACAGGTAGTCACGCGAATAGGCCATTATTAATCAGCCTCCTGGCGACTGTAAACCATGATATCGGTCGTCCAGTCGTCTGTTGGAGGTGTCTCGCGATTTCTCCAGTCGTCTGCCACCTGTTCCTTCTTGCCTGTGGGACTATATACCTGTCGTCGACTGCTGTGCTTGCTCGTAGAGGACCAATGCTGAACCTTCGGACAGCTGTTCCTGTAGTTTGAAATGCTCTCCAGATTCGTGAAACTATGCTGTGAGCGATTCCAAATTCAGCAGCCACACTTGTCACACTTCGACCTTCTTCAATCTTCCCAATGATTCAACCTCGCGTAAGGTCATCTAGATTTCGTCTACAAGGTTGCCGGTTCATTATTTCACACTGGTAAAACAGCTCTAAGTCGTTAAAACTGATATACGCCGTGCAATATCATTCACAGAAACGCTTAGTTTACACCGCTTGCTTTATACCCCTCCGACATTCCCCCTTTACGTCCTGTTGCGTAATTTGAGTATGCCTTTGCGTACCTGACCGTAGTCGATTTTCTGATTGGTCTTCGTTCCAATCTACCTGTTTGTTCCACTGTTTTGCTAATTTTTATATTTCGTCTTTAACTTTTGCACACCAGTATATTCAAAGCAATATTTAAAGAACAAAATTTATTTATAAAATTGTAAATTTTAATTTCATTCTATCCTCATAAACTTTTCAAATAAACTTTTCAAAATAACTGAATATTTTCAAGCTAAAGAATAAGCCTACTACTTTAAATAAAGTAACTTAATTTAACTAATTTTCTTTGTCAAATATCCTTAATATCAATTAAAAATTAAAATAAATAAAATTACTCAATAATTATACAATAAATTAAAATAAATTTTAAAATGTTTAAGAAATAAGCTCAAAATATCCAGAAGTCTAAAGCTCCACCCACTTAAGAAATCTAACCAATGATATGCCATTTCAAAAACAGCCATAGCTACAAAACCCATACCAGCTCCAGACGAGGGTGAGGTCCTACGGACCTAGGGACCTCGAGACTACGGCGCAGCAAGCCGAAATTGTTTCTATCCTCATCTTAAAATGATTAACATGAAGAAGAAAAACGAAATTTTTTAAAACTAATCTTATTTGCAAAGAAGGCATTTTACTATGAAGATACTATTGTAATATCTTATGGAAAAGGCAATAAATGTTACATATCGACAAAAATGGGCAAAAAAGAGTTTTTCGCGAAGTCAGCATTGTGCATAACTTCAGGAGAAACATGTAAGGAGACATAAAAATTATTTAAAGGAATGGTTTAACTTTATTTTAAATAAATTCATGTTTGTTTTGTACACTGATAATCTAAATACGCTGGGAAAGGAAGAAGAAGAAGAATTTACATTAAATTCAAACATTGCTCATCTCCTTCCTTTCCTCAGAATATTCTAAGCAATATTTAAAGAATAAAATTTCTATTATAGTGCTATTTTGTACTTACAAATAAATATTAAAAAATCTGTATACAAACAGCAAGAAATAAATGAAGTAAAATTACATGCATTAAAAACAGTTTATAACTTGTATGAGGGAAAATTCATATCAGCATAAAATACTAACTCTTTTTTAAATAAACTGCTTCTAATTTTAATGTCTAATAAGCTAAATTTAAGCATAAAGAAATTCATTGTTAATATGTTGACTCTAAATTACCTGGAGAGAAGAAGGAGGTGTTCAGTTTACATTAACGTAAAATTTTTCATCTCCTTCTTCTCCTCAGAATATTCTAAAAAATATTTAAAGAATAAAATTTTTTCTACACTCACTTCCAAAAGTTAAGCATAAAAATGTAAAATGTGTAAAAAAAATCAACAATTACTGACTGCTTTGATTGACACAAAATTTGGCAGGAAAGTAGCATTTATATTTATACATTAAATAAAATCAATAATTATTACAGAAATGAAAACAATAAATTTTTGTAAGTTATCAGACAATGACATACTGGAGATTTAAGCAGAATTATGCATAAAGTGAAAATAAACAGTATAAAATGAATAAAACAGACATTTACTGGGTATGTGTTCTCCCTTAATCTGTATACAATGTTTACAACTTGGGACCATGCTTTCAATAAGGTGGTGAACCACCAAAGAATTAAGCAAGAGTCATTTTTTTGTAGAGCAGTTTCCAGCTCAAAAAGAATGGCTGGAGGTAAAAAACGTAGATATAGCATGGCAGAGAGCATCCCAAAGATTTTCAATGGGATCAAGGTCGAGTGAATATGCTGACCATGCCATACGCGCAATCCCTTCACTCTCCATGTAGTCATCGACGATGTCAGCTAAATGGGGACGTGCGTTATTGTCCATTAAAACAAAAGTAAGGCCAACTGCTGCATCGTAAAATCTCACAATGGGTTCTATTAATTCCTTTCGATACCGGACAACCGTCACAGAGCCCCGTTTAAAGATTTGCAAATCGGTACGGAATCCTAATGAAATCCTTTCCCACACTATAATACTTTCGCCTCGGAATGTGTGATGTTCGGTGATGATTTGGGACTCAATTCGTTTTCCTTGTTCACGTCATATTCTTATACGCTTGTCATTTTATTCCAGAGCGAAAGTTTACGCATCAGTAAACATGATATTTCCCCTCTCAGACACAGTCCAATTGACTTGTTCCCGGCACCACTGTAATCATGCCCCTCTTGATTGGACGGATAGATAAACACAAACTAGAGATACCCGGTCGTATAGTCAACTCATATGTAATCTTCGGCGTACTGTAGCTGCGGATATCACTTTACCAATGGACACTGCAACCATAGATGTCACACTTGTGCAGGTCACTCTGCAATGCCGCTTAGCTAAAATCGCAATATATCCATCTTATGCAGGGTTTTTAATGCTTAGACGACCAGCTACGTACCTTTGGATAATCTAAGTGAATCTTTGGAGAGGCAAATGAAATCTAAGAACAATGAAAACAAGAATGTTACCTATACTGTTTCGGGTATTATTTAAATTTAAATTTTCCGTTAAATACTTTATCCATATGGCTATGTAGTAATGGTCTCATATACCTGGTACTATGAATTGGCATTCCATTATCAATTCTTTCTTTATTATCACGATTGTTTTTTTCTTGCTAATAAATTAATTGAATTACCTTGAATTTTGATAAAATTTTGTTGAAACTTGATCTGTTAACAAATGCTAAGTGCGTAAGTGCCTAAAAATAGGAAATTATGCACAATTACTAAACATTACTTAAAACCTCACGCATTTTGGACAGCATAAATGTCATTTATTGTGTAGGGAACTAGTTAGAATATTGCATCATCTTGCAGATCTTTAGAGAAATTAGTTACAAATGTAAATTATCAAGATAGATTCTTAGAAAGCACAAAGATTTTTCCATAAAGCATTTTATTCTACTTTCATTACTATGGACGAAAGAATGTGTCTTTTGTAAAGTAAACTTCGTCCATGAATACATGGATTGTGAAAGAATTACCGATATAGAGATACTAATATTCTTATCTGACAAGAATAGTATTGAAATATTTTGGAAATATGTATTATATAAGTTAAATACATAAATAGTAATGAACATTATTAATCTTATGGAAAAAAGAAATTAAATTACATAAAATCTGAAAATAAATTTCATGTTTTAGATACAAATTTTCATCCCCTATAAAACAATAATGTAGAGAAAATATAATGAGAAAAAAGAACCTAATGTTATATACAATAAATTAAGTAGAGCTTATTATAAATCATGGGTAAATACAGGATGACAACTTCATACTGTTTTCAAACTTGTACTGCTTTTGATTGATTTAATTCATGTCCACCACATTTTATAATAATTTCAATTGCTTAAGAGTGGCAAATTGCAAAAGAAAATGGCCACATAAACTTCGAAAAGTACAAAAACTAATTGAGCAAAATAAGCGCACACGGTTGCAAAGATGTTGAACTCTCCTTCGAAAGTCTGCAAAAGGCGCATGGAAGCATTTCATCTTCACGGACGAAAAACTTTTCACGATTGAACAATCCTATAATCGACAAAATGACCATTATTAGTCATCTGATCATCCTGGAACCTCCACAAGAGTGTCGGCAAAAACCACCGTCAGTTATGGTTTGGGGACACATTTGTGAATCTGGAGAAATTCCTTTGGTTTAAAAGAGGAAGGCTTAAAAATGAAAGAGACGATGTACTTCAATGGGATTTTACAGTCGGTTTTACTTCCTTGTGCCCAAAAACATTTTAAAAATAGCATCTAGAAACTTCAACAACATTTTACTCCGTCTCACAGAGCAAAGGCAACGCAAGACTGGTGTCAAGCAAATCTTCCAGATTTCATACCTGTGGGAATGTGACCACCTATTCACCTGACTTAAATCTAATGGACTAAAGTGTTTTTTCTATTCTGTAATCAAGAGTATGTTCTAAGCCACATCTAAGTTTGGAATGTCTAAATGCTACTCTTCAGAAGGAATGGGTTAAATTAACACCTGATGAATTGCGACCCATTGCACAAAATATTACGCGACGTTTAAGGCTCTCGATCGATACCCAAGGGGGCCATATTGAAAATACTTAAAAATTTTGTATCTAAGTAATAATTGACTTAAGTAAAGTTAGTTTTTCGAAAATAAATTATATGTGTTAAGTTTAATACAATATTTTTTGTTAACAGGATAAAGTTGTCACCCTGTAAATAAATCAAATACATCATATCATTTAGAAAACGCTTCATTTTGAAAGTAAGTAACTCTGTTGTTAAATGTTTAACTAACACTTTCTCAGAATACCGAAATTTATAAAATTACTTAAGTAATTTTGTAAATTTTAACCAAAACATAACTTTAATTCAAATCTGATAAAAGAAACAGGAACTAAAATCAGTGATATTTAAAATAAAAAAATACATGAAAATAGATTAGGATTTTTTCTTTCGTCTCTAATTTTTTTATAATTAAAATACGGTATTTTTTAAAAATTTAAATTAAAGGTATCAAACCATAAATAAACATATACGCTTATATACATAAGATCATTTGCACTGATAATTACATGTATAATATATATATATTATTTCCTATTGTGTAAGGAAAGATTTCAGCAAAGTTTGGTGCAAAATGCAATATCATAATGTTAAGCCAAAATGTACACTTTATTGCGAACTTCAAAGTGGACATTACGTACTTAATCCCTGAAAATGCACAAGTCCTGAAGTTCATATCGATATATTTATTTGCTCAAACTATTTTCAATCTATGTATGAATAAATATAGTCATAAATATCATATTTAACCCAGAAATTAGATTTTCACTTTTATGATAAATGCAGAAGATTATTACAATATTGCTTGTGCCCCTGGACTTGAATATTTATATGTGTATGTAATAAATAACGTTTTAAGTAAGCAAAACAACATATAGAAATTTGTTTGACGGTTTTAAGAAAACGTATGAGAAGTTTTAAAACAATATATTTAACAATCAAACTATTTAAAAATGTGTAAAGATTTGAGACTGCTATAAATTACTAATAAAAATTCAATTTTTTTTATTAAAATTAAAAACATACATAGAAACAAAATATTTCAGCTTTATTTCTATTATCTCAATTTAAAATTGCTAAAAAAATATATATAAATTAAAAACATAAACAGCAAATAAAGAAATGAATTTCTTATTCAATTTCTTTTTTTGAATTTGGACTTTTAATATGCATTATATATGTTAATAATATTTTAGCATTACTATATGTTTAATTTAATCAGTCTGCACAATTAAAGAATTAAAAATACATAAATGCATTATTTGTTCACCAAAAACAGAATTTTAGAGCCATAACATGAAAATTATTTTTCAACAAAGCTTTCAGAAGTATTTAATGAAGATAAGATAAATATTTTGTATAATCTACTTCAAAATATTCAAATGAAACCAAACTTAAAACCAAAAATATCTTTACCCCTTGTAAGAATCATGACTGGAATAAATCCAAGTCGATTGTTTACTAAAGAGGTTGCATACGAGAAATTAGTTACCACTAAAATATTCAATAGTTTTTAGCAGAGTAGCAGAAATGTGTAACAGTGGGAATAATACTTGAATGTCAAAAGTGTTCATTAGTATAACCCAAAATACGAATATTCTATCGCTTGTTTTATTCTTACAATATCTATTTGAAAATTTACTCTTTCTTAGAACACAGATGTGTAAAAAACTACTTTAAATTTCCTTCTCTCGGAACACATGTACAAAATTTTACAATTTTATGTAATTTTAAATATAGAGATAATAATTAATTTTTTGATGAAGCTTTTGATTGCAAAAGCTTTTATTATCTTTTAAGAATTAAAAAAAATATTATTTAAATAATTATAAAAGCAGAATTCATGGCTCGTGAGGAGCCTTCAATAGCAAACAGAACAGACCTTTGAATAAGTTGAGAATAGACATCCAAAGGGTAGCAAACCATCATCCCCTAAAGAGAATCCTCAAGCAGGTCTCAGTGGCCATAAATTGAAAACTACCACATTTTTCTGACAATTTCTAATTTAATTCCATACAAATATGGCATTTTATCCTTTTGCAACCTATCTGTGGACTGTAAAATATGCACGCTTCAATTTAAAAGGAAATTCATTAACTAATGCGATCATAGAGCGTAAAACCATAATTCAATATGTCACACAACTTTCAAAATTATTATAATATTGTCCCGTGTTTGATGTATAAAAATAAAAAAGAATCACAGCAAATAATCTTATAAATATAAAAAATCCTTTAAAAATTCTTATAAGTTTTAAAGACCAAAATACTCGAAAAGAAATGAAAAAACAAAGCTTACTATAAAATGCCTAGCAATAATTTCAAACTAGCATAACATTCCTAATGAATACCAATAAGAAAAGAAGAGCAATTATATGCACGAATAAAAAATTTGCTTTCTATGATAATTCGAATCCGATAAATGAATTATTGCTGATTGCAGGAATCTTTTATTAATCACCAAAACAGTATATAATATTATAAAATAATAATCTACTGAATTATATATTCAAGGCGAATTCGGATATAAAAAAGTAAAGAAATTGTTTTTTATGAAATAAAATATAATTAATTTGAAATTTTTTCATATTTTATGAAATATATTTTAAATACACTTTTAATCAATTTTATGAATCTTCAAAATGAAAGACTTTCTACAGAAATTATTTTTAAAAAATTAATAAACTGTTTAAATACACAATAAAAATGTTTGAATTAAAAACAAAAATGCTTATTGCAAAATAATAATGTTTCATTGAAAAAAATTTTGTTTAAATATATATATATATATATATATATATATATATATATATATATATATATATATATATATATATATATATATATATATATATTACATTACATTATATACATTCAGTATTTTTAAGTAATTGCCATATTTATTTAACTACATAAATAACAAAATCGAATAATCTATTCATTATAATGTTAAATTTAAATGAATTTTGAATGTTAAAAGTCAAAGAGAGAGAGAGAGAGAGAGAGAGAGAAAGGAATTCAACAAAAACTAATGTAATGCTAAGAAATATTCTATAAAGATGTATATAATAATTAAAAAAAGCTATATGTTTATGCATTATTAAAATAAATGATGCTAGCGAGCAATGTTATTTATATATCAAATTAACAAGATGTTATGCGTGTTGTAATTACTCCAAGTTTTTAAACTTGAATTATTTCTAACATCAACTTCTTTTCAGATCTCTTTAAAATTTCCATTGACACGGCTTTCTTTTCATCTATATATGATGTGAAATACTATATCCTGAGGGTACGTATACGATGTACTGCTTAAATAAAATTTCAAAGCTGTGCACTGTATTCGTAACCACAGAATAAGCATCATATTCGTAAATACACTCATGTCCATAAATTAAGTATAATTCAGAATCACATAGAAATTGAACTCTAAATTAAAATTTCATATGTAGAATGATCACACACATCTTGAAGAATAATATGCACTTTACAAGAAACCACCAGATGGCACTGATAGTATGTCACAATGACCAGAGTGTAAGAGAGAGTTCTATAAGGAATGATTGCAAAGATGTATAATTTTTCACAAGCTTTTAAGTTTACTTCACACATAAATTCACAAGTTAAAAGCCTTACAGTGCAATAACTGCACAGTTATGGCACAAAGGAAGCATTTTGATGATTTTTTACGTGGTAGAATTATCGCATCCGACGCATAAGCCACATTGGTCCATATTCTCGTAGGTCTGTCAGATGTGTTCCACTTACCGCAACTCACTGTCTCATGTGGTTAGCCTGGAGTAGAGTGCATGAACACCATGACAATGGTCTTGTGCGATGCTTTCCGACGAGTTCAGGTTTAGCTTTTAGTCTGATTCTCGCCCGACATTCATATGGAGAGGGTCAGGTACACGTTACCAAGAACAAGAGAACAACATTGGAAGACACCATTACGCTAATGAAGGATTACTCGCTTGGGGAGGAATTATTCTGGTTTCCAGAACTAACCTACATGTTCAGAATGTAACCATGACAGGCCACATCTATCGGGATGTCATTATGGAACAACATCTGTTTCGTTGCGCCATGGGTGCAGAATTTCTGTTTATGGATGACAACGCCTGTTGTCACCGTGCAAACATTGATGACAAATGCCTTCAGTGGGAGGATATCACCCGTATGGACTGGCCATTATACTCTCCGGACTTGAATCCAATATGTATGTGTGGGACATGTTTGGCCAACGAATTGCGGCCTTTCAACCCCCTCCCACATGTCTACTGGAACTACGGAGAGCATTACTTGATTAGTGGAGTAATATTCCCCAAGATCAGATCGATAATTTGATACTCAGCATGCCTAGGTGTTGTAAGGCCTGTATTGGGGGGCATACTATGTATTAACCATCATACCAACCATGTTATATTGGTTTTTACAAATAGGCTTTTTTTTATTTGCTCTATTGATTAAAAATCTCAATTTTTATTAATGATGTCAAACATATAGCATCTTTTTTTCTCTATGACTTTTGTTTAATAAAAAGACTTTACAAAAAAGTCATATTTGTAATGCTTCTGTCTCTTTCTTTGAATGAACTTGCATTATCCTTAATTTATGGACACGAGTGTCAAATAAATAGATTTTACAATTTGATATCTTGCGTTATTAGAATAAAGAATATGTCAATAAGTTATATAAAATTTGTAACTTTTAAATATGTAATTTCTTATATCTATTTCTTCATAGTAATTTTAATATTTAAATTTAAATATTTGTGACGTTTAAAACCTGATATTAAAAAAAAATTGATTTTAAAGTGCGCAATTTTTTTGAACGTATTGAAAAACTTGAAAATTTCAAGTTTTGAATTGCGATGAAAATTAAAGAAAAGTGTGACTAATGCCTTTTCTAAAATGTTTACAAGATTTCTTACTGTATAAGTTTTAATGACACTCTCTCCTTTCTTACAAGAAAATGAGTGTAAAAATTTTGCAGATATTTCAGTGATATAACTATGAATTACATATGATTAAATATTATAATATTTAACCATAAATTAAAACAATTTTAATTAAACTTAAATTTTAGCGTTATATAAAAAATGTATCACATTTATTGTTACAAATACGAAATTTTAATGTTCCTTATCATTTTAAAATAACAAATAAACCTATGCTTTGATTAAAGTACATATATTATAGAGCCTGTTTCTTTGCACCTTCACAATGTTAAGTGAATTCTTTTGAGAACTAACTACTTTTTGATGTTCTTCAGAACATTTGAACAAAGTAATTAAATAAATATTATCAGAATTTTGGTCAGTCAACTTTCACGAAGTGTGTGCGCCAAATACATATTTATAATCGAATATAATACAGTAAAAAATTACAAAATATTATGTAAATGCAATCTTTACACTACAAATGGTGATAGTAAAAAGAATTTGTAGTTCATTTTATGATAAATCGTTAATAATCATGAATAATTCACTAGGAATCTTATTAGGGTAAATTAAATGGGTAGTAATTTACATTATATATAAATTCTATTAACTTGAATTAATCTTATATTTGGAGATTTTCATGAAATGATTATATTTAGAACTGACTAGAAAATATCGGACAATTTTATTCATAAAGATGTTAGAAAAATATTTCATTTAGAATAATGAGTCTGATCATATAAATTGTATATTCTGAAATTAAAATTATGGCTTTAAAATGCATATATTATTTTTCAAAATATTTATGATGATAGTAAATATCTTAAACTATCTAAATAAATTTCAATTATTATAGAGTTTGAATAAAAATTTATGTAATGCGCGCGCAGAACTATTAATTATATATATTCCCGCATAAAGAATAAAATGCATCATTCTATGTGACATGGATGGTCGAATACTGAGGCTGAAGTTCCGTACCGGGATTAGATTACCGAAGAAATGAATCCATTTAAAAACTTAAATTTTATAAACATAATGTTTTTTATAGTTCGCAAATAAGTTTAGTAATATTCGAGACTTTCTTTTAACATGCATAATTCATTATTATAGAAGGTTCTGAGTGTATATAAAAATTGAAAAATATCGATTTATTTATGCATTATTTACATATATGATGATAGTAAGCAATTTAACAGCACATATATAATACGACTTACACTTGTTATACCTGTTGTGTTTACACTTAATTTATACACTTTAGTTTTATTGGTAACATTAACTCCTTTTCTCATCTCTTTTAAATTTCCATGGACGAGGCATTCATTTCAGACGAATAGGATGCTAAATACTATATCCTGAAGGAATGTATTAGATGCACTGTTTACTTAAAATTTCAAAGCAGTACATCGCATGCATCACCTCTGTATAAGCACAGAATTTTTAAATAATATAAATTGATTTATTTATGATCTTTATTTCCTTTTTTCTTTTGCCCTTTCTTCTTCTTTAGATTGTTCGTTATCAGTAAGATTATTTTTTCATTTGTCATCAGAAGGGTCAGTCAAATTTTGGGAACATAAATTGTTGCTTTGCTTTAAATTACAATGGAACAAATTCTGAACAAATTAACTTAAGAAAAAGATCCTTCAAAATGTTGCTTCTTAAAACGGTTTCCGACAATCAGTGTAGACTACTAATCTTATCATGTACAACGTATAGTTCTTATGGTCTTTAAATATATTCAACATTATACAAAAAAGAAGTGTATAATTATTCCTTTCATAAAGTACAAATAATTAAAGAATATGATACCACTGTATGGATCATCAAAAATATATCAAATTATGTGCGAATGAGAAGTAAATTTATAATTTAATTAAATATACTCGATAATGAGAATGCTTTAGCATATAATTTATTTATCAATACCTAAAAGGAGCATTGTTTAAGAAATATGTAAAATGTTTACAGACTAAATCACTTATAGTGGAACAATATTTATTATATTTCATTTTAATATACTAAATATTATATTTTGATATTTTGTATAATTTTGCGTTTTATTAAGAAGTGACGTAAAATCTTATTACTGAAAATAAATTAAATAACATATATAGTGAAAAATATACATTTTTTGAAGTTGCATAATATCATGAAACGGCAAAAAGGTGCTCTTTGATAATAGTTTAAAAGAGCACTTTTCCTTAGCCCTTTCATAATACTAAATAAATCTTTTATAGGTATGATATCAGTCTGATGTCCTTCAGAGTATTTTAAACAAAGTAGAGTAAAATAATATTTCAAAATTTACATCTTCAATTTTCTCAAAATAAATCTGCCAAGTTTATTGTTATAACTAAAGACAATATAGTAAATTATTACAAAACATTATATAAATATAATTTATACACAAAAAATGGTACATGTAAAAAGCATTTCAAATTTATTTTATGACAAATCAATAATAAATGAAAAATTATGAAGATTTTTCTAGAAAACTTAAGTGGTTACAAGAAAGCATAAATGGTTACCAAAATATTCCGAATTTATACTTTTTATTTTCCTACTCCTATAAAAATATAATGAAATTTTTAATAGTTAGTTTTATTAAATTAATATAAAGGGGCTTAAAAATCCTAGATAAATTTTAATTATCATTAGCTGTAATGAAGAAAAAAGTTAATGAATATATATGGCCTTAATCAATTCACTTCAGTTTTACTAACGAAAAGAGAATTTCTCTATAGAATAAAAATATAATAAGCATAAACTGTTGATTAATTAAAATAGTAAAAATTACGTTAAAATAAAGAAATATTTAAGTAGAGATTAAAGTGCAAAAAAGGCAGAATCTATTTACTATTTTATTCTAATGTATTTAGCATGATAAAAAATCATACAAGCACTTATATAAGAAAAATGATTCAATAACCAAACTTCAATAGCAATAAAAACAGTTGTATAAATTTTTGCAAGCGTCAATAAAAAAGGGAAAGAATACTTTGTACAAGTGAATAAATTAAATTGAATTGATGAATAATTGAAAAGATTTATATAAATAGATAAAACACAACCAGTTGGTAACTAAAAAAGAAAAAGTTAAATATAGATTTTTGTATACATAAGCAGTGACAAAAAATCTTATTTCTTACAAAACAATTAAAAATTTATATCATATATATTGCGACTAAAATCAATATTTTGATGTTGCATAATATTATGAAGTTGCAAAAGAAACGGGCTCTTTGAAAAAATTTAAAAGAGCCCACATCTCTTTCGCACCTCAGAATACTAAAAGAAACTTTTTCAGAACTGATTTCTTCCTGTGGATTTTCAGAACATTTTAAACAAAATAGTCAGATAAATATCATCACACTTTATGTCTTCAAGTTGCTCGAAATTCAGGTAACAAAAGGTTTATTTTTTTTAATTGAAGACAAAAACATGTTATAAATTCAAAATATGCACTATCAGTGGCAGATGTAAAAAGAAATCATTTGTAGTTCATTTCATCATAGAAGAAAATCATGAAACAACAATTAATTTTACTATTTACAACTACTTATATTACTATCGAAATATACGTATAATTATATTTTCAGTAAAGCATAAATTGATATATAATTCTCATTTCACTATTTCTGTCTATGTAACTTATATATTACTTTTAATGTTTATTAGAGAAAAATTATTATTCCATATTTAATTCATTACTTCTATCTAATGAGAATGAAAAGTTATTAAATGCACATAATATTGATTGTTAAATTATCATGATTAATTATTCTAGACAGAAATTTATTTAGTGCTCCATGGAAATAAAAGTTTTTAGTTATTGTAAAGCTTTTTATATAGATAAAATAATTATTAATGTGTTAAAATTAAAAAAATCCTGACCTTATGTATTGATAGAATTTAAGGAAAACTGAAGCCTTTCACATGGGTCTTGGAAGAAATCTCCGTACGATTTTTAACATTTTAATCTGAATTTCATTGGAATATACGTAGATGGCCAACCTATGCCTCATAATCCTCTACAACCAGATTTTGAAAAAAATAACTTTATACGAGCCTATCAAAGTCTTTTCTTAGGTACAGAAAAAGTAGGACAAGATCGAGGTTTATTTATATCAAGAGATGAATATAAGATGGGTAACACTTTATACGCATTCGATTTATCTCCCGATTTGTGTGACGGAGAACATCTAAATCTTATCAAACATGGTATATTACGTTTAGAGGTAAAATTTAGCAAGGCATTACAACAAACTATAAGTATTATTGTATTTGCTGAATTTGAAAATTTGATTGAGATTAATAAATCAAGAAATATTTCCTTTGACTTTGGAAATTAAAAAAAATGAATAATCATCAAATATTTAATGCCCTATCCTGTGAAAAGATTTCAGCACCGATATTTCAAGGAGTGTTTCCATCGGACTTCATTCCATACCTTTCTGAAAGATCAGCTGCTATCGTAAATCAAGATGACTCATCTCAACCAGGATCTCATTGGATAGCTCTGTTTGTAGATGAAGATAAGAACTTGGAATTTTTTGATTCATATTGGCAGTCACCTTATTTTTAGGGAAAATTTTTAAAAATTATTTATCTCAGTACTTAAATGTTTCATGGAATTCTGTTACATTTTAAAGTATCACTTCTAATGTATGTGGAGCATATTGTATTTACTTTATATTCAAACGTTGTCAAGGATTTTCTATGCATTCCATTGTGCAAAAATTATCTGTAAATAAAAGCAATGATTTTCAAATGTTTCAATTTGTTAAGAAAAAGTATGCTATAAAAATGATATTTAAAAAGTAGAATAAAAATTATTGAAATAAGAAAATGTTTCATGTATTCATTTTAATATATCCACGCCTTAATATAAATAAATTATTTCCAAATATTTTTTTTAATTTTTCTTTTTTTACTTTTTAAATTTTGCAAAAATAATTATGAAACAGAAAACTAATTCTGTTACTAATCAAAAATATAATTATTATTAGTTTGAAATAATTTATGGATGAAAATAAAAAAAAACATATGTAAAACAATAAATTTCAACGTGAAAATAAATATTTATATTTGACATAAATAACTTTTCTCCATAGCTTACAGAGTATAAAAAGCCTCTCAAGAAGATAATTCTGTCATTCGCTAAAAAGATTTGATTGAAAGAGAGATTGGAGATTTTAAAGATGAAACATCCTTTTACTATGATAGTAGCTAGACCTACTGGTAGTAGGAAAACACATTTTGTAAAAAAATTAATCGAACATAGAATGATTCACCCTTTTCCAAAAATTTTACTTTGGTGTTACGGAGCATATCAAAAACTTTACGAAGAAATGGTAGGCATAGAATTTTATGGAGGTATAGCTCTTTATTTAAATCTGTATTCCAATGCTTTGATTGTCATCAACGATCTCAAGAGTGAATTGGGAAATGATTCCAAACTGACAAAATTATTCACAAAAGGATCTTACACAGAAATGTTATTGTCGTTTTCCTTGTGCAAAATATTTTTCATAAAGGAAAAGAAATGAGAGAAATTTCTTTAAATTCACATTATCTGGTATTATTTAAAAACGCTAGAGACCGGTCCCAAGTATCTCACTTGGGAAGACAGCTGTATCCAACGAAAACCAAATTTTTTTAGGAAAGCTACGAGGATGCTACATCAAAACCATTCAGCTATTTACTTGTTGATTTGAAAACTGATACTGACGATTCTCTGCGAATGCGTACGGGAATGTTTCCAGGGGATAAATTTTGGATTTATCAGCCACGATGATATTTTTTTATCTGTCACAGATCTATAAATAGAAATCTTGAGTTTATTCTTTTCATTATTTCTCAAGATGTCAGTATGTACAGAGCAAACGCTAGAGCTCTTGAGATTAATTTCTAAAAGTAAAAACCCAAAGCCTATTTTGAAAAAGTGTTCAAATAACGTTATAAAAACATTGTATGAGTGTGCAATTAATGTGTTACAGGGTAACATACCACTAACGAAGAACAAAAAAAAATCGCTTATCTTCTTTCAATCAAAGTTTACGAAAACTTTCAGGCAGAAAAATTCCTCTTTATAAAAAAAGACAATTGTTAGTTCAACGTGGTGACGGATTTCTCTTAATATTATTACCTGCTGCTATTTCAGTTATTAGCAGTCTCATTCATGGAGCACAGTAAAAAATTTATGTTAGTGCCCAAAGATCGTTATCAAGCTCTTGATTATCTATCAGATCTTGATAAGCAAATGAAACACATTCTTCAACAAAAACATTTATCTGAAAGTGAGAAAGCAACATTATACTTTCAAACTTTGCAAAAAAATATAAATATTTCAGTCGAAAAAATTTACCGTCTGAAAGTAATCAAGTAGTTCCAGAAGCTTCTCTATTAGAAGAATCCCCTGCAAAAGAATCATTTGTGACAGAATTAGAATCTGTAATAAAAAAAGAAAGAAATGATATTGAAGAAAAAGCCATTACTGTTGCCCCGAAGCGTTATAAGAAAACTGTAAAAGAAGTCTTTCAATTTCTCAAGCAACAAATTTCCTTAACATGGACTCCTGAAGGAAAAATCATATATAAAAACACAATTATTCCTTGCAGTAACATCGTTACTCTTATTAATGATTTTTTAAGAAATAAGAAAAAGGCTCCTATAGGAAGAAGTATTTTTTTAAATGTTTTAAAAGAATCAAATTTTCTTGAGCATTTGGATGTAAGTAAAAAATTGTATAAAAGTTATCATTAACTTGTAAAACCTGTTATGTATGCTCGTAAAAACTCTTGGATTAAACTTTGAACCATAAAATATTTATCAAATCATCATATAATTGTTTCTATTTATTTCATATTCTTTCGTTTTAGAAAAAAACATTTTTTTAAATGTAGTATCTCAGAGTATGAAGTTATTCATCTAAACATCAGAATAAACTTTTCCTTCTCATCATTGATATACAAATACGGGCGCAGACTCAATCACAGACACACACACAAACATGTTATTAATAAATGAAAAAAATGCTTGCAAAATATATAAAACAATCTATTTTAAAATTCGTATGGAAGTGTAGACAAATCTTTTTGAATAATTCTTTTATCATACACCATACGATAGAGGCTTTTCTCTGGTTTACTTAAGACATTCCTCTTCTTGGGTTCTCAAGTTATTTTATGAGGATTTAAGATTGTTAGACTGGTTACAGTATCCATGTCGCAAACAAGATTTTTCACTGAATCAAAATTTATTATTTTCCTGTTTGCAAAATTTGGAGTAAATCCCCTTACTTTGCAACAGGTATTACCTGTAGCTGTTTCAAAGGCATAGTTTTTTGGTCCTACTGGGAAATAACACAATAACAATAAAAGATTAAAACTAATATATATTTGAATGAATTCAATATTTTCAATATAATATTTGAATGAATGAATGGAATTTTTACTGTAAACTAACCGGAAACAAACTTAGTGATAATGTCACCATCTAGTTTATCTGTAAATACACATAAGAAATTCCCAAGTGGAGGATCGTTTATTCCGTCGCATGAATATACGATGGAATCAGTGTCGTGATACAATACTGCTCGACCCAATTTATCCTTTTCGGTATATAATTTAAGACGAGCCCGAGCAGTTGTAAAAGCAGCCAGGAATATATTTGTTGAGGTATCTTGATTTAAGAATGCCTTTTTTGTGTCCCAAACAAATGCCGCAACTTCGGGTGTAGGAAAATAGACATCCTTGATCTGAAATGACAGATGAAATTTAAAGAATGATAAACATATATAATCACAATATTTATTGATGCTTTTATGTGTTGCAGTAAAAAAATACATACATTTTTAGTAGAGTCCCAAAACATTTTGTTGAACTCCGATACTGAATTGACATAACTCATTTGAGTTTTATTAATATTCATACCCCATTATCAAAAAAAAATCATATATTTATGCATATAAAAAATATTTTACAAAATAGTAAAAAAAAGTCACATACACACAAAATTCATAAAAACACTCTACAAAAAAAATTATTAATTACTTGAGAAAATAAACAATAAATTCGTCTTACCGTCCACAGAAACTGTTAAGGGCAAATTTAGCTACTTGTCTTCGTCTAGGATGTTTAAGAATTACATGTGAGTCAAGCTTTACATCTTCTTTATTCTCATATTCTAATATATATTTTCTTCGCGCATCTGGCGTAGTGCAATTGACTGACCAATCACTACTTTCCTGCTTTATTTTTAAAAATAAATCAATGTACGAACGGAATAATGAATCTGAAGTTTTCTCAAATTGATACATTTCAAATATCTAAAATTTGAAAGAAATCAGTAAGATAAAGGTATACATAAAATGTATAGTTTTTCAAATAATGGAAGAAGTATAAAATTAAAATAATTACATTTAAAATACAATATCCTTTTCTTACAGCCATCTTGACCTCCTCCGTTACCCACGTTCCAATTATAGCACGCTCTTCATCAGTATGATGGCACGGACTCTGCTGTTTTTCCTCAAAACATTTGCGACAAAGAGGAAAGATGAGTTTATTTTGACAACGATATGGCAGTACAGGGATGTATAGTTGTCTTGGGGGCAAAATTTTACATTTCACGAAACCAAAGTAATCATCTAAATCAGTGAAATCTTTTGTAATAATGATAGGGTGGGCCAACTGGATATTTACAATACTTGTTTACCTAAGAGAAAAATACATCACATTTAGAGTTTTTAAATAAAATTATTTAATAAACTTTATTTTACTTTCTTGAAAACTTTATATTCTAAAAATATTTACCCATGGATGATGAGATGTAAAATCGATATATTTGGCATTCCCTTCATAATATAATGTAAGTGCATTGGTTCGACCTCCGAAAAAAGCATCGCGAGGAATTAAGTGGTCTTGAAGTTCTTGAGATAATAAAAAGTTGTGGACTTCCAAGTTTTCTTTCTTCATTTCCATGAAATCATGTTCCCGCATCTCAACCACTTCGTATCTATTAGCCAATAACTTACTCGTAGTATCAGTTCTTCTTTTGTACAATTTTCCCACAGTTTTGCCATTTAAGGGATTGACAGCATCAGAATCAAAACATTTAAGACAACCATGAAAAAGACATCCCTAGGATAAATAAATTTTAGTTTATTTGTTTCATTAAAAAAAGTGAAAATCTGTATCGAAATAAACTTACATGGTATTGGTAGACTGTGTTTGAAGAGGAACAAAATCTATCCACTAAACTCCTCCCAATTGAATTTCACCTCTTTCATTAAGTGCATGCATAATATCTCTTCCAGATGACGAAGAGACAAAATCTAACTACCGGATACAATCTGCTGTATCCATGAATAGGCACCATGGCAATTATATCTGCCTGTATATATTTGCTTCTATAGACAGCCATGCATGCAGAAGCAATAGTTACATAACTAAAAGAAAACAAAAATTTAACAAATTTTCAAACATAACTGATGCGTAAAAAAAAAAAAAAGTTGTGTATTAACTAAAAGGGATCTGTACCCGATATATCAATGAATTCTTTCCTAAATTTCAAACAGCATCTTCGCAAAATATCTACGTCAGATCTAGGAGAAAAAAGAATTTTATGTAGCAAATACAAATGCATTAACTTTTATATGCAATTCTAATTTTTATAAATACATTTTTAATAAATAGAAATAAATTTATCTTTATTGAAATTTAATTGATAAATTACTTACCTACAATAACTTAATAATTCTTTCTGAAAATCAAACTCGTCATTTTTATGTTGTTCAAACCATTCTAAAAAGTCTGCTCGAGCAGCATTTGCCATTGTGTCTGGAGAATAAAAGTGTTTGTCTGGTAGAACACCGAAATATGTTTGATTTTCTCGCATGTTAAAATAATGACGAAAATAACCCTTTTTAAGTTCTGTTATACCGAAAGACGCAGGAAATTTGCTTACAGCCATTGGTAAAAAATTGAAGGAGTCGATTGTTCTTAAATTCAAAGATGTATGACATATAGTCATTACTTTTGAACCATTTGGAATGACATTAGGAATCGTGCCCTGCTCCAAAATAAAGGCCATGATAAATTGACCATCAAATCTAAAAATAATAAAAAATAATAAATCAATGTACGTAATAATCAAATGATATATTCCTTAAAATTGATATTACAAATTTTAAAAGATAAATAAAAGCTTACCGTCTCATATTGTGAGTTATAGCCGTAAATTTTTTGTGTTGCCTGGTAAACAGCCAAGTGCAATAGTCACGCGTTCTGTATAGCCTTTAAAAGACTTCTCAGTTCCATTACTGTACAGAGCAACCGCTAAACTTACGATATGCTCACCAGAAGCTTGATCGGTCTCAAAATCAAAGAAAATAAGATGTTCAGCAGGGTGTTTGGGAGGAATGGAATGTAAGTAGCAAAGATGTCCGTCCGGTCTTACAAATATTTCGGAACAAGGACATTTGACAGTTCCACATTGATGATTTTCAAGAGGGCAGTCAATTCGTCGAATTACTTTATTACATTTTTGACATTGGTAAACCTTCAAAGCAAAGAAAATCATTATATTAATATTTAAACTTTTTTATTTTGTGTTATATAAAAATCACAACAAAAATGAAAATTCATATAAAGAAAGAAAAAAATGTTTTTTTACTCTATGAAACATTCCCGATCACAGATGGATTTTTTTCTCCGCCATTTAATATTTTATGTGTAGAATAGCATTCTTCTGATTGGCACAAACGATCACATTCCTGAAATCTAACATGTAGTCCTGGGAAGCAGTCATTTCTGAAGCATATAAAACATTTACTAGAACATAAATGATTCTCAATGTGATAGTAAGGCTTATCACATGATTCACAATAAAAATCTCTTGCATAAAAGCCTTTCAGTGATTTAATCACATCGTAGTGGCCATTGTTCAACCATAAATTTTTTCTCAGTGGTCTATTTTCTCCCTTATAAGACACCAATAAAAATATCAATAAAATCTTCAGAATATTTGACTTTGAAAAAGAATACTGTTTATGAAAGAAAGCATCAATAAAAGTCTTCTGAATATTATATCAAGAAACGTAACTTAGAAATACAAATGTAATCCATTTGCTGATAATAATAATAAGAAGCTTTATAATCAATTCATTCTGAAATGCAAACTTATCGATTAGTAAAATAGTAATCATTAATCACAGCTTCGCAGGAAAAAAAATTACTTATTTTATTTATTAATAAAGATTGGAAATTTAACATATAGTTTACTATTTATTACACTTATTACAAAATAGTGACATACCTCATTTAAATTCTCTGTTTAAAAGACAACAATCTGAACATTTAAATGATTCCCAAATTTTACTATCTCAGAATATATGTATTTCCCCAGACGTACACCTGCTGCTTCATGGAGTTGTCGAGCTTTATCCAAAAGTAAAGGGCGATAACGATCTCGCTAAGAATTTTTCATACTTTGATTATTGCTCAAATGTGCCAAAGCAAATACAATGGCTATGGCACAGCAAAGTCCTTCTTCATCAGAAGGTATGCTTAAAATGGACCTCTTATTTAACCGATTAAATTCATAATTTATAACTATTTTAGCACGACCTGCACCGGAGTTTCTTTTGATTGTGACAGCATCCACAGTAAAGCCGGCATCCAGAGATATTTTATCTTTTGACTGCAATAACTTTAGTATTACAGCCGTCAATTTTTTTAAAGATATTCATGACGCCATTATTAATGAAGTCGATATCGGCTTGTCTAAATCATCCACTTGAATGCAAAATCTCACTAAGTCAGTAGGATTGAGGCCTTGCGTGACTTGTTCAACCAATATGCGGAATAATTCCCTGACTGATTGCACAGCAGTAATTATTGGTGTATCCTGCAAATATTAGGGTAATCTCTCAGTATCGATTTGAGCATGAAAAGTGATTTCCCCACCCCTATATTTTAAATTACGTCGACGTGCTTTTTCTACAATAGTAATGGCATTTTTCAACTAAAAAATATGGAACATAATAATAAAGTTTAAATAATAAAAATAACAAATATAGAAAATGGTGATAATTTTGTATTGCACACCATCCGTCATACATTTTGAACATCAGTTGCATCAGCCCTGGATGTACTAGCTTGAGCCTAAAAAAGATTATTGCATAAAAAATGTATTGATAAATACTATACATGACGTCAAGTATTATCTAGAAATGAATAACTGATTATTCAATTTACTAACCCTGAATCCAAATCCTAACTGGTAATCAGAAGGTAACTGTTGAAAAAATTGTGAGGCTTCAATAAAATCTTGAGACAATTCTCCAATGATCTCTTGATTAAAAATAATACATATATGTTTCAATAATAAAAATTAAAATAAGATTAATATTATATACATAAATAAATTCATACATCATCATCAGAATCATTCATTGGAAAATCAGGATCTTCAAAAAGCACCTATCTTTAAAGAGAAATATTTGCAATAGATAATTTCTAAAACAAAATGAAGAAATAAATGTTAAATTGATTAAAATAATTATAATGATATACTTACCCTATTTGAAGATTCACTTGATTGTTGATTATTGCGAGAAGAAGACATAATGTATATTCTAATAAATTAAACTTTGAACTTGTGCGAGAGAAAAGTAACTTTTCAAAAGTTAGTAAAAGCGTAGAAATAAAATACTATGTACAGCTCAATAATATTTGAACAAGGATTATTTGCAAATTCATGTCACAGAAGCATTTTCATTGGCTTAGGAGCTGTATTAGTCCACACAACGTAAGCATATCGGAGTACACAGGCTACAAACCATGATAAAACACCCCAACATGCATGAATATGCCAAAAGGACACCTGCGCAAAAATTCTTCCCCTACAGCCGTCAGGAAGGTTGTATTGTGTTCCTTCTAGGGGAAAAAATGTGTCAAAAACATAATACATCCACTTACTAAGTCCTGGTGGCTCAATGACAATGTTGTACGCTTACCATCCAAATGACTGGGTTTCTCTTCCCAGGCACGCCAGATTATGAAGAAAATGTGTATTTTTTCGAAAATAAATAATTTATTCTTTCATCTCACAGATGGCGCCACGAACATAATTAAACCGAAACTACATGTAACACTTCTAGAAAGACGCCATCTTGAAATGACGACACAAAACATAGCGTGTTGGAACACGATGGCCTATGACGTCACAAATTTGCTACCCCCTCCGAAACCCCCATAGTTGAATTGTTTCTTCCTTCTGCCTCGTATAAGTCAAGTGCCACTCCCCCTCAAAATACCCTCGTAGTCTTACACGAGCAAACCGGAAGTCACGTGATATTGAAACTCACGTGACTCCCTGCGACACCCCCCAAAGGGCGCATGGCATTTCCGCCTCGTATATCCCCGCGCTTACTACTGACACATTGCACTAAAAAGACTATCAAAATTCAGAGCATAAAGAAAAAAATGATTATAAATAATCTGTATTGTGTTCCTTGATTTATATAATCTGTATTGTGTTCCTTGAATATATGGAATTTATAAATAATATTTGTAACTGTAGTTATAAATAAACACATTATCTTGAAACATCAAATTCCTTTAAAATCATATACATGTTTTTTTTAAATTTAAAACAAACGTATAATTCATATTTTTATAGGTTATAGCTTAAACACTAATGTAAATAAAGCAATTAATATTTATTTTTATTTACATGAAAATTATACACAATAGTCATAGCCAAACACTCTTAAAAGCAAATAACATAAATGAATATTAGTCATTTACTATTACATTTAATGTATAATTAAATATTAAATTTATTGTATCTTAATGTATAAGAAATAATAAAAATGAAAAAAAATTCTGCAATTTGCGTATGAGAAAGCAAATTATCCCCAATGAGATAAAATAAAATCCGTTATGAGATGCAACAAAACACCCTGAAGAGACCCGAAAGATTTGCCCTTTGTTTATAAGCTAAAAAGAGCATAATCTATGGGATCAATCCAGAATTATTCAAAAGACAAATGTAGATAGCCTCTAATAATTTGCTAAAATTATTCTTCAACTGAAGGATATAAATGTTTCATTGCAATTTTCAGCATCCATATTTGTTGTGCAGATATTTGAAAATATTAGTACTGCCAGGCTACCAACACTTTGACACGAACAACAAGTTGCCACAAAAGAGGCAATATGTAACTTAAAGCAAAATATTTTCCGAAGACTTAAAATAGTAGAGTAATGTTATAATCATTCTTCTACTATGATCCTTTCCAAAACAGGATTATGTTTACTGAAACAATTAATAGTCGTCTTAAGCAATTAAATGTTTTACAAGGAAATTACTTGAAAATTTTACTGTTTCTATTCACTGGGCATTTTAATCAAATTGATTCACAGGAATATTAACGTTGATACACACATTGTTATACTTAAATCAATATGATTAATACGATGTAACGGTGTGTGGTTAAGTTTACAACTGACCATACGCAGTACAAATACTATTCAAGAAATTTTTCTGACAAATTACACATAGTAATTTAAAATATTCTACATTAAGGTTTAATCATTGTACCTTATCAAAAGAAAGACATTCAACAGCAAAGTTTTTTAAGCTCTAATAAATATGCTAAAAAAGGTTTAGGTTAGTAACTTGCTATAATTTGAGAACATTAAACATTGAAACTAGAAATAAGAAAAGCAAAATTTCTAATAATAAATTTCAAACAAAATTATGTAAAATAAATATAAAAAATTCATAAGTAAACTTCAGTCTCCTAATATAAATTTCACCAAATTTTAAAATTTTAAATAATTTTATTATATGTTGAGGTATTATAATTTTATACTTTTATGATATTTAGCTTTATTTAATAAATATCCTATTTAACATGAATGATCAGAAAAATTAAGTCAATATATTTTATTGAAGTACAGAAATTTTTTTATTTGAACGTAAAAGTTTTTGTAATATGAGCACATGAATGAAACTAAATTTATCATTTAAAACACACATAAATTTTAAAAAATATTTTATAAGATCCTGAAATTTTTATTTACGCATTTGTTTGTCATATAAGCACTTATAATCAAAAGTTTAAACCGAAGAAAATATTTATTTTCAATCTACAGCCTTAAAAATATTTTAATGGGTTTTATTATGTTAGTATTATTACTGGGTTTTGCTATAAAAATATATAAGATTGTGTCGATATACTGTGGGAAAGGTAATATTTTTTATATAAAATGAAATGAACAAAATTAGACATCCTGTACCATCTTGAAATGAAGTATGCGATAGTAACTTTAATGAAAACTTCAAAGTGATCTATCTCCTATTTTACTGCCAAATACGCAAATAAATTTCTTTTGAGGTAGTGAGTGAGGTAGTCAGAAATATTTGATGATACATCTATTATGATGAAATAAAGTAGGTGATTGGTACTTTAAAGAAAACTTCAAAGGACGAAAACATTTTCCACAAAATAGGCAAGTAAACCGGAGGGCATATGTAGTGGGATTGCGTTGTACATATTGATTTTAAATCTGCTATGACTGAGTTATACATAAAAAAGGAAATTACTCATTGTTCTGTATCAGACTCAAAATTAAATGAGATAGACTCAAACAGACTCAAACTCAAAATTATTTTATCAGACTCAAAATAAAATGTATCCTCATATAAGAAAGAAAATATTATGTAACCTTATAAAAACAGCATATCTTTTTCACTTCAGCTCTCTGCAGGATTAAGAACCACTTGTTCTACACTGACTCCAAAATAACGCAATTTCTCACTGGACATGTAAAATTCAGCAACTACCTACATCATTTCCACATTAAAAACAGTGACGGGTGCATGTAGAACTCCGGGATTGACAACCTTTCACACATTCTTCTTGAATGCCCATCTGTTTCACAAGAAAGAAACGAGCTTCGTAAAGATTTGAATAACCGATGACCCCTGATTTTTGTGGAACTAGTGAAGAAAAAGACTTTTATATTTTTTAAAAAATTTATGCATGCTGTTATCTAACTCTTTTTTGCTTTTACATCTCTTTTTTTCTGTCTGTCTTCTTTTATTATTATTATTTTTTCATCTCATCATTTATTTTGATTTGTTATGTAGTACATTTCTTGTACCTTCGGGCCCTGTGTTGTATTCCTTGGTGCACAGGGAGATATTTTTGTTTTCCCAAGTAAAATATAAAGAAACTTAAAACGGGAAACTTAAACTCATGCGATATATATATTTAAAACGTAAACTTATGCGTAAAACACATAAGTTTTATCAAAAAATCTAAATTTATAATATTGAAAGATTAAATATATAATGGATACCTTGTTGCAAATGCAAGATATGTACTTAATGATGTTTCATAATGTTAAATATATCACGTCTAAAAAAAATAAAAATTTTATTTTTACATAAAAAATTTTTTCTCAAACAATTAGTTACAACTGGTAAGGGAACAATTATAGAATTTGTACCGTAAAAATTATAAAGGTTTAAATCCACATGCTTCACAAAATATACCTCAAAATAAAATGTATTCTCATATAAGGAAGAAAATATTATGTACCGTTATAAAAACGCATTTCCCGATATGGGTATATAGCAAGCAATTATAAAAAGTGTATTTTCCATTAACACATGTTATGTATATAATTATTTTCATGTTAATCAATGCGAGTTAGACCTTATTTAATTAAATATCCTTAATATAGATATGCAAACTGTGAAATGTATATTAATAAAGACATACTTTAGAAAAATTGAGGGAAACAAGTAATCTTAAATAAAACATTAAAAAATTAAAGAATCTAATAATTTAACAATAACTTTGCTAATTCATCAAAGGTCATATTTAAAGCTATGGCGACAAAAAATAGTTTTTAATTAAAATAAGTTGCAAGGAATTCTATAGTATTCTATAAAAATGGAAAGCATTCAGTTGTTCTAAAGAAATTCATAATTACCAATTTTTTGCACTACATGTTTAAATTCTGCCTCTAGAAAATATATAATTAAAATATTCAAAAACAAAACCGTCAAAAGCACCAACAAATGATACGACAAAAAATGTTATTTAATTGTAAAATTATTTAAAAATAAATTTTATCTTAAAATATTCCCAGTAAATCTGGCATGGTTTAAATAATTTTGTTAAAATAATGAATCTAAATTTTGTATTTAAAGTACGTGTAAGAAACAATAATTACTCAAGGAAGGGAATTATATACATGTAAAATACAGTTGAAATATAACTCTGAGCTTATATACCAATTAGAAAGACAGAAGAAATAGGTAGTCAATTTTTTTTGCTATTCTTCTTGTGATCTCTTTTAACTGTGGTAATATATTTTCAGTAAACCACGATACGTTATGCTGGATAAGAAAGTGAAGTATGTAAGATGTACTTTAATATGCCTGTAATGCTGACACTAATAAAAAACACAGGCAATTTTTCTTACAATATTCTTTTTGTGATCCCTTAGTAACGTGAAGATAACTTTTGCAATAACACATGATGGTAAAAGTAAAGTAAAGACCAGCAGAAGTCCCTGTATCTAACCCTGAAAGAGTTTTACCAGATTTGATGAACCCGCTGGAGAGAAAAGAAAAGAACGCCGTTGAGGAACAGAGTACATACAAAACAATACAATTATGCTTGCAATCATTGGCAGACTCCGGAGATTATTAATTTTACACAGTAAAGAGGGTTTGTAAAGTATACTATTTAACACACAAATTTTATTGTAATTGAGAGTTAACATGTGGATGCGTAAGAAGCATTCAAAATAGGTATCATACAAAATACATGGAAGGATGTGGTAAGACAGGCATATAAAATACATATCAAATTTCATGCATACAAGAAATAAAGAAAATAAATAGAAATACAAAAGTGAATTAAAAACGATAAATCCGAATTGAATACATACACCTGCACTTACTGCAAAATCATGCAGTAATAATGATTAATGACTAATCAATGCATTTAGTATGAATTTTATTAATTGGGTGGATCGGCTCAAATTAAGTTAGGACATATGAAATTCTAAGGTATATATACGAAAAATTTAGATAGGTTATACATAATGCATTAAAATAGGTCAATACAACATGATGACAATAATTGTGATCAAGTAATTAAGTAAGAGCACTGGAATGATGGCGAAAAAATAGCAAAAAAATAATAATGAACTATATACAATGAGATGTAAAACAGGCGATATGTTACAGGTAGAGAGGAAAATGCATAAATGTAGAAGATGAGAGAGAGGTAGTATGTGAATTTTACGGCTCATCTTCTTCCAGGTGAAGTCTATCACAGTCACAGTCATCATTATCTTCCTATTCCTCTGGAATTATTATGTTCTTATATTCAAGGAGAAAGTTTATAAAGTTAATATATTTTAGCTTTGCAGCCTTGTTGATGGTGATATTTTTGAGCCAGACACTTTTCAGATTGTCACAGGGGGTAGTAAAGTGCAAAGAACTTGTGATGGGGCATGTTGTGGCGTAAATAATTGAAGTAACTTCTTTTCCACACGTACAGCTCTGTCAGAGGGTAGTACTCTTATTCTATGCAGGCAACTTGGAAATGGACTGTGTCGCGTTACAAAAAATCGCTATTTGCCTTGGCCAGCACTGCTGGATCAAATTCACTTTTGGCAGGAGTAAGTGGACTGGGCGTTCGGTGGTATTCTGATCAAACGGAGTTTGCCGATCTTGAATCAATGCAATATTCCTGATCCTTTTAAAGTGAGACCGAGGAAGAAGGAGATAAACTTCAGGTTCATCTGAAGTAGCAGCAGTTTTGGTAGGCGGTCTGCCATTTCGTTCCCTTCTAATCCTAAATGAGCCTTTATCCAAGGGAAGGAGATGTTTTGTTTGTTGTTAAGTTCCTCTTGAATTTGTCTGGCTAAAGGACTGATGACTTTTGGATAACAAAGCGCATAGAGACTTGTTTTACTATCTGACCAGATATGGCAATTATGTTCTTGGTTGCTGACCCAGTCAATAACATGCTTAATTGCGAAAAATTCTGCCTGAAAGACTCCGCAATTGGTATTCATTCTGTAACCTTCATTGCGGATTATGATATCTTTCAGTGTTGTGACAAACTTGGCTCCCACTCTTCCATCCATCTTGGAGCCGTCAGTGAAAATGTGGCAAGTTTGCTTCTTTAGGGTACGATCATACTCTGTGTTAGGGTTGACAATCATATCAACTCTAAATATTCCGGAATGGATTGAATAAGTAGCTATTCTTGTCTCCATAATGTTGCTGCTTGTGGTCTTAATTTCATGTTTTATTTCTGCCTCAGTATTGATGGTGAAATGAAAGGGGGAAAGCCAGTAATGACTTGTAGAGCTGTCGCCAATGTTGCTTTGAAGGCCCCAGTTATATTAAGTAGAAACATTCTCTGTATTTGTCTAGTAATAGCTGATTTTTGACCCGTAAATTGGCTCCTCAAGGTGTTCCACCGTGCGCTATAATTCTTTCTGAAACTATTTTGTACAGTACAATGCGCTGTTTTCGGGATAATTCCCATGTTGAGCCAGCTATTCTAAGTAACGTCTGAGGAATGTGAAAGGCTTTGACACCTTGCTGTTTGATATGTCCTGACCAATTCAAATTTTTATCCAGCAGTACATCCAGAAGTTTAATACTCTTGCTTCTCTTTATCCTTAAGGTATTTAACAATATCTGAGGTCCCCATTGCAGACTCGTGATTAGGAGATAGTTTGATTTTTCAATTGAAATTTCAAGGTTATGTTTATGGGCCCAGTTGCTAAAAATCTTAAGGGCTTCTGTTGCAACGCATCCAAGCTTCTTTTCACTGTCAGCTGACACTACGAAGGTGAAGTCATCAGCAAGAGCCAGGAGGGCAACTGTTGCTTAAGGATCACTATCTCTACCAACTATAGTCCAGTCAAATTGTAGCGTTTCATCAGCAAGCAGATTCTATGGGAAGGGTCTGCTGCAGGAGCCTTGTGGACATCCAATGGCTTGCGTTTTCTTCACAATGCCAATATTAGTGCTGAGGGCAACCTCTCGATCTTCCAGGCTGCTAAAGAGAATGTTTTTGTTGGTTTCTTTCATCCTTTACTTTTGAGTGCTTGCTTGATAGATGGACGTAGTTTAGAGTCGAAAGCTCCTTTAATATCCCGAGAGATTACTGTGCAACGTTTTGCCGAGGCTTTTGCAATCTCGATATGTCATTGAAGGTGAAGGAGAGCATCGTCCAGTGACTTTCCTTGACGAAAACCAAATTGATTTTGCTGAAGAAGACCAGGACTCTCTAAGAAGAAAAAGTCAATCTTGTAGTCACAATTTTCTCCAGTAATTTTCCCATTGTTGGTAAGAGGGTGATTGGCCTATATATGATATTACTTGCAGTTTGACTTTTACTTCCTAATGAAAGAGAATGTTTATGCCAATTTTGAAGCATTTTGGGAAGTGGCACAGATTCCAGCATTTTTTAATTAGGGTTCTGAGAAGCTCTGGATAGTGACGGTCCAGTGTTTTAAGAATGATATTGTCAATTCCATCAAGCTCTGCTGCTTTTCATTGGGGAGTGAGGCGATAGCTTGATCTATCTCTCCTCTGATGGGTTCTGTATCGTAATTGTTATTGGTGTGAGATCGCTGAAACAGAGTGGTAGGTTGTGTAGGAAACAGCTCTTCTAAGATTCTACTGGTGATGCTAATAGCGTTATCTTCTTGTAAATTCGTGCTGAATAGGGCTGGTGGTAGGGAGGATTTCCTAAAGGTGGCTTTATAAATTTTCCATAAGGGTTTGTTGCTAAAGTGCACAGTTCTCGTCATCATGTGTGATTAGCTCTTCGTATATATTTAACATATGACGCCTTCAGCTTTTTGTTAACATTTCTGAGTTTAGTTTTGTTTGGGTTGCTTGAATTTTGTATTTTTTGCCTTTTGACATTTAATTCTTTTTTCCTGAGATTAAAAGAATGTGTCCACCAGTTTGGCATTAGATTATTGCTTGGCTTCGTTTTCTTATAGGAAAGTCGACAACACTCGTGTGGATGCAGATTTTTGATGAACTTTTGATGATTTCCATATTTTGTGATGAATCTGGTAATTTCTGTCGAATCTGGTGGTGCTGCCAGAGTGATCTGGATGTATTTATGGTCATTGAGTGTTTCAGTGTCCAGGACCTCCCATGTACTTTCTATTGCATTGTCGACATAAGGAGTTAAAGTCACATCCGGCCATCCTTCATTGGTTGAGGAGTTAAAAGTCAGTGGAGCACCCATGCGGTGTTGAGAAAATGTAAATTATTACCTATCAACAAACCTAAAATATTATTACCTAAAACAAATGTGCTTCGCCTCGTTGGTCGTAGTGTTTATATTCCCATATGATGTGATGGGCATTAAGGTCTACACGGTTAATTATCTCTTCGTGTCCTAAATTGTGTAGTAAGCAATCAATATCCTGCAGCGTTTCACAGATTCTCGCTTCGCCAGACTTGCTTATAGAATGCCTGTGATTTGTTGGGGCGCTATATGCAGAGGTTATTGTCAGTGGGACAGCATTAATTGAAATTTTAACTGCCACCGCGTTTTCTTTAAGTCCAACTAGGATTGGGCTTATACCAATTGTGGATTACTCCAGGTTTTCCATTACACAAGAGCCAGTATTTCCAGTATCTTTGTTTGTATGTGGTTCTTGTACCACAAAGAGTTGCACATTCAGACTTCAGGCAATCATTTGCAATAACTTGGGGCACTTGACCTCATAAGGTATATTTGGATTATCTTTGTTGTGTGCATGTTGCTGCTCTCTTGTGGTTGAAGATTAGGTGTCTTTGGGGCATAATTGCTGGTAGAGTAAATTTTGCTTGACATATTTAGTTGTTCTTCTCATTAAGGGGAATCCTTCCTCAAAATAAATCTAGAAATGAGCTTCAGCGCCATCTAGCGCAGTTGTTTGGGGGCAGTCCTTCTTACAAAGACTGAAAGAACTGATTGGTGAATTTAAACTCATAAGTCACGCCACAGCACCTGTTTACAAAGAAAAAATAGTTCCTATCTCAATGCGGGGGGCGAATTTTAAGTGGGGAATGAGAAGACCACTTAACCGCAATAGGGGTAAAGTGGACAATATAACCCCCGCATCCTAATTTCCTTCCCCATGTTCTGACGCAGATTTTCTCCGCATATGTGGTCAGTTTGTTTGTCCCCTCTCGCCTTCCTGGAACTGTATGTCCGTAAATCTCATGGGTGAGGAAAAAGTAGGGCAAGCTCAAATGCTTCTCAAATTTGACACCCGAAATATCCGTTGTGAGCTTCCGTCGAGTCAAGCAATGAGAGAGAAAAAGCTCTGCTCGGAGATTTTGGAAAGAAATATTCTATTTACTGTTCAGCAGAAAAGTATAAAGATGCATAAAAAAATTGATCAATTTTGTTATTATTCATTAAATGATCAAAACTTAATATCAATGTTGAAATAAAAATATAAAATATAATTATTTATTTTTCTTGATATAATTTCAATTTGCTTTGATTTTACGAGATTTGATTCTTTTTTAATGGGCCTTATGAGAAAGCAAAACAGTTACGCTTCTCTCTAAGTAAACTTCACTTTTAAAAATATTTTCAAATAGACAAAAATGCCGAATTTCTTATCTCTCTTAAAAAAAGAGAAAATAATGTAGTTTATTTATTAACTTTGGAATAACTTTTCTAGCTTTATAAAATATTTCGATATAAAATGAACGGAAAATTCCGTATATTTCGCTTATAATTTCTATCAATGCTTTTTGTAGGAATGGAAAGTCTACCTCTCTATTTGGATTGATCAGGCATCTCGACATTGTTTCTTGATATATTTCCAAGCAAACTTTAAAAACAATATAACCTATTACATAATCCGCACTTTTGAGTTCAAATATGGCGATATCATCATTCGTATCTGAAGAAGTAAATTCACTTAAAGAAAAATAGAGTCTTTAATTTAAGAATTAAATATAATCTTCACTTTGGGAATAAGCAAATGATCTTTTTTGTGTGTATGTGTGTTAAAGCTTAGCCTCTCAACAAATTAAAATAGAATGTGTTTCTCAATAAAATCATAAACATTACAAAATACTCTAAATTCCTCGAAATGTCGTAAAATAGATTAGGGTCTCACATTTCATCTAAATTCAATGTATATACCATTTTCAAATTTTTTAAATTTTCTTCATCTGTAACAAAATTTCAGAACTCCAGGTATCCAAAATCAGAGCTCCAAGCTTGCAGCCAAATTTATAACATCATCTTTAAATATTGTTTTCATAATTATTCTTAGCGTATTTATTCTCATTTTAACTCGCCAAAAAATCCTAAAATTTTGAAGATAATGATCTTATAGTGTTCATTTTAAAGTATCAAGCGACAATTTAGCTATATATATATATATATATATATATATATATATATATATATATATATATATATATATATATATATATATATATATATATATATATATATATTCTAATTTTCGAAAAGTATAAGTGCTATTATACTGAGTTCAATAGTGGCATTTTATACATTTTGCAAAAAGTATTTTCGCATCTCACTAATTCCTTTTTGAACTGATTTCGTCATTATTTTTATTTTCGACATGAAATATGTTTTAGGACATCAACAAACGAAAATGTTTTATACCACATATTTTGCATTTTTATTGTTTGCTGGTATTAACTTTACTTTTCCATAAAAATATTATAAGTTTACTAACAAAAGTAGCTAAATAAAGATAATAATTTTCTAAACTTTCACTTGTATATGCTTTAGACCAAAATGCATAAAAGATTATAAAAATGAAATTATTTGATTTAAATTTCTAAAAGAAATAAAATATTTAAATACCTACATACATATATAAATATAAATTGTAATCACATATTCTTTTTGTTAGTATATTAATATATTTAAAAAGATGTAAAATAAATTATTATGTAATTTTTATTCTATGTAAGAGATTGAATAAAAAATTATTCATGCTCTAAAGATAAAATGTGGAGAAATTTCTTCAAAAATGTGCATTTAGTAGTTCAAGAAATGTGATAAGAATACACTCGAGTATGTGTATTTTTATCACAATGATGTGATAGAATTCACATCCCTACCAATGCACCCCTTCATCGTAATTTCTCAGCTTTTTTCTTGATAAATTCAATTTTTCGTTTTATTTAATTTATTGGGAAGTTTGAAAATGTTATACTTTACACTTGATTATGAAAAACTTTTTCCAGGGCTACTATTGTATAGCTCTCTATGGAGCTTCGAGTGCGGAGTTCTTGTGTTGTGGCAAACAGCAGCCGCGGCACATCTTCCTTGATATAAGCGACGAAAACAGTAATTAATCTGCTTTCCCCCAATAAATTTGGCAATTATTGAATTAAATTCTTCAACTGCATTGTTTGTGACATCAAACAACAAACTTTTAGCATTTTCTGCTAAAAAGTTCATGACCTCCATTAATTTAAAATAAATTTCGCTGTTTTTCAGTTTTGAAAATAAATCAGCAGAAATACTCTGGCGATTGCAAAAATAATCAGCGCACTTGTAAACTCTTGTAGAAGACCTTTATGAGTGTTTCAGGACGAGTCTTTCGGACAGCACTTGATGGATTACTTCTCCCGTGGAGCAGCACACCCCATGTTGCCAGTCTAACTGGCACAAAACAATAACATTTCTTCCCCCGTTTCGAGGAACCATTTTCTACCGATCAAGTTTCCTTCTGGCAGTGGTGAGAGATTTCGGCTTTTTATGTCCGAAATTCATAAAATTTGAATGTAGCCAGGGCGGAAGTGTTGAACGGACAACCACATGTAGGTCCAAGATCTCCCCAGCCCCTACAAGGTCTTACAATTTGTATCCAAGGTTTCCCCCAACATCTGGAATTCCATATGCAAGTAATAATTGAATATAGAATTATAATTTAATATAGAGATTTCAAAAAATACTTGACTTTCCAAAAGTCTTATTTAAAGCTTTTTTTTAAATAAATCTTCCTGATTGTCATATCGATCCTATACGTAATATCCACCGAACCATTAAATATCAGTAATATAAAATTCGGAGGAAATTTATATCTACAGAGAGAGAAAATAAAAAAGGAGGATACAATTTTACAAATGTATTATATGTAATGCATGTCAAATTTTTAGTTTTTAGAATTCTTAAACTGCATGCCATGACTCACAAGATGCATTTTTTAAATGCTAGAATATATTTTGAAAGATTTAATTTTGGTGCATTGATGTCATGTTTGAATTAATAAAAGTGACATTTACGATACTCTGAGAATATCTATAACACATTTGTTCAAGAGTGTATCCCAATTTTCTACACTTTACAAGTTTCATAATAACTAATAAGTGGGATATTCTTACTAAAATTTTGAATTGTGTAAGGCCTATGAACATATTTATTATTGTCCCAAACATCATCGAAACATATGTATTCCGATTTAGAGAAGAATGCTTTTGCTTACCAAGAATTCGAACTTAGAAGAAATTACCTCAAAATCAAAAGAAATATATATATACATACATACATGTATATACATACATATATACACACACTCACATCACACACACACACACACACACACACACACACACACACACACACACACACACACACACACACACACACACACACACACACACACACACACACACACACACACACACACACACACACACACACACACACACACACACACACATATATATATATATATAATATTATTTATTTTTATATTTAATAATAAACAATTTTTATATTTTTCATGGATAAATAAATATTTCGTAGGTTTTGTTGAAATGTTCAAGTTAATTCTGCATCCAAAATCAGTAAGCAATAAACTTAGAATCAAATATAAAATTAAGAAAAACAACAAACTTTGAGAAGTTTTTATAAAATAAAGATTAAAAAATATGGAATTGAAGAATTTTGCAATAGCTATAGATATGTATTGCAATATCATATCATGTAGATATACTTCTTGAAAAATTGCATCAAAAATAGAAATAAAGAATTAAAAAAGTACACTACATGAGAACTGTATAAATTTTATATTTTTTCAATAGATTTAGCTGTTTAAAGTCAATGTATGTAATGTTCATAAGCCCATCATTTTTCGTGAAAATAATTGCAGGACCGCTCTGGAAAGATGAAGATTCGTCTCAGGGAAATCATCAGAGCCCCTCGTATGTAGTAAAGGGGAAAGAAATGTCCCTTCTCGCGCCAATTTAGAAGCATATTTTTACAGGAAGATACCGGATACTAGGAACACCCGCAGCGTTTGCTGGGGGTGAGGGAAGGGAACACACAAATTATCTGATAGAACTGCGAAAAACCAAACTTCAAATTTTAGTGTGTGAGGAGGAGCTTGTTGACTAAAGCATGCAATTGATTGGATTGATTTTTCAAACAACCAAGTATTCATCCGCCATGTGGGCGTTGCTAATTTTTGCGAAAAATTTTAAGTTTTATGTATACAAATAAAAAAAATTCTATCGTAGATAAAGTAAAAAAAAAAATTTGTTGGGATTTATAAATATATGTAGATATTAAGTCTGTTTTTAAAATTTCTAAATTTTTTACCTTTTTTAAGTTATTAATGTTTTAAGCATATTATCAAATTACTGAGCCAATTTAAACATAGTTAAAATAATTTTAAAAATAAATTTCAAAACAAAATAAATTATTCTTTTTGTGCATTAGGAAAACCTACAAAAAGTGAAGGTCTAGCTATAATAGAACTTGAGAAATATTCTTTTAAATTTCTCCATAGACTTAACATTAGCGCTCGTTTTCAATATGGCGCGGAAGGAGTCCCCTTAAGCAGAGACGTACAGATGGGACAATTTGCATAGTAAGCTTCTTGGCTTGAGGGGTAATTTGCTAATTTTTTTTTGGCAATGTGACAGTGATGCAATTTTGATATTGAGCTTGGCAGTCATTCTCTGAGTGCCCACATACACATCTACCACAAACTTTTTGAGATTTACAGTCCATGCTAAAGTGTCCAAAATCTTGGCAATTGTAGCATCGGATTAGGGTTTTGTGGTTGTGTATGTATGCAGACTGAAAGCTAATGTGTATCTGCCTCCGTGCAGCGAGTATCTTAGCTGCTATGCTGTTCGCTTCTATTAGTATATGTTGTAAGTTTGCATTAAACATGTGTGACATAATTTCTTTTATTTTAATAAGTCTGTATCTGTCCATTGGGAAGTTATTTAGTAATATTTGGGTTATGATCTAATTATTAACTGTAGTTGGCATATTTACGAATATTACTTTTTTAACTGGTTGGATGGTTTCTAGAATGCTAAAGCGATTTTCTTCCAGCTGTTTTTTTCGTTTTTCTTTTGTTGCAGTTGAATAGCATTTTACCTTAGTTACGTGTTTCCCCCATGGTACTTAACACATGATGGTACATGCGGCATCTTAAAATGAAATAGGTGATGGTCACTTAAATGAAAACATCAAAGTGATCAATCTCATAATTTAATATAAAATATGCAAGAACATCTTCTGGCATAATTTCTGGGTAATATATGCTGTCATTGCAGTATCCTTAAGTAAGGTGAGTGACGGGCACTTTAATGAATACTTAAAAAAGCACTGCCATTCACTTAACTACAAAATACGCAAGTAAATCTGCCTTAAGTAGTAGGATTGCGTTGCACGATTTGATTTCTAGATTGCTTAAAATGAATCAGGTGTTATTAGAAATTACACAAAGCTCTGAATCTTACTCAAAATAATGTGTATTCACACTCAAAAAAAATATTAACAAAACTTATAAAACAATCATAAACATTACACACAAATCACCAATCTTAATATAAGCTAAAAATTATAATTAAAAATCCTGTTTTAACAGTAAATGCAAACTTATACAGTCCAAATATCAAATGCACAAAAGATATTCTGTTGTATAGTCCAACATTTCATAGTATTAAGCATTTTACTCTTTAAAAATTCAAAATTTAAATTTTACCTGAAAGGAAGAACTACATCAAATTAGGTATAGTTTGTAAGTAAAGGCTTAAAAATTTTGTACCGTAAAAATTTATAAGCATATACTTAAGAGAATTATGTATAAGATATGCATTTTTGGTTATGAAATTTATCTACGTATTTCTCGTTATGAGAATTTAACTTACAATTATAAAAAAATAAGTTTATATTTCTATTACGATACAATGTGTAGACAATTAATTTCATATTTTAATTTAAATGAGTTATAACTTAGATATTTAGATTTACTTAGAAACCTTAAATTGTGTGTGTGTGTGTATCTTAATGAAGATAAAATTTAGAAAATGTAATCCAAACATGTTATCTTAAATAAAATAACTAAAAGAAATTTTTTTAAAATTGAAAATCAAACATTTACTTTGCTCACGTAATTAAAAACAAAATTATAATTAACATGAAAAAATTAGTTTTTAATTAAGATATTGTGGTAGATTTTCTATGAAAAAGAAAATCATTCAGTTGCTTTAAATAAAGAACTTAGAAAATATTTAGTTATAATGACTTTTACGTACAATTTAATTAATACATAATTTGTTTAACCAAAAAAATCTTAACAAAATGTCAAACAAATAATATCACCAATTTTCTTCTGAATAAAATAACATCATTACAAAGATAGCTAAATCTATAGCGTGTTGTTTAGAATCAATATCTAAATCAATTAATTATGAAAATCAGAAGAATTCAGACTCTCTTAGATTTGAAAAACCTATTAAGATTTTGCAAATATCACATTTTTGTTAAATTGCAAATATATATATATATATATATATATATATATATATATATATATATATATATATATATATATATATATATATATATATATATATATATATATATATATATATATATATATATATATATATATATAGATTTTTACAAACTTTGATGCCAAGTACAATATGATATTATTAAGCCCATAATGTAAACTTTCTGGTGAACTTCAAAGTTTACTTTACGTATACAATGCCCGAATATGCAGAGTTTCGGAAGTTAATATTGTTAAAGTTATTTGTACAAAATGATTTATATCTATCATCAAATATATCTAAGTAGATAAAAAATATTTAGGCAATAAATTAGATTTTTGCTCATAATGTACTTTAGGATATATGAAATGTACACAAGATTATATTTTTATTCATTTAGCAATTTATATTTATAAATACGTTGCACTGACTTTAATTTTTATTACAAAATGTAATCTAAAAGAAATACTAAAAATATAAATAATCTTTATTGAATACAAACCTGTTAATATGAACTTTTATTTATTTTAAAATAAATAATCTGAGGTGCTTGTTTGCACGTTTACAGTATTGCTTGTTCCCCTTTAATTGAAAAACTAAATGTATATAATAATAAAAGGATTTAAGTAAAACAAATACATAAATTTTTTGAAGGCATCTATTTTTAAGAAGTACATTAAATATAAAATTATTAATTAAATTAAACTAATCCAAAATTTATAATGATTTGTAATGCATGCAATAAGCTTTTTATTAAGTAATAATTTTGGCATCACAAAATGCTTTATTTAATTACTCTGCACAATTCTAGCTACGTAACTACATAAATGCATTATTTAATGAACAAAAACAGAATTTTAGAACCATTACCCCTAAATCATTTTTCAACGATATTTTCAGCAATATTTCATAAAAAATAAGATAAATATTTTGTATAAACTATTTCTAAATATTTGCATTAAACAAAAAATTTGAAACCAAAAATTTCTTTACCCCTAGTAAAAATCACGACTAGAAACAGTTCTAGTTGATAGTTTACTAGAGGGGATGCATACAAGAAATTTCTTATAAATAAAATATTAAATAGTTTCAGAAATGTGTAACAGTAAGAATGTTACTTTAGTGTCAAAATATGTCTTAGTATACCCCAAAGAATGAAAATTATATCGCTTTTATTATTTTTGTAATTTTTTATATAAAAACTGTTTTTTAAAACATATTTGTTGAAGAGATTTTTAAATATATTTGTCCCTGATCGCATTTAGAAATGCTTCTGAAATTTTAAGTGTTGATATATACTTTATTTTTACCAAATATATTATATATATTTTATTTTTGCAGACGCTTTTCATAGAAAAAGCTTGTATTGTCTTTTAGAAATGGATGTATTTATCAGTCCAAAAATACTTTCCTAAAAAATATTACTTTAATTAAAAATCAAAAATATTTTTCAATGCTTGACCACCTCTAGGGTTCTCTCTCTAGGCTCTAAAAGGATAAAATTCATGGCATCCTTTTAGTCGATCATGCAAGGGTTATGATAAGCGGCCATGATTTTGTAAGGTCAAAGTAATTTTGAAATAGGACCAAAACTTAATTAAATTACACAGAATCCTTAATCCTTAATTAAATTACACAGAAGACTTAATGTATTCATTTATCTTAAATATGAAACAATGTTAGAAGTTTATAAGTATGAGCCTAAATTTTCTTCATAAATTAATCTATATGTAAACAAAAAATGTTTTTATAGAAAAACCTGTAAAGCTCATATAAAATCTTTCTACCACCATTCATAATACAAATATAAAAAATTAGCTAATATTATTAAGAAATAATTGCTTCCATTTAACAATTAACAGAGAAAAGTGATTATTAAATTGATCTGCAATAATAAATAATTTAGTTGGTTTATTAGAAAGAAAGAAATGTTTTACAAAAATGCTAACATTGCAATATCTAAAAACAATTTATAACATTGACTGAAATTCGTGAATAAGATGCTTTTCAATATTCAGAAGCTATGCGTACCTATGAATCTTTTTAGCTAAAGTATACAAAAGACTCAATGAATCCCTATCCTCTATATACATAAATTTGGCTGATATTTATCAGAAATCTGCGTTCAAATTTTCTATACAAACTAACGAATTTGCATGCAAATGAAACAAATACAAAAGGCTTACTTAAAATTTTTTTATAGTTATACATAAGAAAATAATAAAATCCGGCCAAATATACTAAGAACCAACTGCTAAGATTTAAAAATGTTGACAGAAAAGTAAAGATGAAATTTATGATCAATAATTAATAATTTAATTGGAAGAATGGACTAAATTAAACATGTGTGGAAAAATACTGAATTTTTAGTATCTATAAATAATTTATAAAACTACTTAAAATTCATGTAGAAGATGTTATTTAAAAATTAGACACATATTCGAATCTTTAAGGAAATTACATTAAAGACACATTGTATGCATATATTCTTAATATGTACATTTGGCAGAAAATCATAAGATGAATTTGCCTTTCAATTTTCTACACAAATTGAAGGCAAAAAAAAGCAAATTTTTGAACATAACCTGTAAAACTTACATAAATTTTTTTTTATGTAAACATTCAAAATTAAAAATAAAAATTAAAAAATATTATTAATAAACAATTGCTTCTCATTTAAAATTAAGTGCGGAAAGTAATTACTAAATTTATGTGCAATTATTAATAATAAAATTGATTTAATAGATTAAATTAAACATTTCACAAAGAAGCAAATATTTCAATATCTAAAAATATTTTATAACATTACTTGAAATTTAAGAATAAGATGATATTAAATTTTCAGAGGTTATGCATACCTCTATATCTTTTATTAAAATACACAAAGGATATAGAATATGCATAATATATAATTATGTAAATTTTTCAGAAAATTAAAAGAAGTATGCATTTGAATTTTCTACATTAACTAACAGACTTGTAAGCAACAAAAACAAATTTTTATCAAAAACATATAAAGATTATATAAAAAAATTATTATAAACAAGCATAATATAAAAATTATTTAATATTAAGAAATAATTGGTTAGATTAAAAATTAATTTTAAAAATTACAGGGAAAAATAAAATACGAAATTTATAAGCAGTAATAAATAATTTATTTAGTTGACAGAATAATTAAAGCATCTGTCCAAAATACTGTGTGGGAATTTGAAATATTTATAAATAATTTTTTACCCTCCATGAAATTCGGGTATAAGATAAGCCGACCTCTTATATTAAATTATACAAAAGACTCAATCTATACATATCCTCTCTCACACTGTATTATATATATATATATATATATATATATATATATATATATATATATATATATATATATATATATATATATATATATATATATATATTTATAATTTTGGTAGAAACGTATAAGAAATATACACTGAAATTTTCTGCGCAAATTAAGGATCTAAAAGCACAAATAAATTAATTATTTTAAACTAGAACCTGTAAATTTTACATAAAATTAATCTGTAAACATGCATAATATAAAAGTAAAAATTATTTAATTTTGTTAAGAAATAATTACTTCGCTTTTAACATTACAGGAGAAAAGTTATTATCAACTTTATTTGCAATTAATTTTTATTTTGTAGGTTTATTACAATAAATTTAACATATTACAAAAAAAAATTCTGCATTATCTAAAAATATTTTATAATATTACTTGAAATTTAAGAATAAGATGTGTTACATTTTCAGAAGTTATACACACTTCTCTGAATCTTTAATTAAAGTACACAAGAAATACAGAATATGCATATCCTCTAAATATGTAATTTTGGTAGAAACTTATCAGAGTGTGCACTAAAAGTTTCCACTCAAAATAACGAATATAAATTGAAATAAAAAAATTTTTTTTAACAAGAATAAATATAGCTTTCAGAAAATTAATCTATTACCACTCACAATATAAATAGAAAAATAGAAAATTAGCCAATAATAATAAAAATTAGCAATATTATTAAGAAAATGTTAGTTATATTTAAAAATTATTGGTGAAAAGTAGGTGTCAAATTTATAAGGAATAAATAATAAAAAAGAAAAATTAAACATTTGTTGAAAAACAATAAATTGGCAGCATATGCAAATAACTTACAACACTACCTGAAACACCAGTAAAAGTTGCTCTTAAATATTGAGGAGTTATGCAGACATCTGAATTTTAAACTAAATTTTACAAAATACTCAGTATTTGCATATTCATAAACATAACTAACAGACAGACTAAATTTGACAGACATGTCGAAAGTAATTATTAAATTTATGTGCAATAATTAATAATTTAATTGGTATAATAGAATAAAAGACACACGTGTCTGAAAACAGTATTATTGAAATATATTAAAATGACTAATAATATTCGCTGAAATCCATGAACAAGTTGATATTCAATAACCGGAAAATGTGCAGACATCTGAATCTTAAATTAAATTGCACAAAAGACTCAGTGTACGCATCTACTCTAAATATGTAAATTACGAAGAATCTTATTAGAAGCATGCAATTAAATTTTCTACACAAACTAACAAATATATATTTAAATAAAAAAATTAACAAGAGCATTTAAAGCTGACATAAAATTGTTTTATTAAATGAATGAGTTAAAAATAAAAATTAGTTATGTTATTAAGAAACAATTGCTTGCCATTAAACGTAAATAGTATTACCTTTATTTTATTATATTACCAGAAAGTCATGAACAGGATGCTATTAAATATTCAGAAGGAAGGCATACATCTGAATCTTTAATTAAATTATACAAAAGATTCAGTGCATACCATCCCTCTAAATAAATAAATTAGGCAGAGACTGATAAGAAGTATGCACTAAAACATTCTACACAAATTAACGAATCAATATTCAAATAAAAAAAAACTTTTTTAACCAGAAAATATAAAGTGTATATAAAATTGTTCTATATATAAAAATAAAAATTAACTAATATTTTTAAGTAGATATTGCTTATGTTTAAAAATTATAATAGAAAAGTAAAGTTATCAGCAATAATTAGCAATTTAATTGATTTATTTGAATAAATTGAATATTTTACAAAAAATCATATATTGCAAATTGTATAAATATTTTATAACATTACTTAAAATTATCAATAAGATGCTATTAAATATTAAAAAATTATGCAGAACTTCTGAGTCTTAAATTATAAATAGTATAAAAAGCTCAACTCATGCATTTCTTCAAATATCTAAATTTAGCAGATACACATAAAAAAATTCCAATTAAATTTTCTCAAAAATTTAGGATCTATAAGCAAACAAAACAAATTTTTTAACTAGAAACTGTAAAGCTTACATAAAATTGTTTTAGAAATAAAGGTAAAAATTACCTCATATCATTAAGAAACAATTGTTATCCTTTAACTATTACACGACAAAAGTAATTGTTAAATTTATGTGCAATAATTAATAATTTAATTAATTTAGTAGAAAAAATGAAACATGTGAAAAAAACACTATTATCGAAATTTATATAAATAATTTTTAACATTACCTGAAATTCATGAACAATATGCTATTTAATAACCAGCAGATGTGCAGACCTCTATACCTTAAATTAAATTGCAAAAAAGGTTCACGGTATATACACCCTCTAAATACGAAAATTAAAAAAATCTTATTAGAAGCATGCAATTAAATTTTCCTCACAATCTAATAAATCTATATTTAAATAAAAAATTAACAAGAACATTTAAATCTGACATAAATTTTTTTATTAAAATACATATGTTAAAAATAAAAATTAATAATATTATTAAGAAACAATTGCTTGCCATTAAGCACACGCACATTTATTACACTACCATTATTTTATTATGTTACCAGAATTTCGTAAATAAGATGCTATTCAATATTCAACAGCAATGCTAACACCTGAATTTTTAATTAAATTACACAAAAATTTCAGTGCATGCCATCACTCTAAATAAGTAAATTACGCAGAGACTTATAAGGAGTATATACTTAAACTTTCTACAAAAATGAACGAAACTAAATTCAAATAAAAAACCTACTTAACAAGAAAATTTAAAGCGTATATAAAATTGTTCTATAACCATGCATTATATAAAAATAATGAAAAACTAATACTATTAAGAAGACATTGTTTACCTTTAAAAATTAGAGGAGAAAAATTAATTTATCTGCAATAATTAAAAGTTTAATATTTATTTGAATAAATTAAACATTTGTCTAAAAACAATAAATTTGCAGTATCTACAAATAATTTGCAACACTACCTGAAACACATGTAAAAGATGCTATTCAACATTGAGGCGTTATGCATGCATTTAAATCTTAAACAGAATTATACAAAATACACAGTCTATACTTTTCCTCTAAACATCTAATTTGACTAAAGCTTATAAGAAGTTTGCACTTAAATTTTCTATACAAATAAAGTATCTATAAGCAAATAATATAAATTTTTTATTGAGAACCTTCTAAATATATATGTAATATTTTGGTAAACTTGCATAATATAAAAACAGAATTAGTAAATATTATTAGGAAAAAATTACTATAAATATTACAGGAGAAAAGTAATATTGAAATATATGTTTTCACACACCACAAACACACGCACACACACCCACATAAAATAATATTAATGCAAAATATTTATAAAATTATTTAAAATATAATTAAAATTAAATACATAAATTCAAAAATCTAACTATTTATTCTTATTTATATGAATACATGCATGTATGTTAATATATTTATTGCACAAAATATATTATCATTGATGAACAATAGATCATAGTAATAATTTTTATATTATGAAAAGATTATCTATATATATAAAAATTTCGTGTCACGATGTATGTTCCCGATAAACTCCGAAACTTCTTAACGGATTTTGATAAAATTTTGTAACCATTTATAATATGGTCCAACTTAAAAGATAGAATAGTTTTTATCTCCAAATTATTGATCTCAATATTTATTATACGACATTAGTTTTTATTTATTGGTTAGTTCTGTAAGTTCCTAATAGATGGCGGTTAAGCATCTGAGTTGCACAAGTATTCGGCAGATGGCGACGTGTTTATTTTTCTAGATTATACCATCTTCGAGAAAATTAACGTGCGAGCGCAAGCGCGTGGTTAAATATAGAATTTACATATATTTTCATGATGTATAATCATATTATAACAATTTTTCGTGAATCATTTTCATAATTATACTTTGTATTGTGTTATTATTGTGAAGTGTTCAGTTTGAATATTTTTAATATTATAAATAGTAAAATAAAATTTTATTTATTACTGTTTTTCTCTATTAATTTTCATACCACCTCGAAATCATGTAAGTATTTCTTGATAGCCTTTTATTTTTTTATTTTTATCTTATAATTTGATAATTATTAATTTATTCAGCAGTACATTTTGATCTAATTTATTTATTCAAATAATAAATTCTTTTAATTTTTTTATTTCAGTATAATGCAGCGGAAAAAATTTTTAGTTTTAATAATTTAAAATTGAAAAAATAATAGTTCGATGTCAATGTTATCTGCCTCATTTATAACAATTTATTTTTAGATGTTTTTAATTTATATAGTATATTTTTATAAGTAAGTCACTGATTACAAACTATAATTTAATATAAGATGAATAAAATGTAAATTCAGAAAGTATATGTTGATTTGTGCTTAATTTCAAAATTTCGATACTTTACATATTACTTTTAAATTTTGGTGAAACGTTTTATTTTTAATCTCATATGAATGAACCTATTTAAATTTTTTTAGAAAATATTAATTTGATTGTACCAAGGAGTTAGTAAAAAATTGATTCAATGTATTATAATTACTCAGCCACAGCAAAGCGTGGCTGGGTCAGCAATTCTATATATATAAAAATTTTGTGTAACGATGTATGTTCGCGATAAACTCCGAAACTACTGAACCGATTTTGATAAAATTTTGTAACCATTTATAATATGGTCCAACTTAAAAGATAGAATAGTTTTTATCTCTTAATTATTGAACTCAATATTTATTATACGATATTAGAGTTTATTTATTGGTTAGTTCTGTAATTTCCAAATAGTTGGCGATTTAGGATCTAAGTTGCACAGGTATTCGGCAGATGGCGACGTGTTTATTTTTCTAGATTATACTATCTCCCAGAGAAAATTAACGTGCGAGCGCAAGCGCGTGGTTGAATATAGAATTTACATACATTTTCATGATGTATAATCATACTGTAACAATTTTTCGTGAATCATTTTTATAATTATATTTTGTATTGTGTTATTATTGTGCAATGTTCAATTTGAATATTTTTAATATTATAAATGGTAAAATAAAATTTTATTTATATTTTTAAAATTTTATAGTAAAATAAAATTTTATTATTTATCAGTAATAAATAAAAATTTATTTATTACTGATTTTCTCTACTAATTTTCATATCACCTCGAAAACATGTAAGTATTTCTTGATAGCCTTTTATTTTTATTTTATAATTTGATTATTGGCTCTGTAATCGTGCTATTTTGGCAGCAAAAAAAGTTGATGTGAACGAAATTAACTTCCATATACAACAGATGTTGCCCGGTGATTTGATTTTTTTTAAATAAATCGACAGAGTTATTGATGAAAACGAAGCCGTAAACTTTCCAACTGGATTTTTGAATTCTCTGGATATACCAGGAATGCCACCACACAATCTTCAATTGAAAATTGGTTCACCAATTATTATTCTACGTAATTTAAACCCACCTCAATTATGTAACGGTACACGTTCAGACATAAAAGAAATGACCGAAAATATTCTCGAAGCAACAATTTTGACGGGAAAATTTAAAGAAGATATCATCCTGTTTCCACGTATTCTACTGATAGCGTCAGTATCTCCAATACCGTTTAAAAGGCTACAATTTCCAATTTGTTTAACTTTTGCGATGACCATAAATAAATCTCAAAGCCAAACAATGTCTATTTGCTGTTTGGATTTGAAAAACACATATTTCTCACATGGACAGCTATATGTTGCCTGCTCACGTGTAGGAAAACCATCAAATCTCTTAGTGTTTGCGAAAGACAGGTTAATCAGGGATGTTGTACAGAAAGTAGTACTTAGATAATTTTTAGTTTTAATAATTTAATATTGAAAAAATAATAGTTCGATGTCAGTGTTATCTACCTCATTTATAACAATTTATTTTTAGATGTTTTTAATTTATATAGTATATTTTGTAAGTCACTGATTACAAACTATAATTTACTATAAGATGAATAAAATGTAAATTCAGAAAGTATATGTTGGTTTGTGCTTAGTTTCTAAATTTCGATACTTTACCTATTACTTTTAAATTTTTGCGAAACGTTTTATTTTTAATCTCATACATATGAACCTATTTTAATTTTTTTAGAAAATATTAATTTTATTGTACCCAAGAATTAGTAAAAAATTTATTGAATGTATTATAAAAACTTAGCCACTGCAACGCGTGGCTGGGTCAGCTTGTATATATATATATTACATTATATACATTCAGTATTTTTACGTAATTGCCATATTTATTTAACTACACATAAATAACAAAATAGAATTATCGATTCATTATAAAAATTAATTTAAAAGAATTTTGAATGTTAAATGTCAAAGAGTAAGAGAAGAGAGAGAGATAGAGAGGAATTCAACAAAAACTAATATAATGCTAAGAAATATTCTCTAAAGATGTACATAATAATTGAAAAAACTATATGTTTATGCATTATTAAAATAAATGGTGTTAGCGAGCAATATTATTTATATATCAAATTAACAAGATGTTATGCGTAATACTATTTATATTTGTTATACCTGTTGTAATTACTCCAAGTTTATAAACTTGAATTATTTGTAACATTAACTTCTTTTCCGATCTCTTTAAAATTTCCATTCATACGGCTTTCTTTTCATCTATATATGATGTGAAATGCTATATCCTGAGGGTACGTATACGATGTACTGCTTAAATAAAATTTCAAAGCTGTGCACTGTATTCGTAACCACAGTATAAGCACCAAATTCGTAAATACACTCATGTCCATAAATTAAGTATAATTCAGAATCACACAGAAATTGAACTCTAAATTAAAATTTCATGTGTAGAATTAACACACATGAAATTTTGAAGAATAATATGCACTTTACAAGAAACCACCAGATGGCCACGATAGTATGTCACAATGACCCGAGTGTAGGAGAGAGTTATATAAGGAATGATTGCAAAGATGTAGAATTGTTCACAAGCCTTTAAGTTTACTTCACACATAAATTCACTAGTTCAAAGCCTTTCAGTGCAGTAACTGCACAGTTATGGCACAAAGGAAGCATTTTGATGATTTTTTACGTGGTAGAATTATCGCATCAGACGCATAAGGCACATTGGTCCATAAGCTCGTAGGACTGTCAGATGTGTTCCACCTACCGCAACTCACTGTCTTATGTGGTTAGCCTGGAGTAGAGAGCATGAACACCATGACAATGGTTTTGGGCGATGCTTTCCGACGAGTCCAGGTTTAGCTTTTAGTCTGATTCTCGCCGGACATTGATATGGAGAGGGTCAGGTACACGTTACCAAGAACAAGAGAACACAATTGATAAAATTAAATTTTATTCTTTATTTTAATTTACACATCGACAATTAAATACATGATTTTCTTTATAATTAGGATGAAATATTTTGAAACGATGATATAAAATATAAGCGGTATTTTTTTCTACAAATAGGGAAATATTTAATTTGATTTGAAAATACAAAGCAGTAAAATATAATAAAGATCTAACTAAAACCATAAATATAAGAATTAAAAAACACTCACTTGGAAATTTCTTGACTCTTCTCCACATAGTGTATTATTACTTTTTTACTCCACACAACAGATTACTTTTTCCTTATTCAGTAAAAGTGATGCTTTTAATCTTTAATAAACACCCTTCATAAAAATATAAATATGTATATTGCGTTTAAAAACTTATTCCACAAATTGCAACAACAGAAGAGATTAATTTAAAGATTTCAATTATTCTGTTATTGCTAACAAATGGTTTAAGATAACATCAAAATAAACTTTCAGTGATATATTTATGACAATATTTAGGACTTTAAATAAAAATAAGTAATTAAATCTAAAACAAAACTTTTAATTATTATTTTTCTTTGAATCTTTACAATAAATGCTTATATATTTATTGGAAAAACTATATTAGAATTGATTAAAAATAGATCTTACAATATTTTTATATTAAAAAAATATTTATTATATTGTTTACATTCAGTACTATTAAATAAATTCAAATGTATTTATTTTGATACATAAAAAGTAAAAATGTTTCGATAAAAATTAGCTTTAATTGAAATTCAAAAATTAAATTGTCAATGGAATTCAGCAAAAACTATACATGATAGTAAGAAATGTCTTAAAGTGATGTAGTTAGCATTCCATATTTTACAGCACAAAGTTGCTGTGCCAGTCACAACACCCTAGAATATTCAAAAATATATAGTTTCTCTGCCTTTTAGAATTCTTTTCGGCAGATAATATTAGAATATGAATAAACACAGTCAACATTCTACAAAAAAGAAGTGTATAATTATTCCTATCATTAAGTAAAAATAATTAAAGAATATGATACCACTGTATGGTTCATCAAAAATATATCAAATTATGTGCGAATGAAAAGTAAATTTAGAATTTAATTAAATATACTCGATAATGAGAATGCTTTAGAATAAAATTTATTTACCAATTCCTAATTTCTGATATCTTCAGTTGAATAAGCTTTTCATAAAAGGAGCAATGTTTAAGAAATATGTAAAATGTTTACAGACTAAATCACTTATAGTGGAATAATATTTATTCTATTTTACTTTCATATACTAAATATTATATTTTTATATTACGTTTAATTTTTCGTTTTATTAAGAAGTGACGTAAAATCTTATTACTGAAAATAAATTAAATAACATATATAGTGAAAAATATACATTTTTTGAAATTGCATAATATCAAGAAACGGCAAAAAATATTTCTAACATCTAAAATTATTTCTAACATCAACTTCTTTTCAGAGCTCTTTAAAATTTCCATTGACACGGCTTTCTTTTCATCTATATATGATGTGAAATACTTTATCCTGAGGGTACGTATACGATGTACTGCTTAAATAAAATTTCAAAGCTGTGCACTGTGTTCGTAACCACAGAATAAGCACCAAATTCGTAAATACACTCATGTCCATAAATTAAGTATTATTCAGAATCACATAGAAATTTAACTCTAAATTAAAATTTCATATGTAGAATTATCACACATATCTTGAAGAATAATATGCACTTTACAAGAAACCACTTCAGATCTTCCTGAGTATTTAAGGCAACTTGCTCTTGAGTTGATCAACAATATCCATGATGAAGCTGTGCTTATTTACACGGATGGTAGCAGAAATGACAGAACTTGTTCCGGTAGTGGGGTATTTATCAAGTATCAAAACGAATCCCACCAAATCTCAATCAGAAACCCCGACGGTTGTTCCGTCTTTCGCAGTGAACATATTGCAATTAATGTGGGTCTTGATACGGTTCTTTCTCTCCCTGGGAATGAGGAAATTTGGATTTTGTCGGACAGCCGGAGCGCCATCCAGCATCTTACTAACTGGCACAGAGTCCGTGATAATACAGGAGTAGCTATCTTGGACAAGCTTAGACGACTCTCCTTATTTCGTGAGATTCACTTACAGTGGATCCCTTCCCATGTAGACATTGCGGGTAACGAGTTGGCTGATGCCCTAGCAAAAAGAGGTACTGACGAGCCTTTGCTTACTCCGGTGTCTCTTACCTATTCTGAACTATACTCTAGACAAAAAGGCCTTGTTCGGTCTGCATTTGCCATTCCCCCCGTGCACCATTGGTACCAGGGTAATCGTCCTGGCGGATCTCTATCCCTCCGGTGCAGCAGACTGGAACAAACTACAATAACTCGTTTTCGAAGTGGCCACATAAGATCATTGGCATTTAACAACAAAGAAAAGAAATTTCTAATTTGCGCTAAGTGTTTCAAAAGCCAAGCCACTCCGGATCATATCCTTGAGTGCTTGGGACTCGATAAAGAAGATCTTCTGGAGCGACCATTATTGGTCATTGATTTCCTGAGAGTGTACAATATCATAGACTTGGTCTAGCGCTGCTAGACAACAGGGATCAGCAACAACAACAGAAACCACCAGATCGCCACGATAGTATGTCACAATGACCAGAGTGTAAGAGAGAGTTATATAAGGAATGATTGCAAAGATGTATAATTTTTCACAAGCTTTTAAGTTTACTTCACACATAAATTCACAAGTTAAAAGACTTTCAGTGCAATAACTGCAAAGTTATGGCACAAAGGAAGCAATTTGATGATTTTTTACGTGGTAGAATTATCGCATCAGACGCATAAGACACATTGGTCAGTATTCTCGTAGGTCTATCATATGTGTTCCACTTACCACAACTCACTGTCTCATGTGGTTAGCCAGGAGTAGAGTGCATGAACACCATGACAATGGTCTTGTGCGATGCTTTCCGACGAGTCCAGGTTTAGCTTTTAGTCTGATTCTCGCCCGACATTCATATGGAGAGGGTTAGGTACACGTTACCAAGAACAAGAGAACACCATTGGAAGACACCATTACGCTGGAGAAGGATTACTAGCTTGGGGAGGAATTATTCTGGTTTCCAGAACTAACCTACATGTTCAGAATGTAACCATGACAGGCCACATCTATCGGGATGTCATTCTGGAACAACATGTACATCTGTTTCGTTGCACCATGGGTGCAGAATTTCTGTTTATGGATGACAACGCCTGTTGTCACCGTGCAAACATTGAAGACAAATGCCTTCAATGGGAGGATATCACCCGTATGGACTGGCCATTATACTCTCCGGACTTGAATCCAATAAAGTATGTGTGGGACATGTTTGGCCAACGAATTGCAGCCTTTCTACCCCCTCCCACATGTATACTGGAACTACGGAGAGCATTGCTTGATTAGTGGTGTAATATTCCCCAAGATCAGATCGATAATTTGATACTCAGCATGCCTAGGTGTTGTAAGGCCTGTACTGGGGGGCATACTATGTATTAACCATCATACCAACCATGTTATATTGGTTTTTATAAATAGGCTTTTTTTATTTGCTCTATTGATTAAAAATCTCAATTTTTATTAATGATGTCAAACATATAGCATATTTTTTGCTCTTTAACTTTTGTTTAATAAAAAGACTTATAAAAAAGTCATATTTGTAATGCTTCTGTCTCTTTCTTTGAATGAACTTGCATTATCCTTAATTTATGGACACGAGTGTAATATAGATAGATTTTACAATTTGATATCTTGCGTTATTAGAATAAAGAATATGTCAATAAGTTTTATAAACTTTGTAACTTTTAAATATGTAATTTGTTATATCTATTTCTTCATAGAAATTTTAATGTTTAAATTTAAATATTTGTGACGTTTAAAACCTGATATTAAAAAAATTGATTTTAAAGTGCGCAATTTTTTTGAACGTATTGAAAAACTTCAAAATTTCAAGTTTTGAATTGCGATGAAAATTAAAGAAAAGTGTGACTAATGCCTTTTCTAAAATGTTTACAAGATTTCTTACTCTATAAGTTTTAATGACACTCTCTCCTTTCTTACAAGAAAATGAGTGTAAAAATTTTGCAGATATTTCAGTGATATAACTATGAATTACATATGATTAAATATTATAATCTTTAAAATTTTAACCATAAATTAAAACAATTTTAATTAAAATTAAATTTTAGCGTTAAATAAAAAAATTATCACATTTATTGTTACAAATACGAAATTTTAATATTCCTTATCATTTTAAAATAACAAATAAACCTATGCTTTGATTAAAGTACATAGATTATAGAGCCTGTTTCTTTGCACCTTCACAATGTTAAGTGAATTCTTTTGAGAACTAACTACTTTTTGATGTTCTTCAGAACATTTGAACAAAGAAATTAAATAAATATTATCAGAATTTTGGTCAGTCAACTTTCACGAAGTGTGTGCGCCAAATACATATTTATAATCGAATATAATACAGTAAAAAATTACAAAATATTATGTAAATGCAATCTTTACACTACAAATGGTGATAGAAAAAGAATTTATAGTTCATTTTAGGATAAATCGTTAATAATCATGAATAATTCACTAGGAATCTTATTAGGGTAAATTTAATGGATAGTAATTTACATTATATATAAATTCTATTAACTTGAATTAATCTTATATTTGGAGATTTTCATGAAATGATTATATTTAGAACTGACTAGAAAATATCGGACAATTTTATTCATAAAGATGTTAGAAAAATATTTCATTTAGAATAATGAGTCTGATCATATAAATTGTATATTCTGAAATTAAAATTTTGGCTTTAAAATGCATATAATATTTTTCAAAATATTTATGATGATATCTTAAATTATCTAAATAAATTTCAATTATTATAGAGTTTGAATAAAAATTTATGTGATGCGCGCGCAGAACTATTAATTATATATATTCCCGCATAAAGAATAAAATGCAGCATTCTATGTGACATGGATGGTCGAATACTGAGGCTGCAGTTCTGAACCGGGATGAGAATACCGAAGAAATGAATCCATTTAAAAACTTAAATTTTATAAACATACTGTTTTTTATAGTTCGCAAATAAGTTTAGTAATATTCGAGACTTTCTTTTAACATGCATAATTCATTATTATAGAAGGTTCTGAGTGTATATAAAAACTGAAAAATATCGATTTATTTATGCATTATTTACATATATGATGATAGTAAGCAATTTAACAGCACATATATAATACGACTTACACTTGTTATACCTGTTGTGTTTACACTTAGTTTATACACTTTAGTTTTATTGGTAACATTAACTCCTTTTCTCATCTCTTTTAAATTTCCATGGACGAGGCATTCATTTCAGACGAATAGGATGCTAAATACTATATCCTGAAGGAATGTATTAGATGCACTGTTTACTTAAAATTTTAAAGCAGCACATCGCATGCATCACCTCTGTATAAGCACAGAATTTTTAAATAATATAAATTGATTTATTTATGATCTTTATTTCCTTTTTTCTTTTGCCCTTTCTTCTTCTTTAGATTGTTCGTTATCAGTAAGATTATTTTTTCATTTGTCATCAGAAGGGTCAGTCAAATTTTTGGGAACATAAATTGTTGCTTTGCTTTAAATTACAATGGAACAAATTCTGAACAAATTAACTTAAGAAAAAGATCCTTCAAAATGTTGCTTCTTAAAACGGTTTCCGACAATCAGTGTAGACTACTAATCTTATCATGTACAACGTATAGTTCTTATGGTCTTTAAATATATTCAACATTATACAAAAAAGAAGTATATAATTATTCCTATCATAAAGTACAAATAATTAAAGAATATGATACCACTGTATGGATCATCAAAAATATATCAAATTTGGTGCGAATGAGAAGTAAATTTATAATTTAATTACTCGATAATGAGAATGCTTTAGCATATAATTTATTTATCAATTCCTAATTTCTGATATCTTCAGTTGTATGAGCTTTTCATAAAAGGAGCATTGTTTAAGAAATATATAAAATGTTTACAGACTAAATCACTTATAGTGGAACAATATTTATTATATTTCATTTTAATATACTAAATATTATATTTTGATATTTTGTATAATTTTGCGTTTTATTAAGAAGTGACGTAAAATCTTATTACTGAAAATAAATTAAATAACATATATAGTAAAAAATATATATTTTTTAAAGTTGCATAATATCATGAAACGGCAAAAAAAGGTGCTCTTTGATAATAATTTAAAAGAACACTTTTCCTTAGCCCTTTCATAATACTAAATAAATGTTTTATAGATATGATATCAGTCTGATGTCCTTCAGAGTATTTTAAACAAAGTAGAGTAAAATAATATTTCAAAATGTACATCTTCAACTTTCTCAAAATAAATCTGCCAAGCTTATCGTTATAACTAAAGACAATATAGTAAATTATTGAAAAACATTATATAAATATAATTTATACACAAAAAATGTTACATGTAAAAAGCATTTCTAATTTATTTTATGATAAATCAATAATAAATGAAAAATTATGAAGATTTTTCTAGAAAACTTAAGTGGTTACAAGAAAGCTTAAATGGTTACCAAAATATTCAGAATTTATACTTTTTATTTTCCTACTCCTATAAATAAATTATGAAATTTTTAATAGTTAGTTTTATTATAAGAATATAAAGGGGCTTTAAAATCCTAGATTTTGAAAAAAATAACTTTATACGAGCCTATCAAAGTCTCTTCTTAGGTACAGAAAAATTAGGACAAGATCCAGGTTTATTTATATCAAGAGATGAATGTAAGATGGGTATCACTTTATACGCATTCGATTTATCTCCCGATTTGTGTGACAGAGAACATCTAAATCTTATCAAACATAGTAGTTTACGTTTAGAGGTAAAATTTAGCAAGGCATTACAACAAACTATAAGTATTATTGTATTTGCTGAATTTGAAAATTTCATTGAGATTAATAAATCAAGAAATATCTCCTTTGACTTTGGAAATTAAAAAAAATGAATAATCATCAAATATTTAATGCCCTATCCTGTAATATGATTTCAGCACCGATATTTCAAGGAGTGTTTCCATCGGACTTCATTCCATACCTTTCTGAAAGATCAGCGGTTATCGTAAATCAAGATGACTCATCTTAACCAGGATCTCATTGGATAGCTCTGTTTGTGGATGAAGATAAGAACTTGGAATTTTTTGATTCATATGGGCTGTCACCTTATTTTTAAGGAAAAGTGTTTACAAATTATGTATTTCAGTACTTAGATGTTTCATGGAATTCTGTTACATTCCAAAGTATCACTGCTAATGTATGTGGAGCATATTGTATTTACTTTATATTCAAACGTTGTCAAGGATTTTCTATGCATTCCATTGTGCAAAAATTATCTGCAAATAAAAGCAATGACTCTCAAATGTTTCAATTTGTTAAGAAAAAGTATGCTATAAAAATGATTTTTAAAAAGTAGAATAAAAATTATTGAAATAAAAAATGTGTCATGTATTCATTTTAATATATCCACGCCTTAATATAAATAAATTATTTCCAAATATTTTTTTTAATTTTTCTTTTTTTCGTTTTAAATTTTGCAAAAATAATTATTAAACAGAAAACTAATTCTGTTACTAAACAAAAATGTAATTATTATTAGTTTGAAATAATTTATGGATGAAAATAAAAAAAACATATGTAAAACAATAAATTTCAACGTGAAAATAAATATTTATATTTGACATTAATAACTTTTCTCCATAGCTTACAGAGTATAAAAAGCCTCTCAAGAAGATAATTCTGTCATTCGCTAAAAAGATTTGATTGAAGAGAGATTGGAGATTTTAAAGATGAAACATCCTTTTACTATGATAGTAGCTAGACCTACTGGTAGTAGGAAAACACATTTTGTAAAGAAATTAATCGAACATAGAATGATTCACCCTTTTCCAAAAATTTTACTTTGGTGTTACGGAGCATATCAAAAACTTTACGAAGAAATGGTAGGCATAGAATTTTATGGAGGTATAGCTCTTTATTTAAATCAGTATTCCAATGCTTTGATTGTCATCGACGATCTCAAGAGTGAATTGGGAAATGATTCCAAACTGACAAAATTATTCACAAAAGGATCTCATCACAGAAATGTTAGTGTCGTTTTCCTTGTGCAAAATATTTTTCATAAAGGAAAAGAAATGAGAGAAATTTCTTTAAATTCACATTATCTGCTATTATTTAAAAACCCTAGAGACCTGTCCCAAGTATCTCACTTGGGAAAACAGCTGTATCCAACGAAAACCAAATTTTTTTAGGAAAGCTACGAGGATGCTACATCAAAACCTTTCAGCTACTTACTTGTTGATTTGAAAAATGATACTGATGATTCTGTGGCCTTGCAAAAAAATATAAATATTTCAGTCGAAAAATCTTTACCGTCTGAAAGTAATCAAGCAGTTCCAGAAGCATCTCTATTAGAAGAATCCACTGCAAAAGAATCATCTGTGACAGAATTAGAGTCTGTAATAAAAAAAGAAAGAAATGATATTACAGAAAAAGCCATTACTGTTGCCCCGATGCGTTATAAGAAAACTGTAAAAGAAGTCTTTCAATTTCTCAAGCAACAAAATTCCTTAACATGGATTCCTGAAGGAAAAATCATATATAAAAACACAACTATTCCTAGCAGTAACATCGTTACTCTTATTCATGATTTTTCAGAAATAAGAAAAAGGCTCCTATAGGAAGAAGTATCTTTTAAAATGTTTTAAAAGAATCCAATTTTCCTGAGCATTTGGATGTAAATAAAAAGTTGTATAAAAATTATCATAAACTTGTGAAACCTGTTATGTATGCTCATAAAAACTCTTGGATTAAACTTTGAAATATTTATCAAATCATCATATAATTGTTTCTATTTCTTTCATATAATTATTCTTTCATTTTAGAAAAAAAACATTTTTTTAAATGTAATATCTCAGAGTACGAAGTTATTCATCTAAACAACAGAATAAACTTTTCCTTCTCATCATTGATATACAAATGCGTGCTCACACTCACTCACAGACACACACACATTCATGTAATAAATAAATGAAAAAAAATACTTGCAAAATATATAAAAAAATCAATTTTAAAATCCGTATGGAAATGTAGACAAATCTTTTTGAATAATTCTTTTATCATACACCACACGATAGAGTTTTTTCTCTGGTTTACTTAAGACTTTCCTCTTCTTGGGTTCTCGAGTTATTTTATGAGGATTTAAGATTGTTAGACTGGTTTCAGTATCCATGTAGCAAAAAAGATTTTTCACTGAATCAAAATTTATTATTTTCCTGTTTGCAAAATTTAGAATAAATCCCCTTACTTTGCAACAGGTATTAACTGTAGCTGTTTCAAAGGCATAGTTTTTTGGTACTCCTGTGAAATAACACAATAATAATAAAAGATTAAAACTAAAACATGAGTATAATATTTGAATGAATGAATGGAATTTTTACTGTAAACTAACCGGGAACAAACTTAGTGATACTATCACCATCTAGTTTATCTGTAAATACACATAAGAAATTCCCAAGTGGAGGATCGTTTATTCCGTCACTAGAATATACGATAGAACCAGTGTCGTGATACAATATTGCTCGAACCAATTTATCCATTTCGGTATATAATTTAAGACGAGCCCAAGTAGCATAAATATATTTGCAAAAGTAGCATAAATATATTTGTTGAGGTATCTTGACTTTAGAATGCCTTTTTTGTGTACCAAACAAATGCCGCAACTTCGAGTGTAGGAAAATAGACATCCTTGATCTGAAATGGCAGTTGAAATTTAAAGAATGATAATTATATAAAATCACAATATTTATTGATGCTTTTATGTGTTGCAGTAAAAAAATACATACATTTTTAGTAGAGCCACAAAACATTTTGCTGAACTCCGATACTGAACTCACATAACTCATTTGAGTTTTATTAGTATTCATACCCCATTTATCAAAAAAAAAATCATATATTTATGTATATAAAAAAAATTTTACAAAATAGTAAAAAAAATCACATACACACAAAATTAAAAAAAAAAACTCTACAAAAAAATTAATTAATTACTTAAGAAAAACAACAATTCAAAACAAAATTCGTCTTACCGTCAACAGAAACTGTTAAGGGCTAATTTAGCTACTTGTCTTCGTCCAGGATTTTTAAGAATTACACGTGAGCCAAGCTTTAAACCTTCTTTATTCTCTTATTATAATATATATTTTCTTCGCGCATCTGGCGTAGTGCAATTGACTGGCCAACCACTACTTTCCTGCTTTACTTTTAAAAATAAATCCATGTACGAACGGAATAATGAATCTGAAGTTTTCTCAAAATGAAACACTTAATCTATCTAAAATATGAAAGAAATCGGTAAGATAAAGGTATACATTAAATGCATATTTTTTCAAATAATGGAAGAAGTATAAAATGAAAATAATTACATTTAAAATACAATATCCTTTTCTTACAGCAATCTTTACCTCCTCCGTTACCCACGTTCCAATTATAACACGCTCTTCATCTGCATAATGGCACGGACTCTGCTGTTTTTCCTCAACACATTTGCGACAAAGAGGAAACATGAGTTTATTTTGACAGCGATATGGTAGTACATTGATGTACAGTTGTCTTAGGGGCAAAATTTTACATTTCACGAAACCAAAGTAATCATCTAAATCAGTGAAATCTTTTGTAATAATGAAAGGGTGGGCCAATTGGATATTTACAATACCTGTTTACCTTAGAGAAAAACACATCACATTTAGAGTTTTTAAATAAATTTATTTAATAAGCTTTATTTTACTTTCTAGAAAACTGTATATTCTAAAAATATTTACCAATGGATAAAGAGATGTAAAGACGACATACTTGGCATTCCCTTCATGATATAATGTAAGTGCATTGGTTCGACCTCCGAAAAAAGCATCGCGAGGAATTAAGCGGTCTTGAAGTTCGTGAGATAATAAAGAGTTGTGGAGTTGCATGTTTTCTTTCTTCATTTCCATTAAATCATATTCCCACATCTCAACCACTTCGTATTCTTCAGCCAATAACTTATTCGTAGTATCAGTTGTTGTTTTGTAACCACCGGATACAATATGCACTATAGTTGGTACGATTAATTTATCCATGAATAGGCACCATGGCAATTATATCTGACTGTATATGTTTGCTTCTATAGACAGCCATGCATGCAGAAGCAATAGTTACATAACTAAAAGAAAACAAAAATTTAACAAATTTTCAAACATAACTGATGTGTAAAAATAAAGTAAAAAAAAGGTTTTTACTTACCAAAAGGGATCTGTACCAGATATATCAATGAATTCTTCCCTAAATTTCAAACAGCATCTTCGCAAAATATCTATGTCAGATCTAGGAGAAAAAGAATTTTATGAAGCAAATATAAATGCATTAACTTCTATATGCAATTCTAATTTTTACAAATACATTTTTTAATGAATAGAAATGAATTTATCTTTATTGAAATTTAATTGATAAATTACTTACCTACAATAACTCAATAATTCTTTCTGAAAATCAAACTCGTTAATTTTATGTTGTTCATACCATTCTAAATATTCTGCTCTAGCAGCATTTGCCATAGTGTCTGGAGAATAAAAGTGTTTGTCTGATAGAACACCGAAAAATGTTTGATTTTCTCGCGTGTTAAAATAATGAGGAAAATACCCTTTTTAAGTTTTGTTATACCGAAAGACGCAGCAAGTTTGCTTAGAGCCATTGGTAAAAAACTGAAGGAGTCGATTATTCTTAAGTTCAAAGAAGTATGACATATAGTCATTACTTTTGAACCATTCGGAATGACACTTGGAGTCGTGCCCTGCTCCAAATTCAAGGCCATGAGAAATTGACCATCAAATCTAAAAATAATAAAAAATAATAAATCAGTGTACGTAATAATCAAATGATATATTCCTTAAAATTGATATTACATATTTTAAAAGATAAATAAAAGCTTACCCTCTCATATTGTGAGTTATAGCAGTAATATTTTTGTGTTGCCTGGTAAATAGCCAGGTGCAAAAGTCACGTGGTGCTGTATAGACTTTAAAAGACTTCTCAGTTCCATTACTGTATTAGGCAACCGCTAAATTTACGATATGCTCACCAGAAGCTTGATCGGTGTCAAAATTAAAAAAAAATATTCAGCAGGATGTTTGGGAGGAATGGAACATAAGTAGCAAAGATGTTCGTTCGGTCTCAAAAATGTTTCGCAACAAGGACATTTGACAGTTCCACATTGATTATTTTCACGAGGGCAGTCCCTTCGTTGAATTACTTTATTACATTCTTAACATTGGTAAACCATCAAAGCACAGAAAATCATTATATTAATATTTAAACTTTTTTATTTTGTGTTATATAAAAATCACAACAAAAATGAAAATTCATATAAACAAAGAAAAAAATTTTTTTTACTATATGAGACATACCCGATCACAGATGGATTTTTTACTCTGAAATTTAATATTTTATGTGTCGAAAAGCATTCTTTTGATTGGCACAAACGATCACATTCCTGAAATCTAACAGGTAGTCCTGGGAAGCAGTCATTTCTGAAGAATATAAAACATTTAGTAGAACATAAATGATTCTCAATAAGATCGTAAGGCTTACCACATGATTCACAATAAAAATCACTTGCATAAAAGCTTTTCAACGATTTAATCACATCGTAGTGGCCATTGTTCAACCATAAATTTTTCTCAGTGGTCTATTTTCTCCCTTATAAGACACCTATAAAAATATCAATAAAATCTTCAGAATATTTGACTTTGAAAAAAAACACTGTTTATGAAAAAAAAAGCATCAATAAAAGTCTTCTGAATATTATATACAGAAACGTAACTTAGAAATACATACATTTGCTGATAATAATAATAAGAAGCTTTATAATCAATTCATTCTTAAATGCAACCTTATGGATTAGTATAATAGCAATCATTAATTACAGCTTCGCAAGAAAAAAAATTACTTATTTTATTTATTAATAAAGATTGGAAATTTAACATATAGTTTACTACTTATTACACTTATTACAAAATAGTGACTTACCTTATTTAAATTCTCTGTTGAAAAGACAACAATCTGAACATTTAAATGATTCTCAAATTTTACTATCTCAGAATATGTGTATGGCCCCAGATGTACACCTGCTGCTTCATTGAGTTGTCAAGCTTTATACAAAAGTAAAGTGCGATGACGATCTCGCAAAGGATTTTTCATACTTTGATTATTGCTCAAATGCGCCAAAGCAAATACAATAGCTATGGCAAAGCAAAGTCCTTCTTCATCGGAAGGTATGCTTAAAATGGACCTATTATTTAACCGATCAAATTCATAATTTATAACTTTTTTAGCACGACCTGTTCTGGAGTCTCTTTTGATAGTGACAGCATCCACAGTAAATCTGGCATCCAGAGATATTTCATCTTTTGACTGCAATACCTTTAGTATTACAGCCATCAATTTTTTAAAGATATTGGTGACGCCATCATTGGTGAAGTCGATATCGGATTGTCTAAATCATCCGCTTGAATGCAGAATCTCAACAAGTCAGTAGGATTGAGGTCTTGCGTGACTTGTTCTATCAGTATGTGGAATAATTCCCTGACTGATTCCCCAGCAGCAATTATTTGTGTATCCTGCAAATATGAGGGTAATCTCTCAGGATCGACATGAACACGAAAAGTGATTTCCTCAGTCCTATATTTTAAATTACGTCGACGAGCTTTTTCTACAATAGTAATGGCATTTTTCAACTAAAAAATATGGAATATAATAATAAAGTTTAAATAATAGAAATGACAAATATAGAAATAATTGATAATTTTATATTGCCAGCCATCCGTGATTCATTTTGAACATCAGTAGCGTCAGCCCTGGATGTACTAGCTTGAGCCTTACTTTTCTTTGCAACAGACTAGTACCTGTAGCTGTTTCAAAGGCATAGTTTTTTGGTCTTCCTGTGAAATAACACAATAATAATGAAAGATTAAAACTAAAACATCAGTATAATATTTGAATGAATGAATGGAATTTATATTGTAAACTAACCGGAAACAAACTTATTGATAATATCACCATCTAGTTCATCTGTAAATTCATCCAAGAAATTCCCAAGTGGAGGATCGTTAATTCCGTCACTAGAATATACGATAGAACCAGTGTCGTGATACAATACTGCACGACCCAATTTATCCATTTCGGTATATAATTTAATACGAGCCCAAGCAGTTGTAAAAGCAGACAGGAATATATTTATTGAGGTATCTTGACTGAAGAATGCCTTTTTTGTGTCCCAAACAAATGCCGCAAATTTGGGTGTAGGAAAATAGACATCCTTGATCTGAAATGACAGATGAAATTTAAAGAATGATAAACATATATAATCACAATATTTATTGATGCTTTTATGTGTTGCAGTTAAAAAATACATAAATTTTTAGTAGAGTCGAAAAACATTTTGTTGAACTCCGATACTGAATTGACATAACTCATTTGAGTTTTATTAATATTCATACCCCATCTATCAAAAAAATCATAGATTTATGTATATAATAACATTTTACAAAATAATAAAAAAATCTCATACACACAAAATTCATAAAAACACTATACAAAAAAATTAATTACTTAAGAAAAACAACAATAAATTCGTCTTACCGTCAACAGAATTTGTTAAGGGCTAATTTAGCTACTTGTCTTGGTCCAGGATTTTTAATAATTACATGTGAGCCAAGTTTTACACCTTCTTTATTCTCATATTCTAATATATATTTTCTTCGCGCATCTGGCGTAGTGCAATTGACTGACCAATCACTACTTTCCTGCTTTATTTTTAAAAATAAATCAATGTACGAACGGAATAATGAATCTGAAGTTTTCTCAAATTGATACATTTCAAATATCTAAAATTCGAAAGAAATCAGTAAGATAAAGGTATACATTAAATGCAAAGTTTTTCAAATAATGGAAGAAGTATTAAATGAAAATAATTACATTTAAAATACAATATCCTTTTCTTACAGCCATTTTGACCTCCTCCGTTACCCACGTTCCAATTATAGCACGCTCTTCATCCGTATGATAGCACGGACTCTGCTGTTTTTCTCAACACATTTGCAACAAAGTGGAAATATGAGTTTATTTTGACAACGATATGGCACTACAGGGATGTATAGTTGTCTTGGGGGCAAAATTTTACATTTCACGAAACCAAAGTAATCATCTAAATCAGTGAAATCTTTTGTAATAATGATATTGTGTTCCAACCGGATATTTACAATACTTGTTTACCTAAGAGAAAAATACATCACATTTAGAGTTTTTAAATAAAATTATTTAATAAACTTTATTTTACTTTCTTGAAAACTGTATATTCTAAAAATATTTACCCATGGATGAAGAGATGTAAAATCGATATATTTGGCATTCCCTTCATAATATAATGTAAGTGCATTGGTTCGACCTCCGAAAAAAGCATCGCGAGGAATTAAGCGGTCTGTAAGTTCTTGAGATAATAAAAAGTTGTGGAGTTGCATGTTTTCTTTATTCATTTCCATGAAATCATGTTCCCGCATCTCAACCACTTCGTATCTATCAGCCAATAACTTACTCGTAGTATCAGTTCTTCTTTTGTACAATTTTCCCATAGTTTTGCCATTTAAGGGGTTGACAGCATCAGAATCAAAACATTTAAGACAACCATGAAAAAGACATCCCTAGGATAAATAAATTTTAGATTATTTGTTTCATTAAAAAAAGTGAAAAGTTGTATCGAAAAAAACTTACATGGTATTGGTAGACTGTGTTTGAAGAGGAACAAAATCTATCCACTGAAACTCCTCCCAATTGAATTTCACCTCTTTCATTAAGTGCATGCATAATATCTATTCCAGATGACGAAGAGACAAAATCTAACCACCGGATACAATCTGCACTGCAGTTGGTACGATTTATGTATCCATGAATAGGCACCATGGCAAGTATATCTGCCTGTATATATTTGCTTCTGTTAACAGCCATGCATGCAGAAGCAATAGTTACATAACTAAAAGGAAACAAAAATTTAACAAATTTTCAAACATAACTGATGTGTAAAAAAAAAAAAATTGTGTATTAACTAAAAGGGATCTGTACCCGATGTATCAATGAATTCATTCCTAAATTTCAAACAGCATCTTCGCAATATATCTACGTCAGATCTAGGAGAAAAAGAATTTTATGTAGCAAATACAAATGCATTAACTTTTATATGCAATTCTAATTTTTATAAATACATTTTTAATAAATAGAAATGAATTTATCTTTATTGAAATTTAATTGATAAATTACTTACCTACAATAACTTAATAATTCTTTCTGAAAATCAAATTTGTCATTTTTATGTTGTTCATACCATTCAAAAAAGTCTGCTCTAGCAGCATTTGACATTGTGTCTGGAGAATAAAAGTGTTTGTCTGGTAAAACACAGAAATATGTTTGATTTTCTTGCGTGTTAAAATAATGACGAAAATAAACCTTTTTAAGTTCTGTTATAGCGAAAGACGCAGGAAATTTGCTTAGAGCCATTGGTAAAAAATGGAAGGAGTCGATTGTACTTAAGTTCAAAGAAGTATTACATATAGTCATTACTTTTGAACCATTTGGAATGACACTTGCAGTCGTGCCCTGCTCCAAATTCAAGGCCATGAGAAATTGACTATCAAATCTAAAAATAATAAAAAATAATAAATCAATGTACGTAATAATCAAATGATATATTCCTTAAAATTGATATTACATATTTTAAAAGATAAATAAAAGCTTACCCTCTCATATTGTTAGTTATAGCCGTAAATGTTTTGTGTTGCATGGTAAAAAGCCAAGTGCAAAAGTCACGCGGTGCTGTGTAGCCTTTAAAAGACTTCTCAGTTCCATTACTTTACTGAGCAACCGCTAAATTTATGATATGCTCACCAGAAGATTGATCGGTCTCAAAATCAAAGAAAATAAGATGTTCAGCAGGGTGTTTGGGAGGAATGGAATGTAAATAGCAAAAATGTTCGTCCGGTCTTACAAGTATTTCGCAACAAGTACATTTGACAGTTCCACATTGATGATTTTCACGAGGGCAGTCCCTTCGTCAAATTACTTTATTATATTCTTGACATTGGTAAACCTTCAAAGCACAGAAAATCATTATATTGATATTTAAACTTTTTTATTTTGTCTTATATAAAAATCACAACAAAAATGAAAATTCATATAAAGAAAGAAAAAAAATTTTTTTTACTATATGAAACATACCCGATCACAGATGGATTTTTTTCTCTGCCATTTAATATTTTATGTGTAGAATAGCATATTTCTGATTGGCACAAACGATCACATTCCTGAAATCTAACAGGTAGTCCTTTGAAAGCAGTCATTTCTGAAGCATATAAAACATTTACTAGAACATAAATGATTCTTAATGTGATCGTAAGGCTTATCACATGATTCACAATAAAAATCTCTTGCATAAAAGCCTTTCAGTGATTTAATCACATCGTAGTGGCCATTGATCAACCATAAATTTTTTCTCAGTGGTCTATTTTCTCCCTTATAAGACACCTATAAAAATATCATTAAAATATTCAGAATATTTGACTTTGAAAAAGAATACTGTTTATGAAAAAAAAGCATCAATAAAAGACTTCAGAATATTATATCAAGAAACGTAACTTAGAAATACATATGTAAACCATTTGCTGATAATAATGATAGGAAGCTTTATAATCAATTCATTCTGAAATGCAACCTTATTGATTAGTATAATTGCAATCATTAATCGCAGCTTCGCAAGAAAAAAAATTACTTATTTTATTTATTAATAAAGATTGGAAATTTAACATATAGTTTACTATTTATTACACTTATTACAAAATAGTGACTTACCTCATTTAAATTCTCTGTTGAAAAGACAACAAATCTTAACATTTAAATGATTCTAAAATTTTTCTATCTCAGAATATGTGTATGGCCCCAGATGTACACCTGCTGCTTCATGGAATTGTCGAGCTTTATCCAAAAGTAAAGGGCGACGACGATCTCGCAAAGAATTTATCATACTTTGATTATTGCTCAAATGTGCCAAAGCAAATACAATAGCTTTGGCATATCAAAGTTCTTCTTCATCAGAAGGTATGCTTAATATGGACCTCTTATTTAACCGATCAAATTCATAATTTATAACTTTTTTAGCACTTCCTGCTCTGGAGTGTCTTTTGATTGTGACTGCACCCACAGTAAAGCCGGCATCCAGAGATATGTCATCTTTTGAATGCAATACCTCTAGTATTACAGCCATCAATTTTTTAAATATATTGATGACGCCATCATTAATGAAGTCGATATCGGCTTGTCTAAATCATCCGCTTTAATGCAAAATCTCACCAAGTCAGTAGGATTGAGGCCTTGCGTGACTTGTTCAATCAGAATGCGGAATAATTCCCTGACTGATTCCACAGCAGCAATTATTGGTGTATCCTGCAAATATGAGGATAATCTCTCAGGATCGACATGAGCACGAAAAGTGATTTCCTCAAACCTATATTTTAAATTACGTCGACGAGATTTTTCTACAATAGTAATGGCATTTTTCAACTAAAAAATATGGAATATAATAATAAAGTTTAAATAATAGAAATGACAAATATAGAAATAATTGATAATTTTATATTGCCAGCCATCCGTGATTCATTTTGAACATCAGTAGCGTCAGCCCTGGATGTACTAGCTTGAGCCTTACTTTTCTTTGCAACAGTCTAGTACCTGTAGCTGTTTCAAAGGCATAGTTTTTTGGTCTTCCTGTGAAATAACACAATAATAATGAAAGATTAAAACTAAAACATCAGTATAATATTTGAATGAATGAATGGAATTTATATTGTAAACTAACCGGAAACAAACTTATTGATAATATCACCATTTAGTTCATCTGTAAATTCACCCAAGAAATTCCCAAGTGGAGGATCGTTAATTCCGTCACTAGAATATACGATAGAACCAGTGTCGTGACAATACTGCACGACCCAATTTAACCATTTCGGTATATAATTTAATACGAGCCCAAGCAGTTGTAAAAGCAGACAGGAATATATTTATTGAGGTATCTTGACTGAAGAATGCCTTTTTTGTGTCCCAAACAAATGCCGCAAATTTGGGTGTAGGAAAATAGACATCCTTGATCTGAAATGACAGATGAAATTTAAAGAATGATAAACATATATAATCACAATATTTATTGATGCTTTTATGTGTTGCAGTTAAAAAATACATAAATTTTTAGTAGAGTCGAAAAACATTTTGTTGAACTCCGATACTGAATTGACATAACTCATTTGAGTTTTATTAATATTCATACCCCATCTATCAAAAAAATCATAGATTTATGTATATAATAACATTTTACAAAATAATAAAAAAAAATCTCATACACACAAAATTCATAAAAACACTATACAAAAAAATTTATTACTTAAGAAAAACAACAATAAATTCGTCTTACCGTCAACAGAATTTGTTAAGGGCTAATTTAGCTACTTGTCTTGGTCCAGGATTTTTAATAATTACATGTGAGCCAAGTTTTACACCTTCTTTATTCTCATATTCTAATATATATTTTCTTCGCGCATCTGGCGTAGTGCAATTGACTGACCAATCACTACTTTCCTGCTTTATTTTTAAAAATAAATCAATGTACGAACGGAATAATGAATCTGAAGTTTTCTCAAATTGATACATTTCAAATATCTAAAGTTCGAAAGAAATCAGTAAGATAAAGGTATACATTAAATGCAAAGTTTTTCAAATAATGGAAGAAGTATTAAATGAAAATAATTACATTTAAAATACAATATCCTTTTCTTGCAGCCATTTTGACCTCCTCCGTTACCCACGTTCCAATTATAGCACGCTCTTCATCCGAATGATAGCACGGACTCTGCTGTTTTTCTCAACACATTTGCAACAAAGTGGAAATATGAGTTTATTTTGACAACGATATGGCAGTACAGGGATGTATAGTTGTCTTGGGGGCAAAATTTTACATTTCACGAAACCAAAGTAATCATCTAAATCAGTGAAATTTTTTGTAATAATGATATTGTGTTCCAACTGGATATTTACAATACTTGTTTACCTAAGAGAAAAATACATCACATTTAGAGTTGTTAAATAAAATTATTTAATAAACTTTATTTTACTTTCTTGAAAACTGTATATTCTAAAAATATTTACCCATGGATGAAGAGATGTAAAATCGATATATTTGGCATTCCCTTCATAATATAATGTAAGTGCATTGGTTCGACCTCCGAAAAAAGCATCGCGAGGAATTAAGCGGTCTGTAAGTTCTTGAGATAATAAAAAGTTGTGGAGTTGCATGTTTTCTTTATTCATTTCCATGAAATCATGTTCCCGCGTCTCAACCACTTCGTATCTATCAGCCGATAACTTACTCGTAGTATCAGTTCTTCTTTTGTACAATTTTCCCATAGTTTTGCCATTTAAGGGGTTGACAGCATCAGAATCAAAACATTTAAGACAACCATGAAAAAGACATCCCTAGGATAAATAAATTTTAGATTATTTGTTTCATTAAAAAAAGTGAAAAGTTGTATCGAAAAAAACTTACATGGTATTGGTAGACTGTGTTTGAAGAGGAACAAAATCTATCCACTGAAACTCCTCCCAATTGAATTTCACCTCTTTCATTAAGTGCATGCATAATATCTATTCCAGATGACGAAGAGACAAAATCAAACCACGAGATACAATCTGCATTACAGTTGGTACGATTAATGTATCCATGAATAGGCACCATGGCAAGTATGTCTGCCTGTATATATTTGCTTCTATAGACAGCCATGCATGCAGAAGCGATAGTTACATAACTGAAAGAAAACAAAAATTTAACAAATTTTCAAACATAACTGATGCGTAAAAGAAAAAAAAAAGTTGTGTATTAACTAAAAGGGATCTGTACCCGATATATCAATGAATTCTTTCCTAAATTTCAAATAGCATCTTCGCAAAATATCTACGTCAGATCTAGGAGAAAAAAAGAATTTTATGTAGCAAATACAAATTTATTATCTTTTATATGCAATTCTAATTTTTATAAATACATTTTTAATAAATAGAAATAAATTTATCTTTATTGAAATTTAATTGATAAATTACTTACCTACAATAACTTAATAATTCTTTCTGAAAATCAAACTCGTCATTTTTATGTTGTTCATACCATTCTAAAAAGTCTGCTCTAGCTGCATTTGACATTGTGTCTGGAGAATAAAAGTGTTTGTCTGGTAGAACACCGAAATATTTTTGATTTTCTCGCGTGTTAAAATAATGACGAAAATAACCCTTTTTAAATTCTGTTATACCGAAAGACGCTGGAAATTTGCTTACAGCCATTGGTAAAAAATTGAAGGAGTCGATTGTTCTTAAGTTCAAAGAAGTATGACATATAGTCATTACTTTTGAACCATTTGGAATGACACTACGAGTCGTGCCCTGCTCCAAAATCCAGGCCATGATAAATTGACCATCAAATCTAAAAATAATAAAAAATAATAAATCAATGTACGTAATAATCAAATGATATGTTCCTTAAAATTGATATTACATATTTTAAAAGATAAATAAAAGCTTACCCTCTCATATTGTGAGTTATAGCTGTATATTTTTTGTGTTGCCTGTTAAACAGCCAAGTGCAATAGTCACGCGGTGCTGTATAGCCTTAAAAAGACTTCTCAGTTCCATTACTGTACTAAACAACCGCTAAACTTACGATATGATCACCAGAAGCTTGATCGGTCTCTAAATCAAAGAAAATAGGATGTTCAGCAGGGTGTTTGGGAGGAATGGAATGTAAGTAGCAAAGATGTACGTCCGGTCTTACAAATATTTCGCAACAAGGACATTTGACAGTTCCACATTGATGATTTTCGAGAGGGCAGTCAATTCGTCGAATTATTTTATTACATTTTTGACATTGGTAATTCTTCAAAGCACAGAAAATCATTATATTTATATTTAAACTTTTTTATTTTGTTTTACATAAAAATCACAACAAAAATGAAAATTCATATAAAGAAAGAAAAAAAATTTTTTTACTATATGAAACACACCCGATCACAGATGGATTTTTTCTCTGCCATTTAATATTTTATGTGTAGAATAGCATTCTTCTGATTGGCACAAACGATCGCATTCCTGAAATCTAACAGGTAGTCCTGGGAAGCAGTCATTTCTGAAGCATAAAAAACATTTACTAGAACATTAATGATTCTCAACGTGATAGTAAGGCTTATCACATGATTCACAATAAAAATCTCTTGCATAAAAGCCTTTCATTGATTTAATCACATCGTAGTGGCCATTGTTCAACCATAAATTTTTTCTCAGTGGTCTATTTTCTCCCTTATAAGATACCAATAAAAATATCAATAAAATCTTCAGAATATTTGACTTTGAAAAAGAATACTGTTTATGAAAAAAGCATCAATAAAAGACTTCTGAATATTATATCAAGAAACGTAACTTAGAAATACAAATGTAATCCATTTGCTGATAATAATAATAAGAAGCTTTATAATCAATTCATTCTGAAATGCAAACTTATCGATTAGTATAATAGCAATCATTAATCACAGCTTCGCAGGAAAAAAATTACTTATTTTATTTATTAATAAAGATTGGAAATTTAACATATAGTTTACTATTTATTACACTTATTACAAAATAGTGACTTACCTCATTTAAATTCTCTGTTGAAAAGACAACAATCTGAACATTTAAATGATTCCCAAATTTTACTATCTCAGAATATGTGTATTTCCCCAGACGTACACTTGCTGCTTCATGGAGTTGTCGAGCTTTATCCAAAAGTAAAGGGCGATAACGATCTCGCAAAGAATTTTTCATACTTTGATTATTGCTCAAATATGCCAAAGCAAATACAATGGCTATGGCACAGCAAAGTCCTTCTTCATCAGAAGGTATGCTTAAAATGGACCTCTTATTTAACCGATCAAATTCATAATTTATAACTATTTTAGCACGACCTGCTCCGGAGTCTCTTTTGATTGTCACAGCATCCACAGTAAAGCTGGCATCCAGAGATATTTTATCTTTTGACTGCAATAACTTTAGTATTACAGCCATCAATTTTTTTAAAGATATTCATGACGCCATTGATTAATGAAGTCGATATCGGCTTGTCTAAATCATCCACTTGAATGCAAAATCTCACTAAGTCAGTAGGATTGAGGCCTTGCGTGACTTGTTCAACCAGTATGCGGAATAATTCCTTGACTGATTGCACAGCAGTAATTATTGGTGTATCCTGCAAATATTAGGGTAATCTCACAGTATTGATTTGAGCATGAAAAGTGATTTCCTCAGCCCTATATTTTAAATTACGTCGACGTGCTTTTTCTACAATAGTAATGGCATTTTTCAACTAAAAAATATGGAACATAATAATAAAGTTTAAATAATAAAAATAAAAAACATAGAAAATGGTGATAATTTTGTATTGAATACCATCCGTCATACAGTTTGAACGTCAGTAGCATCAGCACTGGATGTACTAGCTTGAGCCTTACTTTGCTTTGCAACCGACTAGTACCTGTTTCAAAGGCATAGTTTTTTTTGTCTTCCTGTGAAATAACACAATAATAATAAAAGATTAAAACTAAAACATCAGTATAATATTTGAATGAATGAATGGAATTTATATTGTAATCTAATTGGAAATAAACTTAGTGATAATATCACCATCTAGTTCATCTGTAAATTAACCGAAGAAATTCCCAAGAGGAGGATCGTTTATTCCGTCACTAGAATATACAATAGAACCAATGTCGTGATACAATACTGCTCGACCCAATTTATCCATTTCGGTATATAATTTAAGACGAGCCCAAGCAGTTGTAAAAGCAGCCAGGAATATATTTGTTGAGGTATCTTGACTAAAGAATGCCTTTTTTGTGTCCCAAACAAATGCCGCAAATTTGTTTGAAGGAAAATAGACATCCTTGATCTGAAATAACAGTTAAAATTTAAATTAGAAACATATAAAATCACAATATTTATTGATGCTTTTATGTGTTGCAGTTAAACAATACATACATTTTTAGTAGAGTCACAAAACATTTTGCTGAACTCCGATACTGAATTCACATAACTCAATTGAGTTTTATTAATATTCATACCCCATCTATCAAAAAAAAAATCATAGATTTATGTATATAAAAAAGCGTTTTACAAAATAATTAAAAAAATCACATACACACAAAATTCATAAAAATACTATACAATAAAATTAATTAATTACTTAAGAAAAACAACAATAAATTCGTCTTACCGTCCCCAGAAACTGTTAAGGGCTAATTTAGCTACTTGTCTTCGTCCAGGATTTTTAAGAATTACATGTGAGCCAAGCTTTACACCTTCTTTATTCTCTTATTATAATATATATTTTCTTCGCGCATCTGGCATAGTGCAATTGACTGGCCAATCACTACTTTCCTGCTTCATTTTTTAAAATAAATCAATGTACGAACGGAATAATGAATCTGAAGTATTCTCAAATTGATACATTTCAAATATCTAAAATTTGAAAGAAATCAGTAAGATAAAGGTATACATTAAATGCATAGTTTTTCAAATAATGGAAGAAGTATTAAATGAAAATAATTACATTTAAAATACAATATACTTTTCTTACAGCCATCTTGACCTCCTCCGTTACCCACGTTCCAATTATAGCACGCTCTTCATCTGTATGATGGCACGGACTCTGCTGTTTTTCCTCAACACATTTGCGAACAAGAGGAAACATGAGTTTATTTTGACAACTATATGGCAGTACAGGGATGTATAGTTGTCTTGGGGGCAAAATTTTACATTTCACGAAACAAAAGTAATCATCTAAATCAGTGAAATCTTTTGTAATAATGATAGGGTGGGCCAACTGGATATTTACAATACTTGTTTACCTAAGAAAAAAATAAATCACATTTAGAGTTTTTAAATAAAATTATTTAATAAACTTTATTTTACTTTCTTGAAAACTGTATATTCTAAAAATATTTACCCATGGATAAATAAATGAAAAATCGACATATTTGGCATTCCCTTCATGATATAATGTAAGTGCATTGGTTCGCCCTCCGAAAAAAACATCGCGAGGAATTAAGCGGTCTTGAAGTCCTTGAGATAATAAAAAGTTGTGGAATTGCATGTTTTCTTTCTTCATTTCCATGAAATCAAGTTCCCACATCTATACCACTTCGTATCTATCAGCCAATAATTTACTCGTTGTATCAGTTTTTCTTTTGTACAATTTTCCCACAGTTTTGCCATTTAAGGGGTTGACAGCATCAGAATCAAAACATTTAAGACAACCATGAAAAAGACATCCCTAGGATAAATAAATTTTAGATTATTTGTTTCATTAAAAAAAGTGAAAAGTTGAATCGAAAGGAACTTACATGGTATTGGTAGACTGTGTTTGAAGAGGAACAAAATCTATCCACTGAAACTCCTCCGAATTGAATTTCACCTCTTTCATTAAGTGCATGCATAATATCTATTCCAGATGACGAAGAGACAAAATCTAACCACCGGATACAATCTGCACTACAGTTGGTACGATTAATGTATCCATGAATAGGCACCATGGCAATTATATCTGCTTGTATATATTTGCTTCTATAGACAGCCATGCATGCAGAAGGAATAGTTACATAACTAAAAGGAAACTAAAATTTAACAAATTTTCAAACATAACTGATGCGTAAAAAAAAAAAAAGTTGTGTATTAACTTAAAGGGATCTGTACCCGATATATCAATGAATTCTTTCCTAAATTTCAAACAGCATCTTCGCAATATATCTACGTCAGATCTAGGAGAAAAAAAGAATTTTATGTAGCAAATACAAATGCATTAACTTTTATAAGCAATTCTAATTTTTATAAATACATTTTTAATAAATAGAAATAAATTTATCTTTATTGAAATTTAATTGATAAATTACTTACCTACAATAACTTAATAATTCTTTCTGAAAATCAAACTCGTCATTTTTAGGTTGTTCATACAATTCTAAAAAGTCTGTTCTAGCAGCTTTTGCCATTGTGTCTGGAGAATAAAAATGTTTGTCTGGTAGAACACCGAAATATGTTTGATTTTCTCGCATGTTAAAATAATGACGAAAATAACCCTTTTTCAGTTCTGTTATACCGAAAGATGCAGGAAATTTGCTTACAGCCATTGGTAAAAAATTGAAGGAGTCGATTATTCTTAAGTTCAAAGAAGTATGACATATTGTCATTACTTTTGAACCATTTGGAATGACACTTGGAGTCGTGCCCTGCTCCAAATTCAAGGCCATGAGAAATTGACCATCAAATCTAAAAATAATAAAAAATAATAAATCAATGTACGTAATAATCAAATGATATATTCCTTAAAATTGATATTACATATTTTAAAAGATAAATAAAAGCTTACCCTCTCATATTGTGAGTTATAACCGTAAATGTTTTGTGTTGCCTGGTAAACAGCCAAGTGCAAAAGTCACGCGGTGCTGTATAGCCTTTAAAAGACTTCTCAGTTCCATTACTGTACTGAGCAACCACTAAATTTACGATATGCTCACCTGAAGCTTGATCGGTCTCAAAATCAAAGAAAATAAGATGTTCAGCAGGGTGTTTTGGAGGAATGGAATGTAAGTAGCAAAGATGTTCGTCCGGTCTTACAAATATTTCGCAACAAGGACATTTGACAGTTCCACATTGATGATTTTCGAGAGGGCAGTCAATTCGTCGAATTATTTTATTACATTTTTGACATTGGTAATTCTTCAAAGCACAGAAAATCATTATATTTATATTTAAACTTTTTTATTTTGTTTTACATAAAAATCACAACAAAAATGAAAATTCATATAAAGAAAGAAAAAAAATTTTGTTACTACTTGAAACACACCCGATCACAGATGGATTTTTTCTCTGCCATTTAATATTTTATGTGTAGAATAGCATTCTTCTGATTGGCACAAACGATCGCATTCCTGAAATCTAACAGGTAGTCCTGGGAAGCAGTCATTTCTGAAGCATAAAAAACATTTACTAGAACATTAATGATTCTCAACGTGATAGTAAGGCTTATCACATGATTCACAATAAAAATCTCTTGCATAAAAGCCTTTCATTGATTTAATCACATCGTAGTGGCCATTGTTCAACCATAAATTTTTTCTCAGTGGTCTATTTTCTCCCTTATAAGATACCAATAAAAATATCAATAAAATCTTCAGAATATTTGACTTTGAAAAAGAATACTGTTTATGAAAAAAGCATCAATAAAAGACTTCTGAATATTATATCAAGAAACGTAACTTAGAAATACAAATGTAATCCATTTGCTGATAATAATAATAAGAAGCTTTATAATCAATTCATTCTGAAATGCAAACTTATCGATTAGTATAATAGCAATCATTAATCACAGCTTCGCAGGAAAAAAAATTACTTATTTTATTTATTAATAAAGATTGGAAATTTAACATATAGTTTACTATTTATTACACTTATTACAAAATAGTGACTTACCTCATTTAAATTCTCCGTTGAAAAGACAACAATCTGAACATTTAAATGATTCCCAAATTTTACTATCTCAGAATATGTGTATTTCCCCAGACGTACACTTGCTGCTTCATGGAGTTGTCGAGCTTTATCCAAAAGTAAAGGGCGATAACGATCTCGCAAAGAATTTTTCATACTTTGATTATTGCTCAAATATGCCAAAGCAAATACAATGGCTATGGCACAGCAAAGTCCTTCTTCATCAGAAGGTATGCTTAAAATGGACCTCTTATTTAACCGATCAAATTCATAATTTATAACTATTTTAGCACGACCTGCTCCGGAGTCTCTTTTGATTGTCACAGCATCCACAGTAAAGCTGGCATCCAGAGATATTTTATCTTTTGACTGCAATAACTTTAATATTACAGCCATCAATTTTTTTAAAGATATTCATGACGCCATTGATTAATGAAGTCGATATCGGCTTGTCTAAATCATCCACTTGAATGCAAAATCTCACTAAGTCAGTAGGATTGAGGCCTTGCGTGACTTGTTCAACCAGTATGCGGAATAATTCCTTGACTGATTGCACAGCAGTAATTATTGGTGTATCCTGCAAATATTAGGGTAATCTCACAGTATTGATTTGAGCATGAAAAGTGATTTCCTCAGCCCTATATTTTAAATTACGTCGACGTGCTTTTTCTACAATAGTAATGGCATTTTTCAACTAAAAAATATGGAACATAATAATAAAGTTTAAATAATAAAAATAAAAAACATAGAAAATGGTGATAATTTTGTATTGAATACCATCCGTCATACAGTTTGAACGTCAGTAGCATCAGCACTGGATGTACTAGCTTGAGCCTTACTTTGCTTTGCAACCGACTAGTACCTGTTTCAAAGGCATAGTTTTTTTTGTCTTCCTGTGAAATAACACAATAATAATAAAAGATTAAAACTAAAACATCAGTATAATATTTGAATGAATGAATGGAATTTATATTGTAATCTAATTGGAAATAAACTTAGTGATAATATCACCATCTAGTTCATCTGTAAATTAACCGAAGAAATTCCCAAGAGGAGGATCGTTTATTCCGTCACTAGAATATACAATAGAACCAATGTCGTGATACAATACTGCTCGACCCAATTTATCCATTTCGGTATATAATTTAAGACGAGCCCAAGCAGTTGTAAAAGCAGCCAGGAATATATTTGTTGAGGTATCTTGACTAAAGAATGCCTTTTTGTGTCCCAAACAAATGCCGCAAATTTGTTTGAAGGAAAATAGACATCCTTGATCTGAAATAACAGTTAAAATTTAAATTAGAAACATATAAAATCACAATATTTATTGATGCTTTTATGTGTTGCAGTTAAACAATACATACATTTTTAGTAGAGTCACAAAACATTTTGCTGAACTCCGATACTGAATTCACATAACTCAATTGAGTTTTATTAATATTCATACCCCATCTATCAAAAAAAATCATAGATTTATGTATATAAAAAAGCGTTTTACAAAATAATTAAAAAAATCACATACACACAAAATTCATAAAAATACTATACAATAAAATTAATTAATTACTTAAGAAAAACAACAATAAATTCGTCTTTCCGTCCCCAGAAACTGTTAAGGGCAAATTTAGCTACTTGTCTTCGTCCAGGATTTTTAATAATTACATGTGAGCCAAGTTTTACACCTTCTTTATTCTCATATTCTAATATATATTTTCTTCGCGCTTCTGGCGTAGTGCAATTGACTGACCAATCACTACTTTCCTGCTTTATTTTTAAAAATAAATCAATGTACGAACGGAATAATGAATCTGAAGTTTTCTCAAATTGATACATTTCAAATATCTAAAATTTGAAAGAAATCAGTAAGATAAAGGTATACATTAAATGCATAGTTTTTCAAATAATGGAAGAAGTATTAAATGAAAATAATTACATTTAAAATACAATATACTTTTCTTACAGCCATCTTGACCTCCTCCGTTACCCACGTTCCAATTATAGCACGCTCTTCATCTGTATGATGGCACGGACTCTGCTGTTTTTCCTCAACACATTTGCGAACAAGAGGAAACATGAGTTTATTTTGACAACTATATGGCAGTACAGGGATGTATAGTTGTCTTGGGGGCAAAATTTTACATTTCACGAAACAAAAGTAATCATCTAAATCAGTGAAATCTTTTGTAATAATGATAGGGTGGGCCAACTGGATATTTACAATACTTGTTTACCTAAGAAAAAATAAATCACATTTAGAGTTTTTAAATAAAATTATTTAATAAACTTTATTTTACTTTCTTGAAAACTGTATATTCTAAAAATATTTACCCATGGATAAATAAATGTAAAATCAGACATATTTGGCATTCCCTTCATGATATAATGTAAGTGCATTGGTTCGCCCTCCGAAAAAAGCATCGCGAGGAATTAAGCGGTCTTGAAGTCCTTGAGATAATAAAAAGTTGTGGAATTGCATGTTTTCTTTCTTCATTTCCATGAAATCAAGTTCCCACATCTATACCACTTCGTATCTATCAGCCAATAATTTACTCGTTGTATCAGTTTTTCTTTTGTACAATTTTCCCACAGTTTTGCCATTTAAGGGGTTGACAGCATCAGAATCAAAACATTTAAGACAACCATGAAAAAGACATCCCTAGGATAAATAAATTTTAGATTATTTGTTTCATTAAAAAAAGTGAAAAGTTGAATCGAAAGGAACTTACATGGTATTGGTAGACTGTGTTTGAAGAGGAACAAAATCTATCCACTGAAACTCCTCCGAATTGAATTTCACCTCTTTCATTAAGTGCATGCATAATATCTATTCCAGATGACGAAGAGACAAAATCTAACCACCGGATACAATCTGCACTACAGTTGGTACGATTAATGTATCCATGAATAGGCACCATGGCAATTATATCTGCTTGTATATATTTGCTTCTATAGACAGCCATGCATGCAGAAGGAATAGTTACATAACTAAAAGGAAACTAAAATTTAACAAATTTTCAAACATAACTGATGCGTAAAAAAAAAAAAGTTGTGTATTAACTTAAAGGGATCTGTACCCGATATATCAATGAATTCTTTCCTAAATTTCAAACAGCATCTTCGCAATATATCTACGTCAGATCTAGGAGAAAAAAAGAATTTTATGTAGCAAATACAAATGCATTATCTTTTATATGCAATTCTAATTTTTATAAATACATTTTTAATAAATAGAAATAAATTTATCTTTATTGAAATTTAATTGATAAATTACTTACCTACAATAACTTAATAATTCTTTCTGAAAATCAAATTTGTCATTTTTATGTTGTTCATACCATTCAAAAAAGTCTGCTCTAGCAGCATTTGACATTGTGTCTGGAGAATAAAAGTGTTTGTCTGGTAAAACACCGAAATATGTTTGATTTTCTTGCGTGTTAAAATAATGACGATTATAACCCTTTTTAAGTTCTGTTATACCGAAAGATGCAGGAAATTTGCTTACAGCCATTGGTAAAAAATTGAAGGAGTCGATTGTTCTTAAGTTCAAAGAAGTATGACATATAGACATTACTTTTGTTCCATTTGGAATGACACTAGGAGTCGTGCCCTGCTCCAAAATCCAGACCATGATAAATTGACCATCAACTCTAAAAATAATAAAAAATAATAAATCAATGTACGTAATAATCAAATGATATATTCCTTAAAATTGATATTACATATTTTAAAAGATAAATAAATGTTACCCTCTCATATTGTGAGTTATAGCCGTAAATTTTTTGTGTTGCCTGGTAAACAGCCAAGTGCAATAGTCACGCGGTGCTGTATAGCCTTTAAAAGACTTCTCTGTTCCATTACTGTACTGAGCAACCGCTAAACTTACGATATGATCACACGAAGATTAATCGGTGTAAAAATCAAAGAAAATAAGATGTTCAGCAGGGTGTTTGGGAGGAATGGAACGTAAGTAGAGAAGATGTTCGTCCGGTCTCACATATGTTTCGCAACAAAGACATTTGACAGTTCCAAACTGATGATTTTCGCGAGGGTAGTCCCTTCGTCGAATTACTTTATTTCATTCTTGACATTGGTAAACCTTCAAAGCACAGAAAATCATTATATTAAAATTTAAACTTTTTTAATTTGTGTTATATAAAAATCACAACAAAAATGAAAATTCATTTAAACAAAGAAAAAAAATTTTTTTTTACTATATGAAACATAACCGATCACAGATAGATTTTTTTTCTCTTTTCCGTTTAATATTTTGTGTGTAGAATAGCATTCTTCTGATTGGCACAAACGATCACATTCCTGAAATCTAACAGGTAGTCCAGGGAAGCAGTTATTTCTGAAGCATATAAAACATTTACTAGAACATAAATGATTCTCAATGTGATCGTAAGGCTTATCACATGATTCACAATAAAAATCACTAGCATAAAAGCCTTTCAGTGATTTAATCACATCTTTGTGGCCATTGTTCAACCATAAATTTTTTCTCAGTGGTCTATTTTCTCCCTTATAAGACACGTATAAAAATATCAATAAAATCTTCAGAATATTTGACTTTGAAAAAGAATACTGTTTATGAAAAAAAAAGCATCAATAAAAGTCTTCTGAATATTATATCAAGAAACATAACTTAGAAATACATATGTAAACCATTTGCTGAAAATAATAGTAAGACGCCTTATAATCAATTCATTCTGAAATGCAAACATGGATTAGTATAATTACAATCATGAATCACAGCTTCGCAGGAAAAAAATTAATTTATTAATAAAGTTTGGAAATTTAACATATAGTTTACTATTGATTACACTTATTACAAAATAATGACTTACCTTATTTATATTCTCTGTTGAAAAGACAACAATCTGAACATTTAAATGATTCCCAAATTTTACTATCTCAGAATATGTGTATGGCCCCAGATGTACACCTGCTGCTTCATTGAGTTGTCAAGCTTTATACAAAAGTAAAGTGCGATGACGATCTCGCAAAGGATTTTTCATACTTTGATTATTGCTCAAATGCGCCAAAGCAAATACAATATCTATGGCACAGCAAAGTCCTTCTTCATCGGAAGGTATGCTTAAAATGGACCTATTATTTAACCGATCAAATTCATAATTTATATTATTCATAATTTATTCTATGCAGGCAACTTGGAAATGGACTGTGTCGCGTTACAAAAAATCGATATTTGCCTTGGCCAGCACTGCTGGTTCAAATTCACTTTTGTCAGGAGTAAGTGGACTGGGCGTTCGGTGGTATTCTGATCCCACAGAGTTTGCCGATCTTGAATCAATGCAATATTCCTGATCCTTTTAAAGTGAGACCGAGGAAGAAGGAGATAAACTTCCGGTTTATCTGAAGTAGCAGCAGTTTTTGCTAGGCGGTCTGCCATTTCGTTCCCTTCTAATCCTGCATGATTCTTTATCCAAGAGAAGGAGATGTTTTGTTTGTTGTTAAGTTCCTCTTGAATTTGTCTGGCTAAAGGACTGATGACTTTTGGATAACAAAGCACATAGAGACTTGTTTTACTATCTGACCAGATATGGCAATTATGTTCTTGATTGCTGACCCAGTCAATAACATACTTAATTGCGAACAATTCTGCCTGGAAGACTCCGCAATTGGTATTCATTCTGTAACTTTCATTGCGGATTATGATATCTTTCAGTGTTGTGACAAACGTGGCTCCCACTCTTCCATCCATCTTGGAGCCGTCAGTGAAAATGTGGCAAGCTTGCTTCTTTAGGGTACGATCATACTCTGTGTTAGGGTTGGCAATCGTATCAACCCTAAATATTCCGGAATGGATTGAATAAGTAGCTATTCTTGTATCCATAATGTTGCTGCTTGTGGTCTTAATTTCATGTTTTATTTCTGCCTCAGTATTGATGGTGAGATGAAAGGGGAAAGCCAGTAATGACTTGTAGAGCTGTCACCGATGTTGCTTTGAAGGCCCCAGTTATATTAAGTAGAAACATTCTCTGTATTTGTCTAGTAATAGCTGATTTTTGACCCGTAAATTGGCTCCCCTAGGTGTTCCACCGTGCGCTATAATTCTTTCTGCCATTTTTTTGTACAGTACAATGCGCTGTTTTCGGGATAATCCCCATGTTGAGCCAGCTATTCTAAGTAACGTCTGAGGAATGTGAAAGGCTTTGACACCTTGCTGTTTGATATGTCCTGACCAATTCAAATTTTTATCCAGGAGTACACCCAGAAATTTAATACTCTTGCTTCTCTTTATCCTTATGGTATTTAACAATATCTGAGGTCCACATTGCAGTCTCGTGAATAGGAGATAGTTTGATTTTTCAATTGAAATTTCAAGGTTATGTTTTTGGGCCCAGTTGCTAAAAATCTTAAGGGCTTCTGTTGCAACGCATCCAAGCTTCTTTTCACTGTCAGCTGACACTACGAAGGTGAAGTCATCAGCAAAAGCCAGGAGGGCAACTGTTGCTTAAGGATCACTATCTCTACCAACTGTAGTCCAGTCAAATTGTAGCGTTTCATCAGCAAGCAGATTCTATGGGAAGGGTCTGCTGCAGGAGCCTTGTGGAACTCCAATGGCTTGCGTTTTCTTCACAATGCCCATATTAGTGCTGAGGGCAACCTCTCGATCTTCCAGGCTGCTAAAGAGAATATTTTTGTTGGTTTCTTTCATCCTTTACTTTTGAGTGCTTGCTTGATAGATGGACGTAATTTAGAGTCGAAAGCTCCTTTAATTTCCCGAGAGATTATTGTGCAATGTTTTGCCGAGGCTTTTACAATCTCGATATGTCATTGAAGGTGAAGAAGAGCATCGTCCAGTGACCTTCCTTGACGAAAACCAAATTGATTTTGCTGAAGAAGACCAGGACTCTCTAAGAAGAAAAAGTCAATCTTGTAGTCACAATTTTCTCCAGTAATTTTCCCATTGTTGGTAAGAGGGTGATTGGCCTATATATGATATTACTTGCAGTTTGACTTTTACTTCCTAATGAAAGAGAATGTTTATGCCAATTTTGAAGCATTTTGGGAAGTAGCACAGATTCCAGAATTTTTTATTAGGGTTCTGATAAGCTCTGGATAGTGACGGTCCAGTGTTTTAAGAATGATATTGTCAATTCCATCAAGCTCTGCTGCTTTTCCTTGGGGAGTGAGGCGATAGCTCGATCTATCTCTCCTCTGATGGATTCTGTATCGTAATTGTTATTGGTGTGAGATCGCTGAAACAGAATGGTAGGTTGTGTAGGAAACAGCTCTTCGAAGATTCTACTGGTGATGCTAATAGCGTTATCTTCTTGTAAATTCGTGCTGAATAGGGCTGGTGGTAGGGAGGATTTCCTAAAGGTGGCTTTATAAATTTTCCATAAGTGTTTGTTGCTGAAGTGCACAGTTCTCGTCATCATGTGCGATTAGCTCTTCGTATATATTTAACATTTGACGCCTTCAGCTTTTTGTCATCATTTCTGAGTTTAGTTTTGTTTGGGTTACTTGAATTTTGAATTTTTTGCCTTTTGACATTTAATTCTTTTTTCCTGAGATTAAAAGAATGTGTCCACCAGTTTGGCATTAGATTATTGCTTGGCTTCGTTTTCTTATAGGAAAGTCGACAATACTCGTGTGGATGCAGATTTTTGATGAACTTTTGATGATTTCCATATTTTATGATGAATCTGGTAATTTGTGTCGAATCTGGTTGTGCTGCCCGAGTGATCTGGATGTATTTATGGTCATTGAGTGTTTCAGTGCCCAGGATCTCCCATGTACTTTCTATTGCATTGTCGACATAAGGATTTAAAGTCACATCCGGCCATCCTTAATTGGTTGAGGAGTTAAAAGTCAGTGGAACACCCATGCGGTGTTGAGAAGATGTAAATTATTACCTATCAACAAACCTAAAGCATTATTACCTAAAACAAAAGTGCTTCACCTCGTTGGTCGTTGTGTTTATATCCCCACATGATGTGATGGGCATTAAGGTCTACACGGATAATGATCTCTTCGTGTCCTAATTTGTGTAGTAAGCAATCAATATCCTGCTGCGTTTCACAGATTCTCGCTTTGCCAGACTTGCTCATAGAATGCCTGTGATTTGTTGGGGCGATATATGCAGAGGTTATTGTCAGTGGGACAGCATTAATTGAAATTTTAACTGCCACCGCGTTTTCTTTAAATCCAACTAGGATTGGGCTTATACCAATTGTGAATTACTCCAGGTTTTCCATTACCCAAGAGCCAGTATTTCCAGTATCTTTGTTTGTATGTGGTTCTTGTACCACAAAGAGTTGCACATTCAGACTGCAGGCAATCATTTGCAATAAGTTGGGGCACTTAACCTCATAAGATATATTTGGATTATCTTTGTTGTGTGCATGTTGCTGCTCTCTTGTGGTTGAAGATTAGGTGTCTTTGGGGCATAATTGCAGGTTGAGTAAATTTTGCTTGAAATATTTAGTTGTTCTTCTCATTAAGCAGATACGTACAGATGGGACAATTTGCATAGTAAGCTTCTTGGCTTGAGGGGTAATTTGCTAATTTTTTGTTGGCAATGTGACAGTGATGCAATTGTGATATTGAGCTTGGCAGTCATTCTCTGTGTGCCCACATACACATCTACCATAAACTTTTTGAGATTTACAGTCCATGCTAAAGTGTCCAAAGTCTTGGCAATTGTAGCATCGGATTAGGGTTTGTGGTTGCGTATGTATGCAGACTGAAAGCTAATGTGTATCTGCCTCCGTGCAGCGAGTATCTTAGCTGCTATGTTATTCGCTTCTATTAGTATGTTGTAGGTTTGCATCGCACCTGTGTGACTTAATTTCTGTCATTTTAATAAGTCTATATCTGTCCATTGGAAAGTTATTTAGAAATATTTGAGTTATGTTGTCATTATTAACTGTAGTTGGCATATTTAGCAATATTACTTTTTTAACTGGTTGGATGGTTTCTAGAATGCTAAAGCGGTTTTCTTCCATCTGTTTTTTTAGTTTTTCTTTTGTTGCAGTTGAATAGCATTTTACCTTAGTTACGTGTTTCCCCCATGGTACTTAACACATGACATAAGCAAAAAATTATGCGGCATCTTAAAATGAAATAGGTGATGGTCACTTAAATGAAAACATCAAAGTGATCAATCTCATACTTTAATATAAAATATGCAAGAACATCTTCTGGCATAATTTCTGGGTAATATATGCTGTCATTGCAGTATCCTGAAGTAAAGTGAGTGACGGGCACTTTAATGAATACTTAAAAGTGACCTGCCATTCACTTAACTACAAAATACGCAAGTAAATCTGCCTTATGTAATTAGGATTGCGTTGCACGATTTGATTTCTAGATTGCTTAAAATGAATCAGGTGTTATTAGAAATTACACAAAGCTCTGAATCTTACTCAAAATAATGTGTATTCACATTTAAAAAAGTATTAACAAAACTTATAAAACAATCATAAACATTACACACAAATCACCAATCTTAATATAAGCTAAAAATTATAATTAAAAAGCCTGTTTTAACAGTAAATGCAAACTTATATAGTCCAAATAACAAATGCACAAAATATATTCTGTTGTATAGTCCAACATTTCATAGTATTAAGCATTTTACTCTTTAAAAATTCAAAATTTAAATTTTATTTGAAAGGAAGAACTACATCAAATTAGGTATAGTTTGTAAGTAAAGGCTTAAAAATTTTGTACCGTAAAAATTTATTAGCATATACTTAAGAGAATTATGTATAAGATATGCATTTTTGGTTATGAAATTTATCTACGTATTTCTCCTTAGAATTTAACTTACAATTACAATAATTAAGATTAGATTTATATTAAGATACAATGTGTATATAATTAATTTCACATTTTAATTTAAATGAGTTATAACTTATATATTTAGATTTATTTAGAAACCTTAAATTGTGTGTGTGTGTTTATCTTAATGAAGATAAAATTTAGAAAATGTAATCCAAACATGTTATCTTAAATAAAATAACTAAAAGAAATTTTTTATAATTGAAAATCAAACATTTACTTTGCTCACGTAATTAAAAACAAAATTATAATTAACATGAAAAAATTAGTTTTTAATTAAGATATTGTGGTAGATTTTCTATGAAAAAGAAAATCATTCAGTTGCTTTAAATAAAGAACTTAGAAAATATTTAGTTATGATGAGTTTTACGTACATTTTAATTAATACATAATTTGTTTAACCAAAAAAATCTTAACAAAATGTCAAACAAATAATATCACCAATTTTCTTCTGAATAAAATAACATCATTTCAAAGATAGCTAAATCTATAGCGTGTTGTTTAGAATCAACATCTAAATCAATTAATTATGAAAATCAGAAGAATTCAGACTCTCTTAGATTTGAAAAACCTATTAAGATTTTGCAAATATCAATTTTTTTAAATTGCAAATATATATATATATATATATATATATATATATATATATATATATATATATATATATATATATATATATATATATATATATATATATATATATATATATATATATATATATATATATATATATAAGATTTTTACAAACTTTGATGCCAAGTACAATATGTTATTATTAAGACCATAATGTAAACTTTCTGGTGAACTTCAAAGTTTACTTTACGTATACAATGCCCGAATATGCAGAGTTTCGGAAGTTAATATTATTAAAGTTATTTGTACAAAATGATTTATATCTATCATCAAATATATCTAAGTAGATAAAAAATATTTAGGCAATAAATTAGATTTTTGCTCATAATGTACTTTAGGATATATGAAATGTACACAAGGTTATATTTTTATTCATTCAGCAATTTATATTTATAAATACGTTGCACTGACTTTAATTTTTATTACAAAATGTAATCTAAAAGAAATACTAAAAATATAAATAATCTTTATTGAATACAAACCTGTCAATATGAACTTTTATTTATTTTAAAATAAATAATCTGAGGTCCTTGTTTGCACGTTTACAGTATTGCTTGTTCCCCTTTAATTGGAAAACTAAATGTATATAATATGAAAAGGATTTAAGTAAAACAAATACATAAATATTTTGAAGGAATCTATTGTTAAGAAGTACATTAAATATAAAATTATTAATTAAATTAAACTAATCCAAAATTTATAATGATTTGTAGTGCATGCAATAAGCTTTTTTTAAGTAATAATTTTGACATCACAAAATGCTTTATTTAATTACTCTGCACAATTCTAGCTACTAAACTACATAAATGCATTGTTTATTGAACAAAAACAGAATTTTAGAACCATTACCCCTGAATCATTTTTCAATGATATTTTCAGCAATATTTCATAAAAATAAGATAAATATTTTGTATAAACTATTTCTAAATATTTGCATTAAACAAAAAATTTGAAACCAAAAATTTCTTTACCCCTAGTAAAAATCACGACTAGAAACAGTTCTAGTTGATAGTTTACTAGAGGGGATGCATAAAAGAAATTTCTTATAAATAAAATATTAAATAGTTTCAGAAATGTGTAACAGTAAGAATGTTACTTTAGTGTCAAAATATGTCTTAGTATACGCCAAAGAATGAAAATTATATCGCTTTTATTATTTTTGTAATTTTTTTTATATAAAAACGTTTTTTAAAACATATTTAATGAAGAGTTTTTTAAATATATTTGTCCCTGATTGTATTTAAAAATGCTTCTGAAATTTTAAGTGTTGATATATACTTTATTTTTACCAAATATATTATATATATTTTATTTTTGCAGACGCTTTTCATAAAAAAAGCTTGTATTGTCTTTTAGAAATGGATGTATTTATCAGTCCAAAAATACTTTTCTAAAAAAAAAATTACTTTAATTAAAAATCAAAAATGTTTTTCAATGCTTAACCATCTCTAGGGTTTCATCTCTAGGCTCTAAAAGGATAAAATTCATAGCATCCTTTTAGTCGGTCACGCAAGGGTTATGATAAGCGGCCATGATTTTGTAAGGTCAAAGTAATTTTGAAATAGGACCAAAACTTAATTAAATTACACAGAATCCTTAATCCTTAATTAAATTACACAGAAGACTTAATGTATTCATTTATCTTAAATATGAAACAATGTTAGAAGTTTATAAATATGAGCATAAATTTTCTTCATAAATTAATCTATATGTAAACAAAAAATATTTTTATAGAAAAACCTGTGAAGCTCATATAAAATCTTTCTACCACCATTCATAATACAAATATAAAAAATTAGCTAATATTATTAAGAAATAATTGCTTCCATTTAACACTTAACAGAGAAAAGTGATTATTAAATTGATCTGCAATAATAAATAGTTTAGTTGGTTTATTAGAAAGAAAGAAATGTTTTACAAAAATGCTAACATAGCAATATCTAATAACAATTTATAACATTGACTGAAATTCGTGAATAAGATGCTTTTCAATATTCAGAAGCTATGCGTATCTATGAATCTTTTTAGCTAAAGAATACAAAAGACTCAATGTATCCCTATCCTCTATACACATAAATTTTGCTGATATTTATCAGAAATCTGCGTTCAAATTTTCTATACAAACTAACGAATTTGCATGCAAATGAAACAAATACAAAAGGCTTACTTAAATTTTTTCTATAGTTATACATAATAAAATAATAAAATCCGGCCAAATATACTTAGAAACAACTGCTGAGATTTAAAATTTTTGACAGAAAAATAAAGATGAAATTTATGAGCAATAATTAATAATTTAATTGGAAGAATGGACAAAATTAAACATGTGTGGAAAAATACTGAATTTTTAGTATCTATAAATAATTTATAAAACTACTTAAAATTCATGTAGAAGATGTTATTTAAAAATTAGACACATATTCGAATCTTTAAGGAAATTACATTAAAGACACATTGTATGCATATATTCTTAATATGTACATTTGGCAGAAAATCATAAGATGAATTTGCCTTTCAATTTTCTACACAAATTGAAGGCAAAAAAAAGCAAATTTTTGAACATAACCTGTAAAACTTACATAAAAATTTTTTTTATAAACATGCAAAATTAAAAATAAAAATTAAAAAATATTATTAATAAACAATTGCTTCTCATTAAAAATTAAGTGCGGAAAGTAATTATTAAATTTATGTGCAATTATTAATAATATAATTGATTTAATAGATTAAATTAAACATTTCACAAAGAAGCAAATATTTCAATATCTAAAAATATTTTATAACATTACTTGAAATTTAAAAATAAGATGATATTAAATTTTCAGAGGTTATGCATACCTCTATATCTTTTATTAAAATAGACAAAGGATATAGAATATGCATAATATATAATTATGTAAATTTTTCAGAAAATTAAAAGAAGTATGCATTTGAATTTTCTACATTAACTAACAGACTTGTAAGCAACAAAAACAAATTTTTATCAAAAACATATAAAGATTATATAAAAAAATTATTATAAACAAGCATAATATAAAAATTATTTAATATTAAGAAATAATTGGTTAGATTAAAAATTAATTTTAAAAATTACAGGGAAATATAACATACGAAATTTATAAGCAGTAATAAATAATTTATTTAGTTGACAGAATAATTAAAGCATCTGTCCAAAATACTGTGTGGGAATTTGAAATATTTATAAATAATTTTTTACCCTCCATGAAATTCGGGTATAAGATAAGCCGACCTCTTATACTTATATTAAATTATACAAAAGACTCAATCTATACATATCCTCTCTCACACTGTATTATATATATATATATATATATATATATATATATATATATATATATATATATATATATATATATATATATATATATATATATATTTATAATTTTGGTAGAAACGTATAAGAAATATACACTAAAATTTTCTGCGCAAATTAAGGATTAACATTACAGGAGAAAAGTTATTATCAACTTTATTTGCAATAAATTGTTAATTTTGTAGATTTATTACAATAAATTAAACATATTACAAAAAAAAATTCTGCATTATCTAAAAATATTTTATAATATTACTTGAAATTTAAGATTAAGATGATATTACATTTTCAGAAGTTATACACACTTCTCTGAATCTTTAATTAAAGTACACAAGGAATACAGAATATGCATATCCTCTAAATATGTAATTTTGGTAGAAACTTATCAGAGTGTGCACTAAAAGTTTCCACTCAAAATAACGAATATAAATTGAAATAAAAAAAATTTTTTTAACAAGAATAAATATAGCTTTCAGAAAATTAATCTATTACCACTCACAATATAAATAGAAAAATAGAAAATTAGCCAATAATAATAATAATTAGCAATATTATTAAGAAAATGTTAGTTATATTTAAAAATTATTGGTGAAAAGTAGGTGTCAAATTTATAAGGAATAAATAATAAAAAAAAATTAAACATTTGTTGAAAAACAATAAATTGGCAGCATATGCAAATAACTTACAACACTACCTGAAACACCAGTAAAAGTTGCTCTTAAATATTGAGGAGTTATGCAGACATCTGAATTTTAAACTAAATTTTACAAAATACTCAGTATTTGCATATTCATAAACATAACTAACAGACAGACTAAATTTGACAGACATGTCGAAAGTAATTATTAAATTTATGTGCAATAATTAATAATTTAATTGGTATAATAGAATAAAAGACACACGTGTCTGAAAACAGTATTATTGAAATATATTAAAATGACTAATAATATTCGCTGAAATCCATGAACAAGTTGATATTCAATTACCGGAAAATGTGCAGACATGTGAATCTTAAATTAAATTGCACAAAAGACTCAGTGTACGCATCTACTCTAAATATGTAAATTACGAAGAATCTTATTAGAAGCATGCAATTAAATTTTCTACACAAACTAACAAATATATATTTAAATAAAAAAATTAACAAGAGCATTTAAAGCTGACATAAAATTGTTTTATTAAATGAATGAGTTAAAAATAAAAATTAGTTATGTTATTAAGAAACAATTGCTTGCCATTAAACGTAAATAGTATTACCTTTATTTTATTATATTACCAGAAAGTCATGAACAGGATGCTATTAAATATTCAGAAGGAAGGCATACATCTGAATCTTTAATTAAATTATTCAAAAGATTCAGTGCATACCATCCCTCTAAATAAGTAAATTAGGCAGAGACTGATAAGAAGTATGCACTAAAACATTCTACACAAATTAACGAATCAATATTCAAATAAAATAAAAAAACTTTTTTAACCAGAAAATATAAAGTGTATATAAAATTGTTCTATAAATAAAAATAAAAATTAACTAACATTTTTAAGTAGATATTGCTTATGTTTAAAAATTATAATAGAAAAGTAAAGTTATCAGCAATAATTAGCAATTTAATTGATGTATTTGAATAAATTGAATATTTTACAAAAAATCATATATTGCAAATTGTATAAATATTTTATAACATTACTTAAAATTATCAATAAGATGCTATTAAATATTAAAAAATTATGCAGAATTTCTGAGTCTTAAATTATAAATAGTATAAAAAGCTCAACTCATGCATTTCTTCAAATATCTAAATTTAGCAGATACACATAAAAAAATTCCAATTAAATTTTCTCAAAAATTTAGGATCTATAAGCAAACAAAACAAATTTTTTAACTAGAAACTGTAAAGCTTACATAAAATTGTTTTAGAAATAAAGGTAAAAATTACCTCATATCATTAAGAAACAATTGTTATCCTTTAACTATTACACGACAAAAGTAATTGTTAAATTTATGTGCAATAATTAATAATTTAATTAATTTAGTAGAAAAAATGAAACATGTGAAAAAAACACTATTATCGAAATTTATATAAATAATTTTTAACATTACCTGAAATTCATGAACAATATGCTATTTAATAACCAGCAGATGTGCAGACCTCTATACCTTAAATTAAATTGCAAAAAAGGTTCACGGTATATACACCCTCTAAATACGAAAATTAAAAAAATCTTATTAGAAGCATGCAATTAAATTTTCCTCACAATCTAATAAATCTATATTTAAATAAAAAATTAACAAGAACATTTAAATCTGACATAAATTTTTTTATTAAAATACATATGTTAAAAATAAAAATTAATAATATTATTAAGAAACAATTGCTTGCCATTAAGCACACGCACATTTATTACACTACCATTATTTTATTATGTTACCAGAATTTCGTAAATAAGATGCTATTCAATATTCAATGCTAACACCTGAATTTTTAATTAAATTACACAAAAATTTCAGTGCATGCCATCACTCTAAATAAGTAAATTACGCAGAGACTTATAAGGAGTATATACTTAAACTTTCTTCAAAAATGAACGAAACGAAATTCAAATAAAAAACCTACTTAACAAGAAAATTTAAAGCGTATATAAAATTGTTCTATAACCATGCATTATATAAAAATAATGAAAAACTAATACTATTAAGAAGACATTGTTTACCTTTAAAAATTAGAGGAGAAAAATTAATTTATCTGCAATAATTAAAAGTTTAATATTTATTTGAATAAATTAAACATTTGTCTAAAAACAATAAATTTGCAGTATCTACAAATAATTTGCAACACTACCTGAAACACATGTAAAAGATGCTATTCAACATTGAGGCGTTATGCATGCATTTAAATCTTAAACAGAATTATACAAAATACACAGTCTATACTTTTCCTCTAAACATCTAATTTGACTAAAGCTTATAAGAAGTTTGCACTTAAATTTTCTATACAAATAAAGTATCTATAAGCAAATAATATAAATTTTTTATTGAGAACCTTCTAAATATATATGTAATATTTTGGTAAACTTGCATAATATAAAAACAGAATTAGTAAATATTATTAGGAAAAAATTACTATAAATATTACAGGAGAAAAGTAATATTGAAATATATGTTTTCACACACCACAAACACACGCACACACACCCACATAAAATAATATTAATGCAAAATACTTATAAAATTATTTAAAATATAATTAAAATTAAATACGTAAATTCAAAAATCTAACTATTTATTCTTATTTATTTGAGTACATGTATGTATGTTAATATATTTATTGCACAAAATATATTATCATTGATGAACAATAGATCATAGTAATAATTTTTATATTATAAAAAGATTATGTACATGTATTACATTATATACATTCAGTTTTTTTAAGTAATTGCCATATTTATTTAACTACACATAAATAACAAAATCGAATTATCTATTCATTATAAAGTTAAATTTAAATGAATTTTGAATGTTAAATGTCAAAGAGTAAGAGAAGAGAGAGAGAGAGGAATTCAACAAAAACTAATATAATGCTAAGAAATATTCTATAAAGATGTACATAATAATTAAAAAAACTATATGTTTATGCATTATTAAAATAAATGGTATTAGCGAGCAATATTATTTATATATCAAATTAACAAGATGTTATGCGTAATACTATTTATATTTGTTATACCTGTTGTAATTACTCCAAGTTTATAAACTTGAATTATTTGTAACATTAACTTCTTTTCCGATCTCTTCAAAATTTCCATTCATACGGCTTTCTTTTCATCTATATATGATGTGAAATGCTATATCCTGAGGGTACGTATACGATGTACTGCTTAAATAAAATTTCAAAGCTGTGCACTGTATTCGTAACCACAGTATAAGCACCAAATTCATAAATACACTCATGTCCATAAATTAAGTATAATTCAGAATCACATAGAAATTTAACTCTAAATTAAAATTTCATGTGTAGAATTAACACACACATCTTGAAGAATAATATGCACTTTACAAGAAACCACCAGATGGCCACGATAGTATGCCACAATGACCAGAGTGTAAGAGAGAGTTATATAAGGAATGATTGCAAAGATGTATAATTTTTCACAAGCTTTTAAGTTTACTTCACACATAAATTCACTAGGTAAAAGCCTTTCAGTGCTGTAACTGCACAGTTATCGCACAAAGAAAGCATTTTGATGATTTTTTACGTGGTAGAATTATCGCATCAGACGCATAAGGCACATTGGTCCATATGCTCGTAGGTCTGTCAGATGTGTTCCACCTCCCGCAACTCACTGTCTTATGTGGTTAGCTTGGAGTAGAGAGCATGAACACCATGACAATAGTTTTGGGCGATGCTTTCCGACGAGTCCAGGTTTAGCTTTTAGTCTGATTCTCGCCGGACATTGATATGGAGAGGGTCAGGTACACATTACCAAGAACAAGAGAACACCATTGATAAAATTAAATGTTATTCTTTATTTTAATTTACACATCGACAATTAAATACATGATTTTCTTTATAATTAGGATGAAATATTTTTAAACGATGATATAAAATATAAGCGGTATTTTTTTCTACAAATAGGGAAATATTTAATTTGATTTGAAAATACAAAGCAGTAAAATATAATGAAGATCTAACTAAAACCATAAATATAAGAATTAAAAAAACACTCACTTGGAAATTTCTTGACTCTCCTCCACATAGTGTATTATTCTATTATTACTCCACACAACAGACTACTTTTTCCTTATTCAGTAAAAGTGATGCTTTTAATCTTTAATAAACACCCTTCATAAAAATATAAATATGTATATTGCGTATAAAAACTTATTCCACAAATTGCAACAACAGAAGAGATTAATTTAAAAATTTCAATTATTCTGTTATTGCTAACAAATGGTTTAAAATAACATCAAAATAAACTTTCAGTGATATATTTATGACAATATTTAGGACTTTAAATAAAAATAAGTAATTAAATCTAAAACAAAACTTTTAATTATTATTTTTATTTGAATCTTTACAATAAATGCTTATATATTTATTGAAAAAACTATATTAGCATTGATTAAAAATAGATCTTACAATATTTTTATATTAAAAAAAATATTTATTATATTGTTTACATTCAGTACTATTAAATAAATTCAAATGTATTTATTTTGATACATAAAAAGTAAAAATGTTTCGATAAAAATTAGCTTTAATTGAAATTCAAAAATTAAATTGTCAAAGGAATTCAGCAAAAACTATACATGATAGTAAGAAATGTCTTAAAGTGATGTAGTTATCATTCCATATTTTACCGCACAAAGTTGCTGTGCCAGTCACAACACCCTAGAATATTCAAAAATATATAATTTCTGTGCCTTTTAGAATTCTTTTCGGCAGATAATATTAGAATATGAATAAACACATTCAACATTCTACAAAAAAGAAGTGTATAATTATTCCTTTCATAAAATAAAAATAATTAAAAAATATGATACAACTGTATGGATCATCAAAAATATATCAAATTATGTGCGAATGAGAAGTAAATTTATAATTTAGTTAAATATACTCGATAATGAGAATGCTTTAGAATAAAATTTATTTACCAATTCCTAATTTCTGATATCTTCAGTTGTATAAGCTTTTCATAAAAGAAGCAATGTTTAAGAAATATGTAAAATGTTTACAGACTAAATCACTTATAGTGGAACAATATTTATTCTATTTTACTTTCATATACTAAATATTATATTTTTATATTATGTTTAATTTTTCGTTTTATTAAGAAGTGACGTAAAATCTTATTACTGAAAATAAATTAAATAAATTATATTGTGAAAAATATACATTTTTTGAAATTGCATAATATCAAGAAACGGCAAAAAATATTTCTAACATCTAAAATTATTTCTAACATCAACTTCTTTTCAGATCTCTTTAAAATTTCCATTGACACGGCTTTCTTTTCATCTATATATGATGTGAAATACTTTATCCTGAGGGTACGTATACGATGTACTGCTTAAATAAAATTTCAAAGCTGTGCACTGTATTCGTAACCACAGAATAAGCACCAAATTCGTAAATACACTCATGTCCATAAATTAAGTATAATTCAGAATCACATAGAAATTTAACTCTAAATTAAAATTTCATATGTAGAATTATCACACACATCTTGAAGAATAATATGCACTTTACAAGAAACCACCAGATGGCCACGATAGTATGCCACAATGACCAGAGTGTAAGAGAGAGTTATATAAGGAATGATTGCAAAGATGTATAATTTTTCACAAGCTTTTAAGTTTACTTCACACATAAATTCACAAGTTAAAAGACTTTCAGTGCAATAACTGCACAGTTATGGCACAAAGGAAGCAATTTGATGATTTTTTACGTGGTAGAATTATCGCATCAGACGCATAAGACACATTGGTCCATATTCTCGTAGGTCTGTCATATGTGTTCCACTTACCACAACTCACTGTCTCATGTGGTTAGCCAGGAGTAGAGTGCATGAACACCATGACAATGGTCTTGTGCGATGCTTTCCGACGAGTCCAGGTTTAGCTTTTAGTCTGATTCTCGCCCGACATTCATATGGAGAGGGTCAGGTACACGTTACCAAGAACAAGAGAACACCATTGGAAGACACCATTACGCTGGAGAAGGATTACTCGCTTGGGGAGGAATTATTCTGGTTTCCAGAACTAACCTACATGTTCAGAGTGTAACCATGACAGGCCACATCTATCGGGATGTCATTCTGGAACAACATGTACATCTGTTTCGTTGCGCCATGGGTGCAGAATTTCTGTTTATGGAGGACAACGCCTTTTGTCACCGTGCAAACATTGAAGGCAAATGCCTTCAATGGGAGGATATAACCCGTATGGACTGGCCATTATACTCTCCGGACTTGAATCCAATAGAGTATGTGTGGGACATGTTTGACCAACGAATTGCAGCCTTTCAACCCCCTCCCACATGTCTACTGGAACTACGGAGAGCATTGCTTGATTAGTGGTGTAATATTCCTCAAGATCAGATCGATAATTTGATACTCAGCATGCCTAGGTGTTGTAAGGCCTGTACTGGGGGGCATACTATGTATTAACCATCATACCAACCATGTTATATTGGTTTTTATAAATAGGCTTTTTTTTATTTGCTCTATTGATTAAAAATCTCAATTTTTATTAATGATGTCAAACATATAGCATATTTTTTGCTCTTTAACTTTTGTTTAATAAAAAGACTTTATAAAAAAGTCATATTTGTAATGCTTCTGTCTCTTTCTTTGAATGAACTTGCATTATCCTTAATTTATGGACAAGAGTGTAATATAGATAGATTTTACAATTTGATATCTTGCGTTATTAGAATAAAGAATATGTCAATAAGTTTTATAAACTTTGTAACTTTTAAATATGTAATTTGTTATATCTATTTCTTCATAGAAATTTTAATATTTAAATTTAAATATTTGTGACGTTTAAAACCTGATATTAAAAAAATTGATTTTAAAGTGCGCAATTTTTTTGAACGTATTGAACAACTTGAAAATTTCAAGTTTTGAACTGCGATGAAAATTAAAAAGTGTGACTAATGCCTTTTCTAAAATGTTTACAAGATTTCTTACTGTATAAGTTTTAATGACACTCTCTCCTTTCTTACAAGAAAATGAGTGTAAAAATTTTGCAGATATTTCAGTGATATAACTATGAATTACATATGATTAAATATTATAATCTTTAACCATAAATTAAAACAATTTTAATTAAAATTAAATTTTAGCGTTAAATAAAAAATTTATCACATTTATTGTTACAAATACGAAACTTTAATGTTCCTTATCATTTTAAAATAACAAATAAACCTATGCTTTGATTAAAGTACATATATTATAGAGCCTGTTTCTTTGCACCTTCACAATGTTAAGTGAATTCTTTTGAGAACTAACTACTTTTTTATGTTCTTCAGAACATTTGAACAAAGTAATTAAATAAATATTATCAGAATTTTGGTCAGTCAACTTTCACGAAGTGTGTGCGCCAAATACATATTTATAATCGAATATAATACAGTAAAAAATTACAAAATATTATGTAAATGCAATCTTTACACTACAAATGGTGATAGTAAAAAGAATTTGTAGTTCATTTTATGATAAATCGTTAATAATCATGAATAATTCACTAGGAATCTTATTAGGGCAAATTAAATGGGTAGTAATTTACATTATATATAAACTCTATTAACTTGAATTAATCTTATATTTGGAGATTTTCATGAAATGATTATATGTAGAACTGACTAGAAAATATCGGACAATTTTATTCATAAAGATGTTAGAAAAATATTTCATTTAGAATAATGAGTCTGATCATATAAATTGTATATTCTGAAATTAAAATTATGGCTTTAAAATGCATATATTATTTTTCAAAATATTTATGATGATAGTAAATATCTTAAACTATCTAAATAAATTTCAATTATTATAGAGTTTGAATAAAAATTTATGTGATGCGCGCGCAGAACTATTAATTATATATATTCCCGCATAAAGAATAAAATGCAGCATTCTATGTGACATGGATGGTCGAATACTGAGGCTGCAGTTCCGAACCGGGATGAGAATACCGAAGAAATGAATCAATTTAAAAACTTAAATTTTATAAACATAATGTTTTTTATAGTTCGCAAATAAGTTTATTAACATTCGAATTTTTCTTTTAACATGCATAATTCATTATTATAGAATGTTCTGAGTGTATATAAAAATTGAAAAATATCGATTTATTTATCCATTATTTACATATATGATGATAGTAAGCAATTTAACAGCACATATATAATACGACTTACACTTGTTATACCTGTTGTGTTTACACTTAGTTTATACACTTTAGTTTTATTGGTAACATTAACTCCTTTTCTTATCTCTTTTAAATTTCCATGGACGAGGCATTCATTTCAGACGAATAGGATGCTAAATACTATATCCTGAAGGAATGTATTAGATGCACTGTTTACTTAAAATTTCAAAGCAACACATCGCATGCATCACCTCTGTATAAGCACAGAATTTTTAAATAATATAAATTGATTTATTTATGATCTTTATTTCCTTTTTTCTTTTGTCCTTTCTTCTTCTTTAGATTGTTCTTTATCAGCCAAATTATGGTTTCATTTGTCATCAGAAGGGTCAGTCTAATTTTTGGGAACATAAATTGTTGCTTTGCTTTAAATTACAATGGAACAAATTCTGAACAAATTAACTTAAGAAAAAGATCCTTCAAAATGTTGCTTCTTAACACGGTTTCCGACAATCAGTGTAGACTACTAATCTTATCATGTACAACGTATATTTCTTATGGTCTTTAAATATATTCAACATTCTACAAAAAAGAAGTGTATAATTATTCCTTTAATAAAGTAAATATAATTAAAGAATATGATACCACTGTATGGATCATCAAAAATATATCAAATTAGGTGCGAATGATAAGTAAATTTATACTTTAATTAAATATTCTCGATAATGAGAATGCTTTAGCATATAATTTATTTATCAATTCCTAAAAGGAGCATTGTTTAAGAAAAATGTAAAATTTTTACAGACTAAATCACTTATAGTGGAACAATATTTATTCTATTTTATTTTAATATACTAAATATTATATTTTGATATTTTGCATAATTTTGCGTTTTATTAAGAAGTGACGTAAAATCTTATCACTGAAAATAAATTAAATAACATATATAGTGAAAAATATATATTTTTTAAAGTTGCATAATATCATGAAACGGCAAAAAAGGGTGCTCTTTGATAATAATTTAAAAGAACACTTTTCCTTAGCCCTTTCATAATACTAAATAAATCTTTTATAGATATGATATCAGTCTGATGTCCTTCAGAGTATTTTAAACAAAGTAGAGTAAAATAATATTTCAAAATGTACATCTTCAACTTTCTCAAAATAAATCTGCCAAGCTTATCGTTATAACTAAAGACAATATAGTAAATTATTAAAAAACATTATATAAATATAATTTATACACAAAAAATGTTACATGTAAAAAGCATTTCTAATTTATTTTATGATAAATCAATAATAAATGAAAAATTATGAAGATTTTTCTAGAAAACTTAAGTGGTTACAAGAAAGCTTAAATGGTTACCAAAATATTCCGAATTTATACTTTTTATTTTCCTACTCCTATAAATAAATTATGAAATTTTTAATAGTTAGTTTTATTATAAGAATATAAAGGGGCTTTAAAATCCTAGATAAATTTTAATTATCGTTAGCTGTAATGAAGAAAAAGGTTAATGAATATATATGGCCTTATTAGATTCATTTCAGTTTTACTAACGAAAAGAGAATTTCTCTATATAATTGAAATATAATAAGCATAAACTGTTGATTAATTAAAATACTAAAAATTACGTTAAAATAAAGAAATATTTAAGTAGAGACTTAAAGTGCAAAAAAGGTAGAATCACTTTATTTTTTTATTCTAATGTTTTTAGCATGATAAAAAATTATACAAGCACTTATATAAGAAAAATAATTTAATAAGCAAACTTCAATAGCAATAAAAACAGTTGTATAAATTTTTGCAAGCGTCAATAAAAAAGGGAAAGAATACTTTGTACAAGTGAATAAATTAAATTGAATTGATGATTAATTGAAAAGATTTATATAAATAGATAAAACACAACCAGTTGGTAACTAAAAAAGAAAAAGTTAAATATAGATTTTTGTATACATAAGCAGTGACAAAAAATCTTATTTCTTACAAAACAATTAAAAATTTATATCATATATATTGCGACTAAAATCAATATTTTGATGTTGCATAATATTATGAAGTTGCAAAAGAAACGGGCTCTTTGAAAAAATTTAAAAGAGCTCACATCTCTTTTGCACCTCAGAATACTAAAAGAAACTTTTTCAGAACTGATTTCTTCCTGTGGATTTTCAGAACAATTTAAACAAAATAGTCAGATAAATAACATCACACTTTATGTCTTCAAGTTGCTTGAAATTCAGGTAATAAAAGGTTTATTTTTTTTAATTGAAGACAAAAACATTTTATAAATTCAAAATATGCACTATCAGTGGCAGATGTAAAAAGAAATCATTTGTAGTTCATTTAATGATCAATCAGTAATTTTAAGCATATGGAAATTCTTTGTCACAATTAGTTGACTGTAAACACTCTGGAGAAAAGAGGATGTGCAGTTTAAATTAAAGTAAAAAATTGCTTACCTCCTTCCTCTCCTCAGAATATTCTAAGCAATACAATAGAAGGAAATCATGAAACAAAAATCAATTTTACTATTTACAACTACTTATATTACTATCGAAATATACGCATAATTATATTTTCAGTAAAGCATAAATTGATCTATAATTCTCATTTCACTATTTCTGTTTATATAACTTATATATTACTTTTAATGTTTTTTAGAGAAAAATTATTATTCCATATTTAATTCATTACTGCTATCTAATGAGAATGAAAAGTTATTAAATGCACATAATATTGATTGTTAAATTATCATGATTAATTATTCTAGACAGAAATTTATTTAGTGCTTCATGGAAATAAAAAATTTTAGTTGTTGTAAAGCTTTTTCTATAGATAAAATAATTATTAATGTGTGAAAATTAAAAAATCCTGACTTTATGTATTGATAGAATTTAAGGAAAACTGAAGGCTTTCACATGGGTCTTGGAAGAAATCTCCGTACGATTTTCAACATTTTAATCTGAATTTCATTGGAATGTACGTAGATGGCCAACCTATGCCTCATAATCCTCTACAACCAGATTTTGAAAAAAATAACTTTATACGAGCCTATCAAAGTCTCTTCTTAGGTACAGAAAAATTTGGACAAGATCCAGGTTTATTTATATCAAGAGATGAATGTAAGATGTGTATCACTTTATACGCTTTCGATTTATCTTCCGATTTGTGTAACAGAGAACATCTAAATCTTATCAAACATAGTAGTTTACGTTTAGAGGTAAAATTTAGCAAGGCATTACAACAAACTATAAGTATTATTGTATTTGCTGAATTTGAAAATTTCATTGAGATTAATAAATCAAGAAATATCTCCTTTGACTTTGGAAATTAAAAAAATGAATAATCATCAAATATTTAATGCCCTATCCTGTGATATGATTTCAGCACCGATATTTCAAGGAGTGTTTCCATCGGACTTCATTCCATACCTTTCTGAAAGATCAGCTGCTATCGTAAATCAAGATGACTCATCTTAACCAGGATCTCATTGGATAGCTCTGTTTGTGGATGAAGATAAGAACTTGGAATTTTTTGATTCATATGGGCTGTCACCTAATTTTTAAGGAAAAGTGTTTACAAATTACGTATTTCAGTACTTAGATGTTTCATGGAATTCTGTTACATTCCAATGTATCACTGCTAATGTATGTGGAGCATATTGTATTTACTTTATATTCAAACGTTGTCAAGGATTTTCTATGCATTCCATTGTACAAAAATTATCTGCAAATAAAAGCAATGATTCTCAAATGTTTCAATTTGTTAAGAAAAAGTATGCTATAAAAATGATTTTTAAAAAGTAGAATAAAAATTATTGAAATAAAAAAATGTGTCATGTATTCATTTTAATATATCCACGCCTTAATATAAATAAATTATTTCCAAATATTTTTTTTAATTTTTCTTTTTCTACGTTTTAAATTTTGCAAAAATAATTATTAAACAGAAAACTAATTCTGTTACTAATCAAAAATATAATTATTATTAGTTTGAAATAATTTATGGATGAAAATAAAAAAAAACATATGTAAAACAATAAATTTCAACGTGAAAATAAATATTTATATTTGACATAAATAACTTTTCTCCATAGCTTACAGAGTATAAAAAGCCTCTCAAGAAGATAATTCTGTCATTCGCTAAAAAGATTTGATTGAAAGAGAGATTGGAGATTTTAAAGATGAAACATCCTTTTACTATGATAGTAGCTAGACCTACTGGTAGTAGGAAAACACATTTTGTAAAAAAATTAATCGAACATAGAATGATTCACCCTTTTCCAAAAATTTTACTTTGGTGTTACGGAGCATATCAAAAACTTTACGAAGAAATGGTAGGCATAGAATTTTATGGAGGTATAGCTCTTTATTTAAATCTGTATTCCAATGCTTTGATTGTCATCAACGATCTCAAGAGTGAATTGGGAAATGATTCCAAACTGACAAAATTATTCACAAAAGGATCTCATCACAGAAATGTTATTGTCGTTTTCCTTGTGCAAAATATTTTTCATAAAGGAAAAGAAATGAGAGAAATTTCTTTAAATTCACATTATCTGGTATTATTTAAAAAAGCTAGAGACCGGTCCCAAGTATCTCACTTGGGAAGACAGCTGTATCCAACGAAAACCAATTTTTTTTAGGAAAGCTACGAGGATGCTACATCAAAACCATTCAGCTATTTACTTGTTGATTTGAAAACTGATACTGACGATTCTCTGCGAATGCGTACGGGAATGTTTCCAGGGGATAAATTTTGGATTTATCAGCCACGATGATATTTTTTTATCTGTCACAGATCTATAAATAGAAATCTTGAGTTTATTCTTTTCATTATTTCTCAAGATGTCAGTATGTACAGAGCAAACGCTAGAGCTCTTGAGATTAATTTCTAAAAGTAAAAACCCAAAGCCTATTTTGAAAAAGTGTTCAAATAACGTTATAAAAACATTGTATGAGTGTGCAATTAATGTGTTACAGGGTAACATACCACTAACGGAGAACAAAAAAAAATCGCTTATCTTCTTTCAATCAAAGTTTACGAAAACTTTCAGGCAGAAAAATTCCTCTTTATAAAAAAAGACAATTGTTAGTTCAACGTGGTGACGGATTTCTCTTAATATTATTACCTGCTGCTATTTCAGTTATTAGCAGTCTCATTCATGGAGCACAGTAAAAAATTTATGTTAGTGCCCAAAGATCGTTATCAAGCTCTTGATTATCTATCAGATCTTGATAAGCAAATGAAACACATTCTTAAACAAAAACATTTATCTGAAAGTGAGAAAGCAACATTATACTTTCAAACCTTCCAAAAAAAATATAAATATTTCAGTCGAAAAAACTTTACCGTCTGAAAGTAATCAAGTAGTTCCAGAAGCTTCTCTATTAGAAGAATCCCCTGCAAAAGAATCATCTGTGACAGAATTAGAATCTGTAATAAAAAAAGAAAGAAATGATATTGAAGAAAAAGCCATTACTGTTGCCCCGAAGCGTTATAAGAAAACTGTAAAAGAAGTCTTTCAATTTCTCAAGCAACAAAATTCCTTAACATGGACTCCTGAAGGTAAAATCATATATAAAAACACAATTATTCCTTGCAGTAACATCGTTACTCTTATTAATGATTTTTTAAGAAATAAGAAAAAGGCTCCTATAGGAAGAAGTATTTTTTTAAATGTTTTAAAAGAATCAAATTTTCTTGAGCATTTGGATGTAAGTAAAAATTGTATAAAAGTTATCATTAACTTGTAAAACCTGTTATGTATGCTCGTAAAAACTCTTGGATTAAACTTTGAACCATAAAATATTTATCAAATCATCATATAATTGTTTCTATTTATTTCATATTCTTTCGTTTTAGAAAAAAACATTTTTTTTAAATGTAGTATCTCAGAGTTTGAAGTTATTCATCTAAACATCAGAATAAACTTTTCCTTCTCATCATTGATATACAAATACGGGCGCAGACTCAATCACAGACACACACACAAACATGTTATTATTAAATGAAAAAAATGCTTGCAAAATATATAAAACAATCTATTTTAAAATTCGTATGGAAGTGTAGACAAATCTTTTTGAATAATTCTGTTATCATACACCATACGATAGAGGCTTTTCTCTGGTTTACTTAAGACATTCCTCTTCTTGGATTCTCGAGTTAATTTATGAGGATTTAAGATTGTTAGACTGGTTACAGTATCCATGTCGCAAACAAGATTTTTCACTGAATCAAAATTTATTATTTTCCTGTTTGCAAAATTTGGAGTAAATCCCCTTACTTTGCAACAGGTATTACATGTAGCTGTTTCAAAGGCATAGTTTTTTGGTCCTACTGGGAAATAACACAATAACAATAAAAGATTAAAACTAATATATATTTGAATGAAATCAATATTTTCAATATAATATTTGAATGAATGAATGGAATTTTTACTGTAAACTAACCGGAAACAAACTTAGTGATAATATCACCATCTAGTTTATCTGTAAATACACATAAGAAATTCCCAAGTGGAGGATCGTTTATTCCGTCGCAAGAATATACTATGGAATCAGTGTCGTGATACAATACTGCTCGACCCAATTTATCCTTTTCGGTATATAATTTAAGACGAGCCCGAGCAGTTGTAAAAGCAGCCAGGAATATATTTGTTGAGGTATCTTGATTTAAGAATGCCTTTTTTGTGTCCCAAACAAATGCCGCAACTTCGGGTGTAAGAAAATAGACATCATTGATCTGAAATGACAGATGAAATTTAAAGAATGATAAACATATATAATCACAATATTTATTGATGCTTTTATGTGTTGCAGTAAAAAAATACATACATTTTTAGTAGAGTCACAAAACATTTTGTTGAATTCCGATACTGAATTCACATAACTCATTTGAGTTTTATTAGTATTCATACCCCATCATCAAAAAAAAATCATATATTTATGTATATAAAAAATATTTTACGAAATAGTAAAAAAAAAAGTCACATACACACAAAATTCATAAAAACACTCTACAAAAAAAATTTATTAATTACTTAAGAAAAACAACAATAAATTCGTCTTACCGTCCACAGAAACTGTTAAGGGCAAATTTAGCTACTTGTCTTCGTCCAGGATTTTTAATAATTACATGTGAGCCAAGTTTTACACCTTCTTTATTCTCATATTCTAATATATATTTTCTTCGCGCATCTGGCGTAGTGCAATTGACTGACCAATCACTACTTTCCTGCTTTATTTTTAAAAATAAATCAATGTACGAACGGAATAATGAATCTGAAGTTTTCTCAAATTGAAACATTTCAAATATCTAAAATTCGAAAGAAATCAGTAAGATAAAGGTATACATTAAATGCAAAGTTTTTCAAATAATGGAAGAAGTATTAAATGAAAATAATTACATTTAAAATACAATATCCTTTTCTTACAGCCATTTTGACCTCCTCCGTTACCCACGTTCCAATTATAGCACGCTCTTCATCCGTATGATAGCACGGACTCTGCTGTTTTTCTCAACACATTTGCAACAAAGTGGAAATATGAGTTTATTTTGACAACGATATGGCAGTACAGGGATGTATAGTTGTCTTGGGGGCAAAATTTTACATTTCACGAAACCAAAGTAATCATCTAAATCAGTGAAATTTTTTGTAATAATGATATTGTGTTCCAACTGGATATTTACAATACTTGTTTACCTAAGAGAAAAATACATCACATTTAGAGTTGTTAAATAAAATTATTTAATAAACTTTATTTTACTTTCTTGAAAACTGTATATTCTAAAAATATTTACCCATGGATGAAGAGATGTAAAATCGATATATTTGGCATTCCCTTCATAATATAATGTAAGTGCATTGGTTCGACCTCCGAAAAAAGCATCGCGAGGAATTAAGCGGTCTGTAAGTTCTTGAGATAATAAAAAGTGTTGGAGTTGCATGTTTTCTTTATTCATTTCCATGAAATCATGTTCCCGCGTCTCAACCACTTCGTATCTATCAGCCGATAACTTACTCGTAGTATCAGTTCTTCTTTTGTACAATTTTCCCATAGTTTTGCCATTTAAGGGGTTGACAGCATCAGAATCAAAACATTTAAGACAACCATGGAAAAGACATCCCTAGGATAAATAAATTTTAGATTATTTGTTTCATTAAAAAAAGTGAAAAGTTGTATCGAAAAAAACTTACATGGTATTGGTAGACTGTGTTTGAAGAGGAACAAAATCTATCCACTGAAACTCCTCCCAATTGAATTTCACCTCTTTCATTAAGTGCATGCATAATATCTATTCCAGATGACGAAGAGACAAAATCAAACCACGAGATACAATCTGCATTACAGTTGGTATGATTAATGTATCCATGAATAGGCACCATGGCAAGTATGTCTGCCTGTATATATTTGCTTCTATAGACAGCCATGCATGCAGAAGCGATAGTTACATAACTGAAAGAAAACAAAAATTTAACAAATTTTCAAACATAACTGATGCGTAAAAGAAAAAAAAAAAGTTGTGTATTAACTAAAAGGGATCTGTACCCGATATATCAATGAATTCTTTCCTAAATTTCAAATAGCATCTTCGCAAAATATCTACGTCAGATCTAGGAGAAAAAAAGAAATTTATGTAGCAAATACAAATTTATTATCTTTTATATGCAATTCTAATTTTTATAAATACATTTTTAATAAATAGAAATAAATTTATCTTTATTGAAATTTAATTGATAAATTACTTACCTACAATAACTTAATAATTCTTTCTGAAAATCAAACTCGTCATTTTTATGTTGTTCATACCATTCTAAAAAGTCTGCTCTAGCTGCATTTGACATTGTGTCTGGAGAATAAAAGTGTTTGTCTGGTAGAACACCGAAATATTTTTGATTATCTCGCGTGTTAAAATAATGACGAAAATAACCCTTTTTAAATTCTGTTATACCGAAAGACGCTGGAAATTTGCTTACAGCCATTGGTAAAAAATTGAAGGAGTCGATTGTTCTTAAGTTCAAAGAAGTATGACATATAGTCATTACTTTTGAACCATTTGGAATGACACTACGAGTCGTGCCCTGCTCCAAAATCCAGGCCATGATAAACTGACCATCAAATCTAAAAATAATAAAAAATAATAAATCAATGTACGTAATAATCAAATGATATGTTCCTTAAAATTGATATTACATATTTTAAAAGATAAATAAAAGCTTACCCTCTCATTTTGTGAGTTATAGCCGTATATTTTTTGTGTTGCCTGTTAAACAGCCAAGTGCAATAGTCACGCGGTGCTGTATAGCCTTAAAAAGACTTCTCAGTTCCATTACTGTACTGAACAACCGCTAAACTTACGATATGATCACAAGAAGCTTGATCGGTCTCAAAATCAAAGAAAATAGGATGTTCAGCAGGGTGTTTGGGAGGAATGGAATGTAAGTAGCAAAGATGTTCGTCCGGTCTTACAAATATTTCGCAACAAGGACATTTGACAGTTCCACATTGATGATTTTCGAGAGGGCAGTCAATTCGTCGAATTATTTTATTACATTTTTGACATTGGTAATTCTTCAAAGCACAGAAAATCATTATATCTATATTTAAACTTTTTTATTTTGTTTTACATAAAAATCACAACAAAAATGAAAATTCATATAAAGAAAGAAAAAAATTTTTTTACTATATGAAACACACCCGATCACAGATGGATTTTTTCTCTGCCATTTAATATTTTATGTGTAGAATAGCATTCTTCTGATTGGCACAAACGATCGCATTCCTGAAATCTAACAGGTAGTCCTGGGAAGCAGTCATTTCTGAAGCATAAAAAACATTTACTAGAACATTAATGATTCTCAACGTGATAGTAAGGCTTATCACATGATTCACAATAATAATCTCTTGCATAAAAGCCTTTCATTGATTTAATCACATCGTAGTGGCCATTGTTCAACCATAAATTTTTTCTCAGTGGTCTATTTTCTCCCTTATAAGATACCAATAAAAATATCAATAAAATCTTCAGAATATTTGACTTTGAAAAAGAATACTGTTTATGAAAAAAAGCATCAATAAAAGACTTCTGAATATTATATCAAGAAACGTAACTTAGAAATACAAATGTAATCCATTTGCTGATAATAATAATAAGAAGCTTTATAATCAATTCATTCTGAAATGCAAACTTATCGATTAGTATAATAGCAATCATTAATCACAGCTTCGCAGGAAAAAAATTACTTATTTTATTTATTAATAAAGATTGGAAATTTAACATATAGTTTACTATTTATTACACTTATTACAAAATAGTGACTTACCTCATTTAAATTCTCTGTTGAAAAGACAACAATCTGAACATTTAAATGATTCCCAAATTTTACTATCTCAGAATATGTGTATTTCCCCAGACATACACTTGCTGCTTCATGGAGTTGTCGAGCTTTATCCAAAAGTAAAGGGCGATAACGATCTCGCAAAGAATTTTTCATACTTTGATTATTGCTCAAATATGCCAAAGCAAATACAATGGCTATGGCACAGCAAAGTCCTTCTTCATCAGAAGGTATGCTTAAAATGGACCTCTTATTTAACCGATCAAATTCATAATTTATAACTATTTTAGCACGACCTGCACCGGAGTCTCTTTTGATTGTCACAGCATCCACAGTAAAGCCGGCATCCAGAGATATTTTATCTTTTGACTGCAATAACTTTAGTATTACAGCCATCAATTTTTTTAAAGATATTCATGACGCCATTATTAATGAAGTCGATATCGGCTTGTCTAAATCATCCACTTGAATGCAAAATCTCACTAAGTCAGTAGGATTGAGGCCTTGCGTGACTTGTTCAACCAGTATGCGGAATAATTCCTTGACTGATTGCACAGCAGTAATTATTGGTGTATCCTGCAAATATTAGGGTAATCTCACAGTATTGATTTGAGCATGAAAAGTGATTTCCTCAGCCCTATATTTTAAATTACGTCGACGTGCTTTTTCTACAATAGTAATGGCATTTTTCAACTAAAAAATATGGAACATAATAATAAAGTTTAAATAATAAAAATAAAAAACATAGAAAATGGTGATAATTTTGTATTGAATACCATCCGTCATACAGTTTGAACGTCAGTAGCATCAGCACTGGATGTACTAGCTTGAGCCTTACTTTGCTTTGCAACCGACTAGTACCTGTAGCTATTTCAAAGGCATAGTTTTTTGGTCCTCCTGTGAAATAACACAATAATAATAATAGATTAAAACTAAAACATCAGTATAATATTTGAATGAATGATTGGAATTTATATTGTAAACTAACCGGAAACAAACTTAGTGATAATGCCGTATAGAGAAAGTTTACCAACGAGCTCAGTGGTTAAAGCACGCGATCTTAATTCAGAGGTTGCGGGTTTGATACTAGCCACGGCTGTCGTATCAAAAGTATGGATTTTTTGTTTGTTTCCTTAATTGTTTTCTTATGTTCTCCAACATTCCAGACCTTTCTTTGTAATGCTAATTAGTTGTTTCTCGAATATTCTATTACTGTATAAAAGCTTATACCCACTTGTCGTGGGCAACTTCTCGACCTTGTAAGTTTACAAGTCGCAACTTTCCTTCAATAAACTTGTTTGTTTAAGACCAACGGTGTGTTCACTTAAATCTTCGTGGCAAATTTGGTGGAGGCGCCGGGTACCGATTTCACCATTATGGATAATTCTGAAAGTATTCGCAGAAGTCTTCGTTTAAGAGGATTGCCCCCGGAATTTGGTTTCTACGTTCCGGAACTAGGGAAGAAACAGATAATGGCCGAAGATATGAAGCCTGTCGTGGTAACTTCTACCCACCTGCATCAACCTTCCGTTGAGAGCCTGGTGATGACCCCCGGAAATGGCTTACAGAATACGATCGGGTGGCGAAGTTCAACAAATGGGATGAAATGATGTGCCTTGCGAACGTTTATTTTTTCCTAGATGGTACGGCCAAGCAGTGGTACATAAATAATGAAGATGCCTTGGACTCCTGGGACGCATTCAAGAGAGGTTTAAATGAACCTTTTGGCGATCGTCAGAAGTACACATAGAAGGCCGAAGAGCAACTGAAATGTAGAGCTCAAAAGGCAGGAGAGGCTACACAGTCCTGTATTCAGAGTATATTAGGGCTTTGTCACGAGGTCAACCCTTCGATGTCCGACGACGAAAAAGTGTCGCACTTAATGAAAGGCGTTGCTGAAGATATTTACCAGGTGCTTTTAATGAAAGAAGTTAAGACTGCGGCTGACTTCATCAAGTGGTGTAACTACATTGAAGACATGAAACAGAAAAGAGTTGGTCTAAGAATATTTCAAAGACTACTAAATGTCGTACCAGTAGCAGCCATGGAGGACGAGCCAGACTTGGTGTTCCTTATCCACCGAATTGTACAAGAAGAGGTTCATAAAATAGTTAATCGACCTGACGAGTTTCCGGACTCCTATTCCCAGCCGCTACAGACCGTCATCCAAGACGAAGTCGAAAGAGTTTTGGCACCGGTTGTCGCAAAGTCTGCAGGCACCCAACGACGTCCCACTTATGCAGCCTCTGTGACGAGGGAACCTAGTAGCCCTGTCCAGTAATCAGCACTGCAGCCAAGGAAAACTGACCTTTGGAGAACGACCGACAATAAACCAGTTTGTTTTCACTGTGGACGCCCTGGACACGTCGTACGCTATTACCGTGAGAGGAAAGCCGTTTTTGACAATTATCGAGCCCGCCGATGGAACTTCGACGACGCTGACGCTGAAGAAGAGTTACGCCGACCAAGCATCGTACGTTGTTCTTCACCTAGTCCTGTTAGAGGCCGATCACCAACCCGTCATTTGCGATCACCGTCACCATATCATCGATCAAGTCGGTTTCCAAGCCGTAGAAACGAGGAAAACTGAGCACAGCAACCTTTCGGGGAGGTGAGGCCGCATGTAATGAAAATCCTCCATCAGTTGCAAAGATGACAGGTAACCACCTCGACGTCATGGTAAATAATCAGCCGATCCGTGCCCTAGTGGATTCGGGAGCTTCATTTTCTGTCATCTCCGATAAGTTTCGTCGATCCTTAAAGAAAGTTATGTTTACTGACGCCAAGAACACTATACTGAAAGTTGCTAAAGGCAGTTTTGTTAGGCCAGTGGGAAAATGCGTTTTGCGTGTCGTTATAAACAGATGAGAGCTGCTGCTTGAATTCATCGTTCTATGGCATTGTAGTCACGACGTAATCCTTGGATGGGACTTCTTGGAAGCTTCTCAAGCCGTGATAGACTGTGGCCGGAGTGAATTGTTGTTGGAAGATACTGACCTAGAAACCACTGCGCTAGACGCTTGGAAGTTGTATGCCACAAAGGACTACAAGCTTCATCCACGCTCATTGACGAGAATAGCCGTATCAGGACTAGATGTTGGAAGAAACATAAGCGTAATCGTAGACAGAAATAGACATTTGCTGCTTAAAAAGAAACCTTGCTGTACCATCCATGGTATCCTTATACCATAATGGACAAAGTGAAATTTGGGTTGCCAACATGCAGGCCAAAGATCAAATCATTCCTAAAGGGATGTACATAGGCGAAGCTGAGCTCCTGAATAACGGGCATGTCTGTGAGATTGCTGATACAACAAAAAGTAAAAGTACACTGCTGGAGCCGATGAATTCCAGTATAGATTATACCATAATGATATCCCCTGAGTTGAGCAGCGAAAGAAAACGCAAATTAGCCGAACTCTTACAAGCCTTTTCTGGAATCTTTACAAAATCTAACAAGTCGTCAGCCGCAAAGACAAATGTGAAACATAGGATCAATACTAGTGATCATGCTCCAATCTACCAAAGGGCTTACCGAGTTTCACCGACTGAAAGACGCATAATTCGGGAAGAGGTTGAGAAAATGCTTGACCAAGGTATTATCCAGCCATCTGAGAGTCCCTGGTCATCCCCCGTCGTACTCGTGAGAAAAAAGATAAAAGCTGGCGTTTTTGCGTAGACTATCGAAAACTGAATAGCATCATGAGGAAGGATGTTTATCCTCTACCCCGCATTGATGACACTCTAGATTGTTAAAAAGGCGCAAAGTTCTTTTCTTCCATGGACCTCCAATCTGGTTACTGGCAGATAGAAGTGGATGAAGAGGATCGTGAAAAGACGGCATTTATTACCCCAGAAGGATTATACAAATTTAAAGTCATGCCGTTTGGACTATGCAATTCACCGGCGACATTCGAAAGAATGATGGATAATTTGCTACGCCATCTCAAATGGATTATGTGCCTGTGTTAACTGAACGACATAGTAGTTTTTTCAGAAACTTTTGAAGACCACCTTATCCGGTTAAAAACAGTTCTGGAATGCATTCAAGAAGCTGGACTCATACTTTACCCCAAGAAGTGCCTTTTCGCTGCCCAAGAACTGAAAATACTAGGCCATCCCGTATCCAGCAATGGTGTCCGTCCAGATCCTGACAAAGTGAAAGCCGTGAGCAACTTTCCTACTCCACAGAACATACATTACGTACGAAGCTTTCTTGGACTTTGCTCGTACTTCCGAAGGTTTATTAAGGGCTTTTGCTATTGCGCCGAGCCCTTGCAATTGCTGTTGAAAGGGGATGCAAAATTTCATTGGGGACCTAAAGAGGCAGAGGCTTTCGAAAACCTGTAGGAGGCGTTTACATCTAATCCAGTATTGGGGATATTCGACTAAAGATGCCTTACAGAAATTCATTCCGACGCCAGCGGATATGGTATTGGAGCAGTTCTGGTTCAAATTGAGAATGAAGTCGACAGAGTCATAGCATACGCCTCTAGAACCCTGACAAAGGCCGAAAGGAATTATTCTATTTCAGAAAGAGAATGCCTTGCCGTCGTATGGGCTATTAATAAATTCCGGCCATACCTGTTCGGAAGACCATACCGGCCATACCCGTGCATTTTACCGTTGTTACAGATCATCATTCACTCTGCTGGCTTATGAATCTAAAAGATCCCTCAGGCAGGCTGGCGAGGTGGGCTTTTCGGCTCCAGGAACATGATTTTTCGGTAAAATACAAATCTGGGAGGAAGCATAATGATGCCGACGCTCTCTCGAGAAATCCAGTGGATGAAGCGACTGAGACGCAAGACCAATTTTTAGCTGTAACCACAAGTATAGACCTCGTTATCAAACAGAAGAAAGATCCAGACATGGCAAAAATAATCCTTCCGAAGATCGGCCCCTCAACCGAGGAGAAGAAATTTGAGTTAATTAACGGAATCTTATGCAGAAAGAATTTTGATCCAGCCGGGAAGCCATGGTTGCCTGTCATTCCCAAGCATCTACGAGCGGACATACTTAAACATTTCCACGACGCTCCTACCGCAGGGCATCTTGGCTTTGCGAAAACGTACGACAGAATCAGAAAAAGATTTTACTGGCCGGGGATGTACCGAAATGTTGTGCGGTATGTCATGCATTGTCGAGAATACCAACGGAGGAAATCAGTTCCGCAACCACCACCAGGACGCCTGATTTCCATCCCTCCTACTGTCACACCTTTCCACCGCATCGGGATACCTCTGCTTAGGAGGTTCCCTAAGTCTGCCCGTGGAAATAAATGGATCGTGGTCTGCACAAATTACTGTACACGCTATACAGAGCCTTACCAACTGCTGAAGCCGAAGATGTCGCCAAGTTTCTGCTCGAAGAGATTCTTCTGAGACATGGAGCTCCTCGAGTCATTATTATATATCGTGGTGCCGTTTTCTATTCCAGACTTGTATCCGCAGTAGTCAAATTGTGCCATATCGATCTTCGAATGACGATGGTGTATCATCCCCAAACGAATGAATTGACGGAGTGCTTTAACAAAACTCTAGCTGGTATGTTGTCCATGTACGTTCATATCGAACAGAAAAACTGGGACGAAATTTTGCCATTTGCGACGTTTGCGTATAACACCGCTAAGCAGGAGACAACAGGATTTACGCCGTTCTAACTGCTCCATGGACGTGAAGCCGAAACGACACTGGATACAATGTTCCCATTATTGCCTGATGATGCAACGGACGATTACCTAGCCAAGACTATTTCCAGGGCAGAAGAGTCGAGACCATTGGCCAGAACGCATACTCTGAGAGCGCAAGAAAAAGACCATCGACATTATAATTCCAAACAGCAAATGGTGTCCTATAGACCTGGAGACCTCGTATGGGTTTATACCCCAGTCCGAAAGGTCAGTCTTTCCGAGAAGCTCTTAAGGAGGTATTTTGGGCTCTATCAAGTGCTGCGCCGTTTATCAGACGTCACCTACGAAGTGCAAGATTTTGATCCTGCCTCCCGGAAAAGGAAACTAAAAATGTTGTCCATGTTTTGCGTATGAAGCCGTACCATGATCCGGCGAAGCAGATCGATATTGAAGACGGACGAAATCAAGGTGTCGTTCTTCCCGAAAAGAAGGCAGAAGTTTACAAAGGACCTTTAACACGCTCAAGATCCAAATAGCAGCGAGACGCTGTCTTTTTGAGAGAGGAGCAATGCCGCATATAGAAAGCTTACCAACGAGCCCAGGGGACGAGTGGTAAAAGCACGCGTTCCAAACCCAGGGTTGCAGGTTCGATACTAGCCCCGGCTGTTGTATCCAAAGTATGGATTTTTTATTTGTTTCCTTAATTATTGTTTCCTTATGTTCTCCAACATTCTAGACCTTTCTTTGTTATGTTAATTAGTTGTTTCTCGAATATTCTATAGCTGTGTAAATGCTTATACCCACTAGTCGTGGGCAACTTATAGAACTTGTAAGGTTACAAGTCGCTACTTTCCTTCAATAAACTTGTTTGTTTAAGACCAACGGTGTGTTCACTTAAATCTTCGTGACACCATCTAGTTCCTCTGTGGATTCACATAAGAAATTCCCAAGTGGAGGATCGTTTATTCCGTCACTAGAATATACGATAGAACCAGTGTCGTAATACAATACTGCTCGACTCAATTTATCCATTTCGGTATATAATTTAAGGCGAGCCCAAGCAGTTGTAAACGCAGCCAGGAATATATTTTTGAGGTATCTTGACTAAAGAATGCCTTTTTTGTGTCCCAAACAAATGCCGCAAATTTGGGTGTAGGAAAATAGACATCCTTGATCTGAAATGACAGTTGAAATTTAAATTATAAATATATATAATCACAACATTTATTGATGATTTTATGTGTTGCAGTTAAAAAATACATACATTTTTAGTAAAGTCACAAAACATTTTGTTGAACTCCGATACTGAATTCACATCACTCATTGAGTTTTATTAACATTCATACCCAATCTTTCAAAAAAATCATAGATTTATGTATATAAGAAAACATTTTACATAATAATAAAAAAAATCACATACACACAAATTTCCTAAAAACACTATACAAAAAAATTAATTAATTACTTAAGAAAAACAACAATAAATTCGTCATACCGTCCCCAGAAACTGTTAAGGGCTAATTTAGCTACTTGTCTTCGTCCAGGATTTTTAAGAATTACTTGTGAGCCAAGCTTTACACCTTCTTTATTCTCATATTCTAATATATATTTTCTTCGCACATCTGGCGTAGTGCAATTGACTGGCCAATCACTACTTTCCTGCTTTATTTTTAAAAATAAATCAATGTACGAACGGAATAATGAATCTGAAGTTTTCTCAAATTGATACATTTCAAATATCTAAAATTTGAAAGAAATCAGTAAGATAAAGGTATACATTAAATGCATAGTTTTTCAAATAATGGAAGAAGTATAAAATGAAAATAATTAAATTTAAAATACAATATACTTTTCTTACAGCCATCTTGACCTCCTCCGTTACCCACGTTCCAATTATAGCACGCTCTTCATCTGTATGATGGCATGGACTCTGCTGTTTTTCCTCAACACATTTGCGACAAAGAGGAAACATGAGTTTATTTTGACAACGATATGGCAGTACAGGGATGTATAGTTGTCTTGGGAGCAAAATTTTACATTTCACGAAACCAAAGTAATCATCTAAATCAGTGAAATATTTTGTAATAATGATAGGGTGGACCAACTGGATATTTACAATACTTGTTTACCTAAGAAAAAAACACATCACATTTAGAGTTTTTAAATAAAATTATTTAATAAACTTTATTTTACTTTCTTGAAAACTCTATACTCTAAAAATATTTACCCATGAATAAAGAGATGTAAAATCGACATATTTGGCTTTCCCTACACAATATAATGTAAGTGCATTGGTTCGATCTCCGAAAAAAGCATCGCGAAGAATTAAGCGGTCTTGAAGTTCTTAAGATAATAAAAATTTGTGGAGTTGCATGTTTTCTTTCTTCATTTCCATGAAATCATGTTCCAGCATCTCAACCACTTCGTATCCTTCAGCCAATAACTTACTCGTAGTATCAGTTGTTCTTTTGTTCAATTTTTTCATAGTTTTGCCATTTAAGGGGTTGACAGCAACAGAAGCAAAACATTTAAGACAACCATGAAAAAGACATCCCTAGGATAAATAAATTTTAAATTATTTGTTTCATTAAAAAAAAGTGTAAAGTTGTATCGAAAAAAACTTACATGGTATTGGTAGACTGTGTTTGAAGAGGAACAAAACCATCCACTGAAACTCCTCCGAATTGAATTTCACATCTTCCATTAAGTGCATGCATAATATCTATTCCAGATGACGAAGAGACAAAATCTAACCACCGGATACAATCTGCACTACAGTTGGTACGATTAATGTATCCATGAATAGGCACCATGGCAAGTATATCTGCCTGTATATATTTGCTTCTATAGACAGCCATGCATGCAGAAGCAATAGTTACATAACTAAAAGAAAACAAAAATTTAACAAATTTTCAAACATAACTGATGTGTAAAAAAAAAAAAAGTTGTGTATTAACTAAAAGGGATCTGTACCCGATATATCAATGAATTCATTCCTAAATTTCAAACAGCATCTTCGCAAAATATCTATGTCAGATCTAGGAGAAAAAAGAATTTTATGTAGCAAATACAAATGCATTAACTTTTATATGCAATTCTAATTTTTATAAATACATTTTTAATAAATAGAAATGAATTTATCTTTATTGAAATTTAATTGATAAATTACTTACCTACAATAACTTAATAATTCTTTCTGAAAATCAAACTCGTCATTTTTATGTTGTTCATACCATTCAAAAAAGTCGGCTCTAGCAGCATTTGACATTGTGTCTGGAGAATAAAAGTGTTTGTCTGGTAAAACACAGAAATATGTTTGATTTTCTCGCGTGTTAAAATAATGACGAAAATAAGCCTTTTTAAGTTCTTTTATAGTGAAAGACGCAGGAAATTTGCTTAGAGCCATTGGTAAAAAATGGAAGGAGTCGATTGTTCTTAAGTTCAAAGAAGTATGACATATAGTCATTACTTTTGAACCATTTCGAATGACACTAGGAGTCGTGCCCTGCTCCAAAATCCAAGCGATGATAAATTGACCATCAAATCTAAAAATAATAAAAAATAATAAATCAATGTACGTAATAATCTAATGATATATTCCTTAAAATTGATATTACATATTTTAAAAGATCAATAAAAGCTTACCCTCTCATATTGTGAGTTATAGCCTTAAATTTTTTGTGTTGCCTGGTAAACAGCCAAGTGCAATAGTCACGCGGTGCTGTATAGCCTTTAAAAGACTTCTCAGTTCCATTACTGTACAGAGCAACCGCTAAACTTACGATATGCTCACCAGAAGCTTGATCGGTCTCAAAATCAAAGAAAATAAGATGTTCAGCAGGGTGTTTGGTAGGAATGGAATGTAAATAGCAAAGATGTTCGTCCGGTCTTACAAATATTTCGCAACAACTACATTTGACAGTTCCACATTGATGATTTTCACGAGGGCAGTCCCTTCGTCAAATTACTTTATTATATTCTTGACATTGGTAAGCCTTCAAAGCACAGAAAATCATTATATTAATATTTAAACTTTTTTATTTTGTCTTATATAAAAATCACAACAAAAATGAAAATTCATATAAAGAAAGAAAAAAAAATTTTTTTACTATATGAAACATACCCGATCACAAATGGATTTTTTTCTCTGCCATTTAATATTTTATGTGTAGAATAGCATTCTTCTGATTGGCACAAGCGATCACATTCCTGAAATCTAAAAGGTAGTCCTGGGAAAGCAGTCATTTCTGAAGCATATAAAACATTTACTAGAACATAAATGATTCTTAAAGTGATCGTAAGGCTTATCACATGATTCACAATAAAAATCTCTTGCATAAAAGCCTTTCAGTGATTTATTCACATCGTAGTGGCCATTGATCAACCATAAATTTTTTCTCAGTGGTCTATTTTCTCCCTTATAAGACACCTATAAAAATATCATTAAAATATTCAGAATATTTGACTTTGAAAAAGAATACTGTTTATGAAAAAAAAGCATCAATAAACGACTTCTGAATATTATATCAAGAATCGTAACTTAGAAATACATATGTAAACCATTTGCTGATAATAATGATAAGAAGCTTTATAATCAATTCATTCTGAAATGCAACCTTATTGATTAGTATAATTGCAATCATTAATCGCAGCTTCGCAAGAAAAAAAAAATTACTTATTTTATTTATTAATAAAGATTGGAAATTTAACATATAGTTTACTATTTATTACACTTATTACAAAATAGTGACTTACCTCATTTAAATTCTCTGTTGAAGAGACAACAAATCTGAACATTTAAATGATTCTAAAATTTCACTATCTCAGAATATGTGTATGGCCCCAGATGTACACCTGCTGCTTCATGGAGTTGTCGAGCTTTATCCAAAAGTAAAGGGCGAAAACGATCTCGCAAAGAATTTATCATACTTTGATTATTGCTCAAATGCGTTAAAGCAAATACAATAGCTTTGGCATATCAAAGTCCTTCTTCATCAGAAGGTATGCTTAATATGGACCTCTTATTTAACCGATCAAATTCATAATTTATAACTATTTTTAGCACGACCTGCTCTGGAGTCTCTTTTGATTGTGACTGCATCCACAGTAAAGCCGGCATCCAGAGATATTTCATCTTTTGACTGCAATACCTTTAGTATTACAGCCATCAATTTTTTAAATATATTAATGACTCCATCATTAATGAAGTCGATATCGGCTTGTCTAAATCATCCTCTTGAATGCAAAATCTCACCAAGTCAGTAGGATTGAGGCCTTGCGTGACTTGTTCAACCAGTATGCGGAATAATTCCCTGACTGATTGCACAGCAGTAATTATTGGTGTATCCTGCAAATATTAGGGTAATCTCACAGTATTGATTTGAGCATGAAAAGTGATTTCCTCAGCCCTATATTTTAAATTACGTCGACGTGCTTTTTCTACAATAGTAATGGCATTTTTCAACTAAAAAATATGGAACATAATAATAAAGTTTAAATAATAAAAATAACAAATATAGAAAATGGTGATAATTTTGTATTGAATACCATCCGTCATACAGTTTGAACATCAGTAGCATCAGCCCTGGATGTACTAGCTTGAGCCTTACTTTGCTTTGCAACCGACTAGTACCTGTTTCAAAGGCATAGTTTTTTGGTCTTCCTGTGAAATAACACAATAATAATGAAAGATTAAAACTAAAACATCAGTATAATATTTGAATGAATGAATGGAATTTATATTGTAAACTAACCGGAAACAAACTTAGTGATAATATCACCATCTAGTTCATCTGTAAATTCACCCAAGAAATTCCCAAGTGGAGGATCGTTTATTCCGTCACTAGAATATACGATAGAACCAGTGTCGTGATACAATACTGCTCGACCCAATTTATCCATTTCGGTATATAATTTAAGACGAGCCCAAGCAGTTGTAAAAGCAGCCAGGAATATATTTGTTGAGGTATCTTGACTGAAGAATGCCTTTTTTGTGTCCCAAACAAATGCCGCAAATTTGGGTGTAGGAAAATAGACATCCTTTATCTGAAATGACAGTTGAAATTTAAATTATTAACATATAAAATCACAATGTTTATTGATGGTTTTATGTGTTGCAGTTAAAAAATACATACATTTTTCGTAGAGTCACAAAATATTTTGTTGAACTCCGATATAGAATTCACATAACTCATTTGAGTTTTATTAATATTCATACCCCATCTATCAAAAAAATCATAGATTTATGTATACAAAAACATTTTACAAAATAATAAAAAAAATCACATACACACAAAATTCATAAAAACACTATACAAAAAAATTAATTACTTAAGAAAAACAACAATAAATTCGTCTTACCGTCAACAGAAACTGTTAAGGGCTAATTTAGCTACTTGTCTTGGTCCAGGATTTTTAATAATTACATGTGAGCCAAGTTTTACACCTTCTTTATTCTCATATTCTAATATATATTTTCTTCGCGCATCTGGCGTAGTGCAATTGACTGGCCAATCACTACTTTCCTGCTTTATTTTTAAAAATAAATCAATGTACGAACGGAATAATGAATCTGAAGTTTTCTCAAATTGATACATTTCAAATATCTAAAATTTGAAAGAAATCAGTATGATAAAGGTATATATTGAATGCAAAGTTTTTCAAATAATGGAAGAAGTATAAAATGAAAATAATTACATTTAAAATACAATATCCTTTTCTTACAGCCATCTTGACCTCCTCCGTTACCCACGTTCCAATTATAGCACGCTCTTCATCCGTATGATAGCACGGACTCTGCTGTTTTTCCTCAACACATTTGCAACAAAGAGGAAACATGAGTTTATTTTGACAACGATATGGCAGTACAGGGATGTATAGTTGTCTTGGGGGGCAAAATTTTACATTTCACGAAACCAAAGTAATCATCTAAATCAGTGAAATCTTTTGTAATAATGATATTGTGGCCCAACTGGATATTTACAATACTTGTTTACCTAAGAGAAAAATACATCACATTTAGAGTTTTTAAATAAAATTATTTAATAAACTTTATTTTACTTTCTTGAAAACTGTATATTCTAAAAATATTTACCCATGGATGAAGAGATGTAAAATCGATATATTTGGCATTCCCTTCATAATATAATGTAAGTGCATTGGTTCGACCTCCGAAAAAAGCATCGCGAGGAATTAAGCGGTCTTGAAGTTATTGAGATAATAAAAAGTTGTGGAGTTGCATGTTTTCTTTATTCATTTCCATGAAATCATGTTCCCGCATCTCAACCACTTCGTATCTATCAGCCAATAACTTACTCGTAGTATCAGTTCTTCTTTTGTACAATTTTCAAATAGTTTTGCCATTTAAGGGGTTGACAGCATCAGAATCAAAACATTTAAGACAACCATGAAAAAGACATCCCTAGGATAAATAAATTTTAGATTATTTGTTTCATTAAAAAAAGTGAAAAGTTGTATCGAAAAAAACTTACATGGTATTGGTAGACTGTGTTTGAAGAGGAACAAAATCTATCCACTGAAACTCCTCCCAATTGAATTTCACCTCTTTCATTAAGTGCATGCATAATATCTATTCCAGATGACGAAGAGACAAAATCAAACCACCGAGATACAATCTGCACTACAGTTGGTACGATTAATGTATCCATGAATAGGCACCATGGCAAGTATATCTGCCTGTATATATTTGCTTCTATGGACAGCCATGCATGCAGAAGCGATAGTTACATAACTAAAAGAAAACAAAAATTTAACAAATTTTCAAACATAACTGATGCGTAAAGGAAAAAAAAATTGTGTATTAACTAAAAGGGATCTGTACCCGATATATCAATGAATTCTTTCCTAAATTTCAAACAGCATCTTCGCAAAATATCTACGTCAGATCTAGGAGAAAAAAAGAATTTTATGTAGCAAATACAAATTTATTATCTTTTATATGCAATTATAATTTTTATAAATACATTTTTAATAAATAGAAATATATTTATCTTTATTGAAATTTAATTGATAAATTACTTACCTACAATAACTTAATAATTCTTTCTGAAAATCAAACTCTTAATTTTTATGTTGTTCATACCATTCTAAAAAGTCTGCTCTAGCTGCATTTGACATTGTGTCTGGAGAATAAAAGTGTTTGTCTGGTAGAACATCGAAATATATTTGATTTTCTCGCGTGTTAAAATAATGACGAAAATAACCCTTTTTAAGTTCTGTTATACCGAAAGACGCTGGAAATTTGCTTACAGCCATTGGTAAAAAATTGAAGGAGTCGATTGTTCTTAAGTTCAAAGAAGTATGACATATAGTCATTACTTTTGAACCATTTGGAATGACACTACGAGTCGTGCCCTGCTCCAAAATCAAGGCCATGATAAATTGACCATCAAATCTAAAAATAATAAAAAAAAATTAAATCAATGTACGTAATAATCAAATGATATGTTCCTTAAAATTGATATTACATATTTTAAAAGATAAATAAAAGCTTACCCTCTCATATTGTGAGTTATAGCCGTATATTTTTTTTATTGCCTGGTAAACAGCCAAGTGCAATAGTCACGCGGTGCTGTATAGCATTTAAAAGACTTCTCAGTTCCATTACTGTACTGAGCAACCGCTAAACTTACGATATGCTCACCAGAAGCTTGAGCGGTCTCAAAATCAAAGAAAATAGGATGTTCAGCAGGGTGTTTGGGAGGAATGGAATGTAAGTAGCAAAGATGTTCGTCCGTTCTTACAAATATTTCGCAACAAGGACATTTGACAGTTCCACATTGATGATTTTCGAGAGGGCAGTCAATTCGTCGAATTATTTTATTACATTTTTGACATTGGTAAACCTTCAAAGCACAGAAAATCATTATATTTATATTTAAACTTTTTTATTTTGTCTGATATAAAAATCACAACAAAAAAGGAAAATTCATATAAAGAAAGAAAAAAAATTTTTTACTATATAAAACATACCCGATCACAGATGGATTTTTTCTCTGCCATTTAATATTTTATGTGTAGAATAGCATTCTTCTGATTGGCACAAACGATCACATTCCTGAAATCTAACAGGTAGTCCTGGGAAGCAGTCATTTCTGAAGCATAGAAAACATTTACTAGAACATTAATGATTCTCAATGTAATAGTAAGGCTTATCACATGATTCACAATAAAAATATCTTGCATAAAAGCCTTTCATTGATTTAATCACATCGTAGTGGCCTTTGTTCAACCATAAATTTTTTCTCAGTGGTCTATTTTCTCCCTTATAAGACACCTATAAAAATATCATTAAAATCTTCAGAATATTTGACTTTGAAAAAGAATACTGTTTATGAAAAAAAGCATCAATAAAAGTCTTCTGAATATTATATCAAGAAACGTAACTTAGAAATACAAATGTAATCCATTTGCTGATAATAATAATAAGAAGCTTTATAATCAATTCATTCTGAAATGCAAACTTATCGATTAGTATAATAGCAATCATTAATCACAGCTTCGCAGGAAAAAAATTACTTATTTTATTTATTAATAAAGATTGGAAATTTAACATATAGTTTACTATTTATTACACTTATTACAAAATAGTGACTTACCTCATTTAAATTCTCTGTTGAAAAGACAACAATCTGAACATTTAAATGATTCCCAAATTTTACTATCTCAGAATATGTGTATTTCCCCAGACGTACACTTGCTGCTTCATGGAGTTGTCGAGCTTTATCCAAAAGTAAAGGGCGATAACGATCTCGCAAAGAATTTTTCATACTTTGATTATTGCTCAAATGTGCCAAAGCAAATACAATGGCTATGGCACAGCAAAGTCCTTCTTCATCAGAAGGTATGCTTAAAATGGACCTCTTATTTAACCGATCAAATTCATAATTTATAACTATTTTAGCACGACCTGCTCCGGAGTCTCTTTTGATTGTCACAGCATCCACAGTAAAGCCGGCATCCAGAGATATTTTATCTTTTGACTGCAATAACTTTAGTATTACAGCCATCAATTTTTTTAAAGATATTCATGACGCCATTATTAATGAAGTCGATATCGGCTTGTCTAAATCATCCACTTGAATGCAAAATCTCACTAAGTCAGTAGGATTGAGGCCTTGCGTGACTTGTTCAACCAGTATGCGGAATAATTCCCTGACTGATTGCACAGCAGTAATTATTGGTGTATCCTGCAAATATTAGGGTAATCTCTCAGTATCGATTTGAGCATGAAAAGTGATTTCCTCAGCCCTATATTTTAAATTACGTCGACGTGCTTTTTCTACAATAGTAATGGCATTTTTCAACTAAAAAATATGGAACATAATAATAAAGTTTAAATAATAAAAATAACAAATATAGAAAATAGTGATAATTTTGTATTGCATACCATCCGTCATACATTTTGAACATCAGTAGCATCAGCCCTGGATGTACTAGCTTGAGCCTAAAAAAGATTATTGCATAAAAAATGTATTGATAAATACTATACATGACGTCAAGTATTATCTAGAAATGAATAACTGATTATTCAATTTACTAACCCTGAATCCAAATCCTAACTGGTAATGTTTCAATAATTAAAATTAAAAAAAGATTAATATATATACATAAACAGATTCATACATCGTCATCAGAATCATTCATTATGAAATCAGGGTCTTCAAAAAGCACCTATCATTAAAGAGAAATATTTGCAATAAATAATTTCTAAAACAAAATAAAGAAATAAATGTTAATTTAATTAAAATAATCATAAAGGTATACTTACCCTATTTGAAGATTCACTTGATTGGTAATTATTGCGAGAAGAAGACATAATGTATATTCTAATAAATTAAACTTTGAACTTGTGCGAGAGAAAAGTAACTTTTCAAAAGTTAGTAAAAGCGTAGAAATAAAATACTATGTGCATCTCAATAATACTTATACAAGGATTATTTGCAAATTCATGTCACAGAAGCATTTTCATTGACTTAGGAGCTGTATTAGTCCACCCAACGTAAGCATATCGGAGTACACTGGCTACAAACCATGATAAAACATACCCCAACATGCATGAATATGCCAAAAGCAACACCTGCGCAAAAATTCTTCCCCTAAGCTGTCACGAAGGTTGTATTGTGTTCCTTCTAGGGGAAAAAATGTGTCAAAAACATAATACATCCACTTAGTAAGTCCTGGTAGCTATTTAACAAACAAATTTTATTGTAATTGAGAGTTAACATGTGGACGCGTAAGAAGCATTCAAAATAGGTATCATACAAAATACATGGAAGGATGTGGTAAGACAGGCATAAAAAATACATATTAAATTTCATGCATACAAGAAATAAAGAAAATAAATAGAAATACAAAAGTGAATTAAAAACGATAAATCCGAATTGAATACATACATCTGCACTTACTGCAAAATCATGCGGTAATAATGATTAATGACTAATCAATGCATTTAGTATGAATTTTATTAATTGGGTGAATCGGCTCAAAGTAAGTTAGGACATATGAAATTCTAAGGTATATATACGAAAAATTTAGATAGGTTATACATAATGCATTAAAATAGGTATATACAACATGATGACAATAATTGTGATCAAGTAATTAAGTAAGAGCACTGGAATGATTGCGAAAAAATAGCAAAAAAATAATAATGAACTATATACAATCAGATGTAAAACAGGCGATATGTTACAGGTAGAGAGGAAAATGCATAAATGTAGAAGATGAGAGAGAGTTAGTATGTGAATTTTACGGCTCATCTTCTTCCAGGTGAAGTCTATCACAGTCACAGTCATCATTATCTTCCTATTCCTCTGGAATTATTATGTTCTTATATTCAAGGAGAAAGTTTATAAAGTTAATAACTTTTAGCTTTGCAGCCTTGTTGATGGTGATATTTTTGAGCCAGACACTTTTCAGATTGTCACTGGGGGTAGTAAAGTGCAAAGAACTTGTGATGGGGCATGTTGTGGCGTAATGAATTGGAGTAACTTCTTCTCCACATGTACAGCTCTGTCAGAGGGTAGTACTCCTATTCTATGCAGGCAACTTGGAAATGGACTGTGTCGCGTTACAAAAAATCGATATTTGCCTTGGCCAGCACTGCTGGTTCAAATTCACTTTTGTCAGGAGTAAATGGACTGGGCGTTCGGTGGTATTCTGATCCCACAGAGTTTGCCGATCTTGAATCAATGCAATATTCCTGATCCTTTTAAAGTGAGACCGAGGAAGAAGGAGATAAACTTTTGGTTTATCTGAAGTAGCAGCAGTTTTTGCTAGGCGATCTGCCATTCTAATCCTGCATGAGCCTTTATCCAAGAGAAGGAGATGTTTTGTTTCTTGTTAAGTTCCTCTTGAATTTGTCTGGCTAAAGGACTGATGACTCATGGATAACAAAGCACATAGAGACTTGTTTTACTATCTGACCAGATATGGCAATTATGTTCTTGATTGCTGACCCAGTCAATAACATACTTAATTGCAAACAATTCTGCCTGGAAGACTCCGCAATTGGTATTCATTCTGTAACTTTCATTGCGGATTATGATATCTTTCAGTGTTGTGACAAACGTGGCTCCCACTCTTCCATCCATCTTGGAGCCGTCAGTGAAAATGTGGCAAGTTTGCTTCTTTAGGGTACGATCATACTCTGTGTTAGGGTTGACAATCATATCAACTCTAAATATTCCGGAATGGATTGAATAAGTAGCTATTCTTGTATCCATAATGTTGCTGCTTGTGGTCTTAATTTCATGTTTTATTTCTGCCTCAGTATTGATGGTGAGATGAAAGGGGGAAAGCCAGTAATGACTTGTAGAGCTGTCGCCGATGTTGCTTTGAAGGCCCCAGTTATATTAAGTAGAAACATTCTCTGTATTTGTCTAGTAATATCTGATTTTTGACCCGTAAATTGGCTCCCCTAGGTGTTCCACCGTGCGCTATAATTCTTTCTGCCATTTTTTTGTACAGTACAATGCGCTGTTTTCGGGATAATCCCCATGTTGAGCCAGCTATTCTAAGTAACGTCTGAGGAATGTGAAAGGCTTTGACACCTTGCTGTTTGATATGTCCTGACCAATTCAAATTTTTATCCAGGAGTACACCCAGAAGTTTAATACTCTTGCTTCTCTTTATCCTTATGGTATTTAACAATATCTGAGGTCCACATTGCAGTCTCGTGAATAGGAGATAGTTTGATTTTTCAATTGAAATTTCAAGGTTATGTTTATGGGCCCAGTTGCTAAAAATCTTAAGGGCTTCTGTTGCAACGCATCCAATCTTCTTTTCACTGTCAGCTGACACTACGAAGGTGAAGTCATCAGCAAAAGCCAGGAGGGCAACTGTTGCTTGAGGATCACTATCTCTACCAACTGTAGTCCAGTCAAATTGTAGTGTTTCATCAGCAAGCAGATTCTATGGGAAGGGTCTGCTGCAGGAGCCTTGTGGAACTCCAATGGCTTGCGTTTTCTTCACAATGCCCATATTAGTGCTGAGGGCAACCTCTCGATCTTCCAGGCTGCTAAAGAGAATGTTTTTTTTTGGTTTCTATCATCCTTTACTTTTGAGTGCTTGCTTGATAGATGGACGTAACTTAGAGTCAAAAGCTCCTTTAATTTCCCGAGAGATTATTGTGCAATGTTTTCGCCGAGGCTTTTGCAATCTCGATATGTCATTGAAGGTGAAGGAGAGCATCGTCCAGTGACCTTCCTCGACGAAAACCAAATTGATTTTGGTGAAGAAGACCAGGACTCTCTAAGAAGAAAAAGTCAATCTTGTAGTCACAATTTTCTCCAGTAATTTTCCCATTGTTGGTAAGAGGGTGATTGGCCTATATATGATATTACTTGCAGTTTGACTTTTACTTCCTAATGAAAGAGAATGCTTAAGCCAATTTTGAAGCATTTTGGGAAGTGGCACAGATTCCAGCATTTTTTATTAGGGTTCTGATAAGCTCTGGATAGTGACGGTCCAGTGTTTTAAGAATGATATTGTCAATTCCATCAAGCTCTGCTGCTTTTCCTTGGAGAGTGAGGTGAAAGCTTGATCTATCTCTCCTCTGATGGGTTCTGTATCGTAATTGTTATTGGTGTGAATTCGCTGAAACAGAGTGGTAGGTTGTGTAGGAAACAGCTCTTCGAAGATTCTACTGGTGATGCTAATAGTGTTATCTTCTTGTAAATTCGTGCTGAATAGGGCTGATGGTAAGGAGGATTTCTTAAAGGTGGCTTTATAAATTTTCCATAAGGGTTTGTTGCTGAAGTGCACAGTTCTCGTCATCATGAGTGATTAGCTCTTCGTATATATTTAACATTTGACGCCTTCAGCTTTTTGTCATCATTTCTGAGTTTAGTTTTGTTTGGGTTACTTGAATTTTGAATTTTTTGCCTTTTGACATTTAATTCTTTTTTCCTGAGATTAAAAGAATGTGTCCACCAGTTTGGCATTACATTATTGCTTGGCTTCGTTTTATTATAGGAAAGTCGACAATACTCGTGTGGATGCAGATTTTTGATGATTTCCATATTTTGTGATGAATCTGGTAATTTGTGTCGAATCTGGTGGTGCTGCCAGAGTGATCTGGATGTATTTATAATCATTGAGTGTTTCAGTGTCCAGGATCTCCCATGTACTTTCTATTGCATTGTCGACATAAGGAGTTAAAGTCACATCCGGCCATCCTTAATTGGTTGAGGAGTTAAAAGTCAGTGGAACACCCATGCGGTGTTGAGAAGATGTAAATTATTACCTATCAACAAACCTAAAGCATTATTACCTAAAACAAAAGTGATTCAAAAGTCGCCTCGTTGGTCGTTGTGTTTATATCCCCACATGATGTGATGGGCATTAATTTCTACACGGATAATGATCTTTTCGTGTCTTAAATTGTGTAGTGCGCAATCAATGTCCTGCAGAGTTTCACTGATTCTCGCTAGGCCAGACTTGCTCATAGAATGCCTGTGATTTGTTGGGGCGCTATATGCAGAAGTTAATGTCAGTGGGACAGCATTAATTGAAATTTTAACTGCCACCGCGTTTTCTTTAAGTCCAACTAGGATTGGGCTTATACCAATTGTGGATTACTCAAGGTTTTCCATTACCCAAGAGCCAGTATTTCCAGTATCTTTGTTTGTATGTGGTTCTTATACCACAAAGAGTTGCACATTCAGACTGCAGGCAATAATTTGCAAGAAGTTGGGGCACTTAACCTCATAAGGTATATTTGGATTATCTTTGTTGTGTGCATGTTACTGCTCTCTTGTGGGTGAAGATTAGGTGTCTTTGGGGCATAATTGCAGGTAGAGTAAATTTTGCCCATGGTACTTAACACATGACATAAGCTAAAAATTATGCGGCATCTTAAAATGAAATAGGTGATGGTCACTTAAATGAAAACATCAAAGTGATCAATCTCATACTTAAATATAAAATATGCAAGAACATCTTCTGGCATAATTTCTGGGTAATATATGCTGTCATTGCAGTATCCTGAAGTAAAGTGACTGACGGGCACTTTAATGAATACTTAAAAGTGACCTGCCATTCACTTAACTACAAAATACGCAAGTAAATCTGCCTTATGTAATTAGGATTGCGTTGCACGATTTGATTTCTAGATTGTTTAAAATGAATCAGGTGTTATTAGAAATTACACAAAGCTCTGAATCTTACTCAAAATAATGTGTATTCACACTTAAAAAATATTAACAAAACTTATAAAACAATCATAAACATTACACACAAATCACCAATCTTAATATAAGCTAAAAATTATAATTGAGAAGCCTGTTTTAACAGTAAATGCAAAGTTATATAGTCCAAATATCAAATGCACAAAAGATATTCTGTTGTATAGTCCAACATTTCATAGTATTAAGCATTTTACTCTTTAAAAATTCAAAATTTAAATTTTATTTGAAAGGAAGAACTACATAAAATTAGGTATAGTTTGTAAGTAAAGGCTTAAAAATTTTGTACCGTAAAAATTTATAAGCATATACTTAAGAGAATTATGTATAAAATATGCATTTTTGGTTATGAAATTTATCTACGTATTTCTCGTTAGAATTTAACTTACAATTACAATAATTAAGATTAGATTTATATTAAGATACAATGTGTATATAATTAATTTCCCATTTTAATTTAAATGAGTTATAACTTATATATTTAGATTTACTTAGAAACCTTAAATTGTGTGTGTGTGTGTTTATCTTAATGAAGATAAAATTTAGAAAATGTAATCCAAACATGTTATCTTAAATAAAATAACTAAAAGAAAATTTTTAAAATTGAAAATCAAACATTTACTTTGCTCACGTAATTAAAAACAAAATTATAATTAACATGAAAAAATTAGTTTTTAATTAAGATATTGTGGTAGATTTTCTATGAAAAAGAAAATCATTCAGTTGCTTTAAATAAAGAACTTAGAAAATATTTAGTTATGATGACTTTTACGTACAATTTAATTAATACATAAGTTGTTTAACCAAAAAAATCTTAACAGAATGTCAAACAAATAATATCACCAATTTTCTTCTGAATAAAATAACATCATTACAAAGATAGCTAAATCTATAGCGTGTTGTTTAGAATCAATATCTAAATCAATTAATTATGAAGATCAGAAGAATTCAGCCTCTCTTAGATTTGAAAAACCTATTAAGATTTTGCAAATATACATTTTGTTAAATTGCAAATATAAATATATCTATAAATATATATATATATATATATATATATATATATATATATATATATATATATATATATATATATATATATATATATATATATATATATATATATATATATATATATATAGATTTTTACCAACTTTGATGCCAAGTACAATATGATATTATTAAGACCATAATGTAAACTTTCTGGTGAACTTCAAAGTTTACTTTACGTATACAATGCCCGAATATGCAGAGTTTCGGAAGTTAATATTGTTAAAGTTATTTGTACAAAATGATTTATATCTATCATCAAATATATCTAAGTAGATAAAAATATTTAGGCAATAAATTAGATTTTTGCTCATAATGTAATTTAGGATATGTGAAATGTACACAAGATTATATTTTTATTCATTCAGCAATTTATATTTATAAATACGTTGCACTGACTTTAATTTTTATTACAAAATGTAATCTAAAAGAAATACTAAAAATATAAATAATCTTTATTGAATACAAGCATGTTAATATGAACTTTTATTTATTTTAAAATAAATAATCTGAGGTGCTTGTTTGCACGTTTACAGTATTGCTTGTTCCCCTTTAATTGGAAAACTAAATGTATATAATAATAAAAGGATTTAAGTAAAACAAATACATAAATATTTTGAAGGCATCTATTGTTAAGAAGTACATTAAATTTAAAATTATTAATTAAATTAAACTAATCCAAAATTTATAATGATTTGTAGTGCATGCAATAAGCTTTTTATACAGTAATAATTTTGGCATCACAAAATGCTTTATTTAATTAATCTGCACAATTCTAGCTACTTAACTACATAAATGCATTGTTTATTGAACAAAAACAAAATTTTAGAACCATTACCCCTAAATCATTTTTCAATGATATTTTCAGCAATATTTCATAAAAATAAGATAAATATTTTGTATAAACTATTTCTAAATATTTGCATTAAACAAAAAATTTGAAACCAAAAATTTCTTTACCCCTAGTAAAAATCACGACTAGAAACAGTTCTAGTTGATAGTTTACTAGAGGGGATGCACACAAGAAATTTCTTATAAATAAAATATTAAATAGTTTCAGAAATGTGTAACAGTAAGAATGTTACTTTAGTGTCCAAATATGTCTTAGTATACCCCAAAGAATAAAAATTACATCGCTTTTATTATTTTTGTAAATTTTAATATAAAAACTGTTATTTAAAACATATTTGTTGAAGAGATTTTTAAATATATTTGTCCCTGATCGCATTTAGAAGTAATTCTGAAATTTTAAGTGTTGATACACACTTTATTTTTACCAAATATATTATATATATTTCAATTTTGCTGACGCTTTTCATAGAAAAAGCTTGTATTGTCTTTTAGAAATGAATGTATTTATCAGTCCAAAAAGACTTTTCTAAAAGAAACTACTTTAATTAAAAATAAAAAATATTTTTCAATGCTTGACCACCTCTAGGGTTTCATCTCTATGCTCTAAAAGGATAAAATTCATGGCATCCTTTTAGTCGGTCACGCAAGGGTTATGATAAGCGGCCATGATTTTGTAAGGTCAAAGTAATTTTGAAATAGGACCAAAACATCAGACTCCACCTGCTGTAACAAAGGGCATCATTTCTCTTGAAAGGCCTTGCAATCACGTGAACCACTACCATTACAGAGCATTGAATAAATTGAGAATACAGCATGCAAAGTGTAGCAAACTAACATTCCATAAAGCGATTAATAATTTCCTCAAGCAGGTTCAACGGCTATAAATTGAAATATACCATTCTTTTCTATCAAATTATAATTTAATAAATGATTTTGACAAATTCGGCAATTTATGTATTTGTAACTTAAGTAGGAGCTGTGAAGTATGAACGTTACTGTTTAAAATGAAATTTATTGACTAATATTATCTGTTATTCCAACTGTGACATAAATGTCCACATTATTATTATATTGACTCGTTTTTGGTACATAATATTATAATAAATTCCTAGCAAAAATAATCCTAAAAAATTCTAAAAAATTTAATAAGTCTAGACAAAGAGTTAAAGCAAAAATATTTCAGAAAAAATCGGAAAAGAAAACTAACTGTAAAATGCCTAATAATTATCTCAAAATGTCATAATATTCCCAATGAATACCAATAAGAAAAGAAAAGCAGTTGTACGCAGAAATGAACCATTTACCTTCTGTCATAATTTGAATTCAAAAAATGAAATTTTGATCGACTGAACCTTATCAAATAAGTTATAATGATTTTACACTAAATGCTGTGTTTTCTTTCCGCAAATAAAAACGATTTTTAAATGCTCTTTCCAAATCTTCATTCTTATATCTTAATATTTTGAAAAACCTCAGATATTTTATATAAATTTTGTATTTCTACTAAAAGAAATTATAAATGATGCCATTTACGTTTAGAGTGATACCCATTAACCAAAACTTATGAAATATAAAATTTATTCTTTTTAAGAAAGGAATTTTTACTAGTCACCATAGTTCTATATATTATTACAAAATAATAAAGTACTGAACAAATTATTTAGGGCACATTTTGGTAAATAGAAGAAAGGTTTTACGAGTTAAAATGTAATTAAATTGAAAGTTTTCATATGGTAGCAAATTTGATTTAAATACAATTTCAAACAATAATGTATATTTAAGCTGAAGCATTTTCTGTAGAAATCATTTGATAAACAATTACTTAACTAAATAAGTAATTATTAAGTAAATTTTAATTCCAAACCAAAATTATTTTCTGTAAAATATTGATATTTCATTGAAAAATATTTATTTATTTTTTAGATTTTATTTCTATGACTATAAGGAAATAAAATAATACATGATAGAAACCATGCTTAATATATAAGTAAGAAATTAGCTTAAAAAATTAATAAGCGATTGCTGGTTTTTAAAAGTTACAGCAGAAAAGTAATTATTATATTTATGAGCAATGATTAATAATTTAATAAGTTTAATAAAATAAATTAAACATGCGACAGAAAAACACAAATTTTGCAACATCTATAAATATTTTATAAAATTCACTAAAATTCACGAATTAGATGATATTACAAATTCAGAAGTTATGCAAATCTCTAAATCCTTAATTAAATTACACAGAAGACTTAATGTATTCATTTATCTTAAATATGAAACAATTTTAGAAGTTTATAAATATGAGCATAAATTTTCTTCATAAATTAATCTATATGTAAACAAAAAATATTTTTATAGAAAAACCTGTGAAGCTCATATAAAATCTTTCTACCACCATTCATAATACAAATATAAAAAATTAGCTAATATTATTAAGAAATAATTGCTTCCATTTAACACTTAACAGAGAAAAGTGATTATTAAATTGATCTGCAATAATAAATAGTTTAGTTGGTTTATTAGAAAGAAAGAAATGTTTTACAAAAATGCTAACATAGCAATATCTAAAAACAATTTATAACATTGACTGAAATTCGTGAATAAGATGCTTTTCAATATACAGAAGCTATGCGTATCTATGAATCTTTTTAGCTAAAGTATACAAAAGACTCAATGTATCCCTATCCTCTATACACATAAATTTTGCTGATATTTATCAGAAATATGCGTTCAAATTTTCTATACAAACTAACGAATTTGCATGCAAATGAAACAAATACAAAAGGCTTACTTAAATTTTTTCAATAGTTATACATAATAAAATAATAAAATCCGGCCAAATATACTTAGAAACAACTGCTAAGATTTAAAAATTTTGACAGAAAAGTAAAGATGAAATTTATGAGCAATAATTAATAATTTAATTGGAAGAATGGAATAAATTAAACATGTGTGGAAAAATACTGAATTTTTAGTATCTATAAATAATTTATAAAACTACTTCAAATTCATGTAGAAGATGTTATTTAAAAATTAGACACATATTCGAATCTTTAAGGATATTACATTAAAGACACATTGTATGCATATATTCTTAATATGTACATTTGGCAGAAAATCATAAGATGAATTTGCCTTTCAATTTTCTACACAAATTGAAGGCAAAAAAAAGCAAATTTTTGAACATAACATGTAAAACTTACATAAAATTTTTTTTATATAAACATTCATACTTAAAAATAAAAATTAAAAAATATTATTAATAAACAATTGCTTCTCATTTAAAATTAAGTGCGGAAAGTAATTATTAAATTTATGTGAAATTATTAATAATAAAATTGGTTTAATAGATTAAATTAAACATTTCACAAAGAAGCAAATATTTCAATATTTAAAAATATTTTATAACATTACTTGAAATTTAAGAATAAGATGATATTAAATTTTCAGAGGTTATGCATACCTCTATATCTTTTATTAAAATAGACAAAGGATATAGAATATGCATAATATATAATTATGTAAATTTTTCAGAAAATTAAAAGAAGTATGCATTTGAATTTTCTACATTAACTAACAAACTTGTAAGCAACAAAAACAAATTTTTATCAAAAACATATAAAGATTATATAAAAAAATTATTATAAACAAGCATAATATAAAAATTAGTTAATATTATTAAGAAATAATTGGTTAGATTAAAAATTAATTTTCAAAAATTACAGGAAAAAATAAAATACGAAATTTATAAGCAGTAATAAATAATTTATTTAGTTGACAGAATAATTAAAGCATCTGTCCAAAATACTGTGTGGGAATTTGAATATTTATAAATAATTTTTTACCCTCCATGAAATTCGGGTATAAGATAAGCCGACCTCTTATACTTATATTAAATTATACAAAAGACTCAATCTATACATATCCTCTCTCACACTGTATTATATATATATATATGTATATATATATATACATACATACATATATATATATATATTATATATATATATATATATATATATATATATATATATATATATATATATATATATAATATATATATATTTATAATTTTAGGTAGAAACGTATAAGAAATATACACTAAAATTTTCTGCGCAAATTAAGGATTAACATTACAGGAGAAAAGTTATTATCAACTTTATTTGCAATTAATTGTTAATTTTATAGATTTATTACAATAAATTAAACATATTAAAAAAAAATTTTGCATTATCTAAAAATATTTTATAATATTACTTGAAATTTAAGAATAAGATGATATTACATTTTCAGAAGTTATACACACTTCTCTGAATCTTTAATTAAAGTACACAAGGAATACAGAATATGCTTATCCTCTAAATATGTAATTTTGGTAGAAACTTATCAGAGTATGCACTAAAAGTTTCTAGTCAAAATAACGAATATAAATTGAAATAAAACAAAATTTTTTAACAAGAATAAATATAGCTTTCAGAAAATTAATCTATTACCACTCACAATATAAATAGAAAAATAGAAAATTAGCCAATAATAATAAAAATTAGCAACATTATTAAGAAAATGTTAGTTATATTTAAAAATTATGGGTGAAAAGTAGATGTCAAATTTATAAGGAATAAATAATAAAAAAGAAAAATTAAACATGTGTTGAAAAACAATAAATTGGCAGCATATGCAAATAACTTACAGCACTACCTGAAACACCAGTAAAAGTTGCTCTTAAATATTGAGGAGTTATGCAGACATCTGAATTTTAAACTAAATTATACAAAATACGCAGTATTTGCATTTTGATAAACATAACTAACAGACAGACTAAATTTGACAGACTTGTCGAAAGTAATTATTAAATTTATGTGCAATAATTAATAATTTAATTGGTATAATAGTATAAAAGACACGCGTGTCAGAAAACAGTATTATTGAAATATATTAAAATGACTAATAATATTCACTGAAATCCATGAACAAGTTGATATTCAATAACCGGAAAGTGTGCAGACATCCGAATCTTAAATTAAATTGCACAAAAGACTCAGTGTACGCATCTAGTCTAAATATGTAAATTACGAAGAATCTTATTAGAAGCATGCATTTAAATTTTCTACACAAACTAACAAATATTTATTTAAATAAAAAAAGTAACAAGAGCATTTAAAGCTGACATAAAATTGTTTTATTTAAATGAAGGAGTTAAAAATATAAATTAGTTATGTTATGAAGAAACAATTGCTTGCCATTAATCATATACAGTATTACCTTTATTTTATTATATTACCAGAAATTCATGAACAGGAAGTTATTAAATATTCAGAAGGAAGGCATACATCTGAATCTTTAATTAGATTATTCAAAAGATTCAGTGCATACCATCAATCTAAATAAATAAATTAGGCAGAGACTGATAAGAAGTATGCACAAAAACATTCTACACAAATTAACGAATCAATATTCAAATAAAAAAAACTATTTTAGTCAGAAAATAAAAAGTGTATATAAAATTGTTCTATATATAAAAATAAAAATTAACTAATATTTTTAAGTAGATATTGCTTATGTTTAAAAACTATAGTAGAAAAGTAAAGTTATCAGCAATAATTAGCAATTTAATTGATTTATTTGAATAAATTGAATATTTTACAAAAAATCATATATTGCAAATTGTATAAATATTTTATAACATTACTTAAAATTATCAATAAAATGCTATTAAACATTAAAAAATTATGCAGACTTCTGAGTCTTAAACTATAAATAGTATAAAAAGCTCCACCCATGCATTTCTTCAAATATCTAAATTTAGCAGATACACATAAAAAAATTCCAATTAAATTTTCTCAAAAATTTAGGATCTATAAGCAAACAAAACAAATTTTTTAATTAGGAACTGTAAAGCTTATATAAAATTGTTTTAGAAATAAAGGTAAAAATTACCTCATATCATTAAGAAACAATTGTTATCCTTTAACTATTACACGACAAAAGTTATTGTTAAATTTGTGTGCAATAATTAATAATTTAATTAATTTAATAGAAAAAATTAAACATGTGAAAAAAACACTATTATCGAAATTTATATAAATAATTTTTAACATTACCTGAAATTCATGAACAATATGCTATTTAATAACCAACAGATGTGCAGACTTCTACACCTTAAATTAAATTGGAAAAAAGATTCACGGTATATACACCCTCTAAATATGAAAATTAAGAAGAATCTTATTAGAAGCATGCAATTAAATTTTCCTCACAATCTAATAAATCTATATTGAAATAAAAAATTAACAAGAACATTTAAAGCTGACATAAATTTTTTTATTAAAATACATATGTTAAAAATAAAAATTAATAATATTATTAAGAAACAATTGCTTGCCATTAAGCACACGCACACTTATTACACTATAATTATTTTATTATATTACCAGAATTTCGTAAATAAGATGCTATTCAATATTCAACAGCAATGCTAACACCTGAATTTTTAATTAATTTACACAAAAATTTCAGTGCATGCCATCACTCTAAATAAGTAAATTACGCAGAGACTTATAAGGAGTATATACTTAAACTTTCTACAAAAATGAACGAATCTATATTCAAATAAAAAACGTATTTAACAAGAAAATTTAAAGCGTATATAAAATTGTTCTATAACCATGCATTATATAAAAATAATGAAAAACTAATACTATTAACAAGACATTGTTTACCTTTAAAAATTACAGGAGAAAAATTAATTTACCTGCAATAATTAAAAGTTTAATATTTATTTGAATAAATTAAACATTTGTCTAAAAACAATAAATTTGCAGTATCTACAAATAATTTGCAACACTACCTGAAACTCATGTAAAAGATGCTATTCAACATTGAGGCTTTATGCATGCATTTAAATCTTAAACAGAATTATACAAAATACACAGTCTATACTTTTCCTCTAAACATCTAATTTGACTAAAGCTTATAAAAAGTTTGCACTTAAATTTTTATATACAAATAAAGGATCTATAAGCAAATAATATAAATTTTTTAATGAGAACCTTCTAAATATATATGTAATATTTTGGTAAACTTGCATAATATAAAAACAAAATTAGTAAATATTATTAGGAAAAAATTACTATAAATATTACAGGAGAAAAGTAATATTGAAATATATGTTTTCACACACGCACGCACACACACACACAGAGAAAATAATATTAATGCAAAATATTTATAAAAATTATTTAAAATATAATTAAAATTAAATACATAAATTCAAAAATCTAACTATTTATTCTTATATATTTGAATACATGCAGGTATGTTAATATATTTATTGCACAAAATATATTATCATTGATGAACAATAGGTCATAGTAATAATTTTTATATTATGAAAAGATTATATGTATATATATATATATATATATATATATATATATATATATATATGTATATATATTACATTATATACATTCAGTATTTTTAAGTAATTGCCATATTTATTTAACTACACATAAATAACAAAATCGAATTATCTATTCATTATCAAGTTAAATTTAAATGAATTTTGAATGTTAAATGTCAAAGAGTAAGAGAAGAGAGAGAGAGAGAGGAATTCAACAAAAACTAATATAATGCTAAGAAATATTCTATAAAGATGTACATAATAATTAAAAAAACTATATGTTTATGCATTATTGAAATAAATGGTGTTTGCGAGCAATATTATTTATATATCAAATTAACAAGATGTTATGTGTAATACTATTTACATTTGTTAGACCTGTTGTAATTACTCCAAGTTTATAAACTTGAATTATTTGTAACATTAACTTCTTTTCCGATCTCTTTAAAATTTCCATTCATACGGCTTTCTTTTCATCTATATATGATGTGAAATGCTATATCCTGAGGGTACGTATACGATGTACTGCTTAAATAAAATTTCAAAACTGTGCACTGTATTCGTAACCACAGTATAAGCACCAAATTCATAAATACACTCATGTCCATAAATTAAGTATAATTCAGAATCACATAGAAATTTAACTCTAAATTAAAATTTCATGTGTAGAATTAACACACACATCTTGAAGAATAATATGCACTTTACAAGAAACCACCAGATGGCCACGATAGTATGCCACAATGACCAGAGTGTAAGAGAGAGTTATATAAGGAATGATTGCAAAGATGTATAAATTTTCACAAGCTTCTAAGTTTACTTCACACATAAATTCACTAGCTAAAAGCCTTTCAGTGCAATAACTGCACAGTTATGGCACAAAGGAAGCATTTTAATGATTTTTTACGTGGTAGAATTTTCGCATCAGACGTATAAGCCACATTGGTCCATATGCTCGTAGGTTTGTCAGATGTGTTCCACTTACCACAACTCACTGTCTTAAGTGGTTAGCCTGGAGTAGAGAGCATGAACACCATGACAATGGTTTTGTGCGATGCTTTCCGACGAGTCCAGGTTTAGCTTTAATTTTGATTCTTTCCGGACATTGATATGGAGAGGGTCAGGTACACGTTACCAAGAACAAGAGAACACCATTGATAAAATTAAATGTTATTCTTTATTTTAATTTATACATCGGCAATTAAATACATGATTTTCTTTAAAATTAGGAGGAAATATTTTGAAACGATGGTATAAAATATAAGCGGTATTTTTTTTTTCTACAAACAGGGAAATATTTAATTTGATTTGAAAATACAAAGCAGTAAAATATAATAAAGATCTAACTAAAACCATAAATATAAAAATTAAAAATAACTCACTTGGAAATTTCTTGACTCTCCTCAACATAGTTTATTATTACTTTATTACTCCACACAACAGATTACTTTTTCCTTATTCAGTAAAAGTGATGCTTTTAATCTTTAATGAACACCCTTCATAAAAATATAAATATGTATATTGCGTATATAAACTTATTCCACAAATTGCAACAACAGAAGAGATTAATTTAAAGATTTCAATTATTCTGTTATTGCTAACAAATGATTTAAAATAAAATCAAAATAAACTTTCAGTGATATATTTATAACAATATTTAAGACTTTAAATAAAAATAAGTAATTAAATCTAAAACAAAACTTTTAATTATTCTTTTTATTTGAATCTTTACAATAAATGCTTATACATTTATTGGAAAAACTATATTAGCATTGATTAAAAATAGATCTTACAATATTTTTATATTATAAAAAGATCATATTTATTACATTGCTTACATTCAGTACTATTAAATAAATTCAAATGTATTTATTTTGATACATAAAAAGTAAAAATGCTTCGATAAAAAATTAGCTTTAATTGAAATTCCAAAATTAAATTGTCAATGGAATTCAGCAAAAACTATACATGATAGTAAGAAATGTCTTAAAGTGATGTAGTTAGCATTCCATATTTTACAGCACAAAGTTGCTGTGCCAGTCACAACACCCTTGAATATTCAAAAATATATAATTTCTTTGCCCTTTAGAATTCTTTTTGGCAGATAATATTAGAATATGAATAAACACATTCAACATTCTACAAAAAAGAAGTGTATAATTATTCCTTTCATAAAATAAAAATAATTTAAAAATATGATACAACTGTATGGATCATCAAAAATATATCAAATTATGTGCGAATGAGAAGTAAATTTATAATTTAGTTAAATATACTCGATAATGAGAATGCTTTAGCATATAATTTATTTACCAATTCCTAATTTCTGATATCTTCAGTTGTATAAGCTTTTCATAAAAGGAACAATGTTTAAGAAATATGTAAAATGTTTACAGACTAAATCACTTATAGTGGAACAATATTTATTCTATTTTACTTTCATATACTAAATATTATATTTTTATATTATGTTTAATTTTTCGTTTTATTAAGAAGTGACGTAAAATCTTATTACTGAAAATAAATTAAATTACATATATAGTGAAAAATATATATTTTTTGAAGTTGCATAATTTAATGAAACGGCAAAAAAAGGTGCTCTTTGATAATAATTTAAAAGAACACTTTTCCTTAGCCCTTTCATAATACTAAATAAATCTTTTATAGATATGATATCAGTCTGATGTCCTTCAGAGTATTTTAAACAAAGTAGAGTAAAATAATATTTTAAAATGTACATCTTTAACTTTCTCAAAATAAATCTGCCTAGCTTATCGTTATAACTAAAGACAATACAATAAACTATTAGAAAACATTATATAAATATAATTTATACACAAAAAATGGGTCAAGTAAAAAGCATTTCTTATTTATTTTATGATAAATCAATAATAGATGAAAAATTAGGAAGATTTTTCTAGAAAACTTATATGAGGTTGCGAGAAAGCATAAATGGTTACCAAAATATTCGGAATTTATTCTTTTTATTTTCCTACTTCTATAAAAAAATTATAAAATTTTTAAAATTATTTTTAAAAGTTAGTTTTATTATAAGAATATAAAGGGGCTTAAAAATCCTAGATAAATTTTAATTATCATTAGTTGTAATGAAGAAAAAGTTAATGAATATATATGGCCTTATTAGATTTATGTCAGTTTTACTAACGAAAAGAGAATTTCTCTATAGAATAAAAATATAATAAGCATAAACTGTTAATTAATTAAAATACTAAAAATTACGTTAAAATAAAGAAATATTTAAGTAGAGACTTAAAGTGCAAAAAAGGTAGAATCACTTTATTATTTTATTCTAATGTTTTTAGCATGATAAAAAATTATACAAGCACTTATATAAGACAAATGATTTAGTAAGCAAACTTCAATAAACAAGCAATAAAAACAGTTGTATGAGTTTTTGCAAGCGTCAATAAAAAAGGAAAGAATACCTTGTACAAATGAATAAATTAAATTGAATTGATGAATAATTGAAAAGATTTATATAAACAGATAAAACATAACCAGTTGGTAACTAAAAAAGAAAAAGTTAAATATAGATATTTGTATACATAAGTAGTGACCTAAAATCTTATTTCTTACAAAACAATTAAAAATTTATAACATATATATTGCTACTAAAATCAATTTTTTGATGTTGCATAATATTATGAAATTGCAAAAGAAACGGGCTCTTTGAAAAAAATTAAAAGAACCCACATCTCTTTTGCACCTCAGAATACTATAAGAAACTTTTTCAGAACTGACTTCTTTCTGTTTATATTCAGAGCATTTTAAACAAATTAGATAAATATCATCACACTTTATGTCTTCAAGTTGCTCGAAATTCATATGCAAGGTTTATTTTTTTAATTGAAGACAAAAACATTTTATAAATTCAAATTATGAACTATCAGTGGCAGATGTAAAAAGAAATCATTAGTAGTTAATTTTATGATAAATCATTAATTTTAAGCATATGGAAATTCTTTGTCAATTAGTTGACTGTAAATACTCTAGAGAAAAGAGGATGTGCAGTTTAAATTAAAGTCAAAAATTTCTCACCTCCTTCCTCTCCTTAGAATATTCTAAGCAATACAATAGAAGATAATAATGAAACAACAATTAATTTTACTATTCACAACTACTTATATTACTATCGAAATATACGTATAATTATATTTTCAGTAAAGCATAAATTGATATATAATTCTCATTTCACTATTTCTGTTTATTTAACTTATATATTACTTTTAATGTTTATTAGAGAAAAGTTAATATTCCATATTTAATTCATTACTTATATCTAATGAGAATGATAAGTAATTAAATGCACATAATATTGATTGTTAAATTATCATGATTAATTATTCTAGACAAAAATTTATTTAGTGCTCCATGGAAATAAAAAGGTTTAATTTATTGTACAGATTTTTCTATGGATAAAATAATTATTAATATGTTAAAATTAAAAAATCCTGACCTTATATATTGATACAATTATAAGCAAAACTGTCTTAAAAATTAAAATTGTAATTTTTATAAATTGTAAAAAAATACTTTTTTATGATTTTTCTTTATTTTTGTAAATTAAAAATCTATCATTTTTAAAATATTTTATATTTTTCTTATATTATGCAGTTAAGTAAAAATAATCATAGTGTATATATATATATATGTGTGTGTGTGTGTCTGTGTGTGTAGAATAGATGTAGAAAACATTCTTATAATCACAGAAAATAAAAAACTATAGAAATTTACCATTGTAGATATTATGTCTCACACTTAGCCCTCTGATATAACAATTATTACAATCTCCATTAACATTGTCAAAATATGCAAAGTGAGATTTCACTTATTATATGATATTTATTTTCATTAAGAAATTCATTTTCAGTTAGTTGAATCTAAATACGCAGAGAAAAAGAAGAAGATGGTCAATTTAATTAAAGTCAAGAATTGCTCATCTCCTTCCTTTCCTCAGAATATTCTAAGCAATATTTAACCAATATAATTATTTCTGTTATTGTGCTATTTTGTACTAACAAATAAATATATAAAAATTCTGTATACAAACAGCAAGAAATAAATGGAATAAAATTACATGCATAAAAGGCAATTTATAACTTGTATGAGGGAAAATTCATATCAGCATAAAATACTAGCTCTTTTTCCTTCTAGTTTTAAAGTCTTATAAGCTAAATTTAAGCATAAAGAAATTCATAGTCAATTAGTTGACTTTAAATAGTCCTGGAGAGAAGAAGAAGGTGAGCAGTTTAAATTAACGTCAAAAATTGCTCTTCACCTTCCTCTCCTTAAAATATTCTAAGCAATATAAAAGAAGAAACTTTTTCTGCTAGAATGCACTTTTGTACTTAATAATAAAAGTATAATAAGTCTATATACAAACAGCAAGAAATAAATGGAATAAAACTACATGCATTAAAAACAGCTAATAATTTGTATGACGGAAAATTCATATCAGCATAAAATACTATCGGATTTTAAATAAACTGCTTCAAGTATTAAAGTCTTATAGCTAATTTTAAGCATATAGAAGATCATTGTCAATTAGTTGAATCTAAATACCCTTGAGAAAGGAAGAAGATGAGCATTTTACACTAAAGTCAAAAATTTTCATCTCCTTCCTCTCCTCAGAATATTCTAAGCAATATAAAAGAAGAAGCATCTTTCTATTATAGTGCACTGATGTACTTAAAAGTAAATTTATAAAAAATCTGTATACAAAAAGCAAGAAATAAATAGAATAAAATTGCATGCATTAATAACAGCTTATAATTTGTATGAGGGAAAAATCATATCAGCATAAAATACTATCCCTTTTTACATAAACAGCTTCTATTATTAAATTCTTATAGCTAATTTTAAGCATAAAAAATTCATTATCAATTAATTGAATCTAAATACCCTGAAGAAAGGAAGAAGATGAGCATTTTACATTAAAGTCAAAAAATTTTCACCTCCTTCTTTTAATCAGAAGATTCTAAGCAATATATACTTAAGTAACATTTTACTATTATACTGCACTTCAAATTAAATATATTATTAAACATAATAAATTTATTCAAAATAAATATTATTTCACATTATTAATTATCATTTTACAAAAGATTTTGTGTTAACATATTGGTTTTAGTAATGTTGAATTCTTTTAAAAAACTTAATTGTTTAAAATATCATTATTTTTGTAAATTAAAAATCTACCATTTTAAAATTTTTATGTTACTATTTTATATTTCCTCATATATATATATATATATATATATATATATATATATATATATATATATATATATATATATATATATATATATATATATTCTTGTAGAATACACACTGTTACAATACAAGAAAATAAACAACAATAGAATTTTACCACTGCACATATATTTCCTAACACTTAGCACCCACATAACAATTACTAGAATATCAAGTAACAATGTTTATATTGTACCTATAAAGGAAATACAAAGTTTAATGAAAAGCAAAAAAATCATATTAAGTTCATAAGCTGTAAGAAAGTAAAACTATTTTTATTATAGATAAAAAGGTAATAAATAATTAAATAATAAAAATATTAAAAAGTAATAAATATTCAGAACTGAAGTGCAAAGAAGAATGACATTTTAATGAATAAGAAGAAGCAATTTTCATTTTATTTTTAAAAACTGAATTTAATCAATCCCTGAACTTATTGTTATTTTACAATGAATCAGGCTCCTGACAATGAACAACTAAATTTTCTGCCTTTTATAATTTTCTAAAATGTACAAAAAAGCTAAGCCTACTTGCGAATGTCTAAACATGAAAAATGTTAAAAATCTAAAATTTCACAACTATTATTGACAATTCACTTAAGAAATACAATAACGTATTAAATGCAATTTATTTGCAGTTAATACATGATTATTTTTCTATTTATAATTCAGTCATTATTTTTTATATTAACTCAGTCATGAAAATAACAACTTTATGCTTTTGATTTCATGTCTGAATTATTTCATGCAAAGTCGGAGAAAAGATATAATATACATTTTAGACAAAATATTTAGACACACTTAAGTAAATGTAGTTTCTACACATATTTCTGCCTTGTATATGTGTGGAAAATAGAATACATTGAATTATGTCTGATAATTAAAAGATTTTATTGCTTTTGGGTATAAAATGTCTTAATGAAATAAGTTTGAGTGTTGAAGTTTATACAATGATTTTTATTGCTTTGCAAATGCCTGGTTTTTAATTCGTTTTAAGAAAATTATATATATGACAAAAAATATCAGAAATATATTTAGAAATTATTAGCGAGAACCAATTAAATAAAATTTACACAGAGATTTAAAGTAATTTCGTAAAGTGAAAGAATAATTCTAAGATAAATATTATCAAGATAGGTCATTAATATCAAAAAATACATTGCCTTAAAATAGCAATTAATCAAGACTAAAAATCATATAAAAAATCTTTAATTTGTTTTAATTACTTCATATCTAAATCAAAATGTTACTAAAAATCGATAATGCTTTTTAAACAGTTTCAGTAAACATTCAGAGTTAAATTTTTAACCTTACCTGCCGATTATAGAAATTTTGAAATTTTCCTGATGTACTAAAATATTTGTAAGTATATTATGTAATTATATTCTATCATATGTAATTATATTCTATCAAGGACTTCTTTTGCTAAAAGATATTTTCTAAAATTTATCTGCTGTGATTATGCATTAAATTGTATTGAAAATAATTTATGAAATAAAAATTAACTTTACTATTTACAACAATTTATTATGTAGAAGTATATTTATAATTATGTTTCCAGTAAAGCATAAATTCATGTATAATTCTCATTTCACTATTTCTGTTTATATAACTTATATGTTCATTTTTATGTTTATTAGAAAAAAATTAATATCCCATATTTAATTCATTACTGCTATCTAATGAGAATGAAAAAGTAATTAAATACACACAATTTTGAATTGTTAAATTATTATGATTAATCATTCTAGACAAAAATTTATTTAGAGTTCCATGAAAATAAGAGGGTTTAATTTATTGTAAAGCTTTTTTAATAGCTACAATAATTATTAATATTTTAAAATTAGAAAAATCTCGACCTTATATAATAATAGAATTTTAAACAAAATTCTCCTAAAAATTAAAATTATAATTTTTATAAACAGATAAAAACAGATACTTTTTATAAACAGATACTTTTTACTACGCAACAGGTATAAAAATACTTTTTATTGAATTTTTCTTTATTTTTGTAAATTAAAAATCTATAATTTTTAAAATATATTTTTCTCCTATTATACAGTTGAGTAAAAAAAAACTGTCCAAAAAATTCCAAATGACTAAAAGGAACTTTATTGAAGAATGAGCATGGAGCAGAATGACAGAGACCGCCGAAACAAACATGTGACAGCTCTCTAGCAAAAAACATCCAGCTTTTAGCAGGGGACATTATCTCCCCTGACTGCTGTGCAGGATTGACATCTTCTGTCCATACTGAGCATGAGGTTGTTAATAAGTTGTTGTGATACTGCTGCCCATTCTTCTTGTAGCGCCAATCGCAGCTCCGGAACCGTTATTGGTGGTTGGTGATGTGCCGCCAGGCGTCTCCCTAGAAAGTCCCACACGTGCTCGATTGAATTTAGATCCAAGAACCTTGCTGGCCAATCCATGCGTTCAATATCCTCAATTTTCAACAGTTTTTCGACGGCTTCTGTACGATAAGTTGGAGCATTGTCGTCCATGAAAAGGAACTGGGGACCCATAGCACATCTAAAAAGACGCACATAAAGAAGGAGAATATCATTACAATAACGGGACCTGGTGACTTAACCTCCTTGGACGACATAAAGGTCAGTATGAGTACCAAGCATGATGCCTCCCCAAACGAGAACACCGTGACCTCGAAATCGATCCCTTTCGACGATATTGGAAGGGTTATGGCGTGTTCCCCGCTCTCTCCAGATGTGCATGCGTTCATAATCGGTAGTCAGACTAAATCTGCTCTCGTCGGTAAAGAGTACTCGACTCCATATCTGATCCGTCCAGTTCTGGTGTTTCCGGCGCTACACAAAGCGCCCTCTCCGGTGGGTAGACGTTAATGGTACACAACGTACAGGTAGTCACGCGAATAAGCCATCATTAAGCAGCCTCCTGGCGACAGTAAACCATGATATCGGTCGTCCAGTCGTCTGTTGGAGGGTGTCTCGCAATTTCTCCAGTCGTCTGCCACCTGTTCCTTCTTGCCTGTAGGACTATATACCTGTCGTTGACTACTGTGCTTGCTCGTGGATGACCACAGCTGAACCTTCGGACAGCTGTTCCTGTTGTTTGAAATGCTCTCCAGATTCGTGAAACTATGCTGTGAGCGATTCCAAATTCCGCAGCCACACTTGTCACACTTCGACCTTCCTCAATCTTCCCAATGATTCAACCTCGGGTAAGGTCATCTAGATTTCGTCTACAAGGTTGCCGGTTCATTATTTCACACTGATAAAACAGCTCTAAGTCGTTAAAACTGATATACGCCGTGCAATATCTTTCACAGAAACGCTTAGTTTACACCGCTTGCTTTATACCCCTCCGACATTCCCCCTTTACATCCTGTTGCGTAATTTGAATATGCTTTTGCGTGCCTGACCGTAGTCGATTTTCCGATTGGTCTTTCGTTCCAATCTACCTGTTTGTTCCACTGTTATGTTAATTTTTATTTTTCGTCCTTAACTTTTGCACGTCATTATATTCAAAGCAATATTTAAAGAATAAAATTTATATATAAAATTGTAAATTTTAATTTCATTCTCTCCTCATCTTAAAATGTTTAACATGAAGAAGAAAACGAAATTTTTTAAAACTAATCTTATTTGCAAAGAAGGCATTTTACTATGAAGAGACTATTGTAATAACTTAAGGAAAAGGCAATAAATGTTACATATCGACAAAAATGGGCAAAAAAGAGTTTTTCGCAAAGTCAGCATTGTGCATAACTTCAGGAGAAACATGTAAGGAGACATAAAAAATATTTAAAGGAATGGTTTAACTTTATTTTAAATAAATTCATGTTTATTTTGTACGCTGGTAATCTAAATTTGCTGGGAAAAGAAGAAGAAGAACAATTTACATTAAATTCAAAAATTGCTCATCTCATTCCTTTCCTCAGAATATTCTAAGCAATATTTAAAGAATAAAATTTCTATTATAGTGCTATTTTGTACTTACAAATAAATATTAAAAAATCTGTATACAAGCAGCAAGAAATAAATGAAGTAAAATTACATGCATTAGAAACAGCTTATAACATGTATGAGGGAAAATTCATATTGGCATAAAATACTAACTCTTTTTTAAATAAACTGCTTCTAATTTTAATGTCTTATAAGCTAAATTTAAGCATAAAGAAATTCTTTGTTAATATGTTGACTCTAAATAACCTGGAGAGAAGAAGAAGGTGTTTAGTTTACATTAACGTAAAAAATTTTACATCTCCTTCTTCTCCTCAGAATATTCTAAAAAATATTTAAAGAATAAAATTATATCTACACTCACTTCCAAAAGTTAAGCATAAAAATGTAAAATGTGCAAAAAAAATCAACAATTACTGCTTTGATTGACACAAACTTTGGCAGGAAAATAGCATTTATATTTATACATAAAATAAAATAAATAATTATTACAGAAATGAAAACAATAAATTTTTGTAAGTTATCGACAGTGACATACAGGAGATTTAAGCAGAATATTTGTATAAAGTGAAAATAAACAGCATAAAATGAATAAAACAGACATTTACTGGGTATGTGTTCTCCCTTAATCTGTATACAATGTTTATACCTTGGGACCATGCTTTTAATTAGGTGGTGAACCACCGAAGAATTAAGCAAGAGTCATTTTTTGTAGAGCAGTTTCCAGCTCAAAAAGAGTGGCTGGAGGTGGGAAACGTAGATACAGCACGGCCGAGAGCATCCCAAAGATTTTCAATGGGATTAAGGTCGAGTGAATATGCTGACCAGGCCATACGCGCAATCCCTTCCCTCTCCAGGTAGTCATCGACGATGTCAGCTAAATGGGGACGTGCGTTATTGTCCATTAAAACAAAAGTAAGGCCAACTGCTGCATCATAAGATCTCACAATGGGTTCTATTAATTCATTTCGATACCGGACAACCGTCACAGAGCCCCGTTTAAAGATTTGCAAATCGGTACGGTATCCTAATGAAATCCCTGCCCACACCATAATACTTTCGTCTCGGAATGTGTGATGTTCGGTGATGATTTGGGACTCAATTCGTTTTCCTTGTTCACGTCATATCCTTATACGCTTGTCATCTTATTCCAGAGCGAATGTTTACGCATCAGTAAACATGATATTGCCCCTGTCAGACACAGTCCAATTGACATGTTCCCGGCACCACTGTAATCATATCCCTCTTGATTGGACGGATAGATAAACACAAACTCGAGGTACCCGGTGGTATAGTCCACTCATAAGCCCGCCACACACGACAGGATTTTTCCTATGGATTTGTTGGACGTGAACAAGTTGTACCGTGTGTGGGGAAGTTGGACAGGTTCAAGAAATTCAAACAAGGTCTGATTTTTCTTCCAACACAGGAAGTAAGCAATTGCTTCCCGTTGTCGCGTGTCTGTCTCGCAGGGTTGCAAATTATTTCTTGGCGATACTTGGGGAAAATAATATTTGAAATTTCTCATTTACTGAAACTTAGATTCACGTTTTACGAAACGTCACGAACATTAGACCCCTTTTTTAAAAATGTCCATGAAGCAAATATTGCAGGAATTTATTGAAATCTTTAAAGATGAGTCTTGTTTGTGGCAAATAATGAGTGTCGATTACACAAATAAAATAAAAAGAAAGTTAGCTTATGAAAAATTATTGGAAATGTACAAAAAGATAGATGAAAGGTTTCAATTAACGAAGTAAAGGAAAAAATTAATGCCCTCCGTAGAACCTATAAAAGAGAAAAATCAATGAATCGAAAAAAAGTGGTGTAAGCACGGAGGATGCATATGTGTGCCGACTTTATGGTACTTTGAGTATATATAATTTCTGGACGAAACTGCAATTCCACGAATTTGGACACAAGTTTTGTTGAGAATGGGGATGAAATAAGTAAAATAATTTATTTTGTAAAATTATTCTCTAGCTGAATGAATATATATAATTGCACATTTAACGTAAAATTTAACTACGAAATTTTATAATAAGTTTTATCAGAAAACAATATATTTTTAGTTCAGAATGCTTACAAATCTTCAAAATGAACATTTTAAAATTTTAATTTTCTATATTTTTAAATATGAATTAAGTTTAAACAATAATATAAAGGTATTAGTTGAGATTATTCTGTTGTTTTCTGTAAATATTCTTTATGCAATTAAACAATAATAAAATCAGATAATTAAAAATAATAAATTGATTAATAATAACAAAAGAAAATTATTCACCTTTAAGCGAAATTGAAATTAAATGCAATTTCATATATTATTTATCATTTGGTAAATGTTAATTTGTTTCTCTTTTATTTAAAAATCTTTTAAGAAAATATTTGAAATCTAAGAATACTTAAATAATAAATAACAAATTAATAATTGATTTTATATCTACTAATAAATAATAATTAATACTCGATATATATAAACTTTTTGATGTATTAATGGGGCTCTTTAATTAATACCGCTTGTACTTTCATTACTATGGACGATAGTATGTGTCTTTTGTAAAGTAAACTTCGTCCATGAATACATGGATTGTGAAATTATTACCGATATAGAGATGCTAATATTCTTACCTGACAAGAATAGTATTGAAATATTTTATAAATATGTATTATATAAGTTAAATACATAAATAGTAATGAACATTATTAATCTTATGGGAAAAAAATTAAATTACATAAAATCTGAAAATAAATTTCCTGTTTTAGATACAAATTTTCATCCCCTATAAAACATTAATGTAGAGAAAATATAATGAGAAAAAAGAACCTAATGTTATATACAATAAATTATGCAGTTGCTTTTTATAAATCATGAGTAAATACAGGATGACAACTTCATGCTGTTTTCAAAATTGTACTGCTTTTGATTGATTCAATTCATGTCCACCACATTTTATAATAATTTCAATTGCTTAAGAGTGACAAATTGCAAAAGAAAATGGCCACATAAACTTCGAAAAGTACAAAAACTAATTGAGCAAAATAAGCGCACACGGTTGCAAGGATGTTGAACTTTCCTTCGAAAGTCTGCAAAAGGCGCATGGAAGCATTTCATCTTCACGGACGAAAAACTTTTCACGATTGAACAATCCTATAATCGACAAAATGACCATTATTAGTCATCTGATCATCCTGGAACTTCCACAAGAGTGTCGGCAAAAACCACAGTCAGTTATGGTTTGGGGAGACATTTGTAAATCTGGAAAAATTCCTTTGGTTTAAAAGAGGAAGGCTTAAAAATGAACAAGACGATGTACTGCAATGGGATTTTACAGTCGGTTTTACTTCCTTGTGCCCAAAAACATTTTAAAAATAGCATCTGGACACTTTAGCAACATTTTGCTCCGTCTCACAGAGCAAAGGCAACGCAAGACTGGTGTCAAGCAAATCTTCCAGATTTCATACCTGTGGGAATGTGACCACCTATTCACCTGACTTAAATCTAATGGACTAAAGTGTTTGGTCTATTCTGTAATCAAGAGTATGCTCTAAGCCACAACTATGTTTGGAATGTCTAAATGCTACTCTTAAGAAGGAATGGGTTAAATTAACACCTGATGAACTGCTTCCCATTGCAGAAAATTTTACGCGACGTTTAAGGCTCTCGATCGATACCCAAGGGGGCCATATTGAAAATACTTAAAAATTTTGTATCTAAGTAACAATTGACTTAAGTAAAGTTAGTTTTTCGAAAATAAATTATATGTGTTTAGTTTAATACAATATTTTTTGTTAACAGGATAAAGTTGTCACCCTGTAAATAAATCAAATACATCATTTCATATAGAAAATGCTTCATTTTTAAAGTAAGTAACTCTGTTGTTAAATGTTTAACTAAAACTTTCTCAGAATACCGAAATTTATAAAATTATTTAAGTAATTTTGTAAATTTTAACCAAAACATTACTTTAATTCAAATCTGATAAAAGAAACAGGAACTAAAATCAGTGATATTTAAAATACAAAATTACATGAAAAATATATTAGGATTTTTTCTTTGGTCTCTATACGGTATTTTTTAAAAATTTAAATTAAAGGTATCAAACAATAAATAAACATATACGCTGATATACATAAGATCATTTGCACTGATAATTACATGTATACTATATATATATTACTTCCTATTGTATAAAGAAAGATTTCAGCGAAGTTTGGAGCAAAATCATAATGTTAAGCCAAAATGTATACTTTATTGCGAACTTCAAAGTGGACATTACGTACTTAATCCCTGAAAATGCACAGTTCCTGAAGTTCATATCGATATATTTATTTGCTCAAACTATTTTCAATCTATGTATGAATAAATATAATCATAAATATCATATTTAACCCAGAAATTAGATTTTCGTTTTTATGATAAATGCAGAAGATTATTACAATATTGCTTGTGCCCCTGGAATCGGATATTTATATGTGTATGTAATAAATAATGTTTTAAGTAAACAAAACAACATGTAGAAATTTGTTTGAAGGTTTTAAGAAAACGTATGAGAAATTTTAAAACAATATATTTAACAATCAAACTATTTAGAAATGTGTAAAGATTTGAGACTGCTATAAATTACTAATAAAAATTCGAATTTTTATTAAAATTAAAAACATACATAGAAACCAAATATTTCAGCTTTATTTCTATTATCTCAATTTAAAATTGCTAAAAAAATATATATAAATTAAAAACATAAACTGCAAATAAAGAAATGAATTTTTAATTCAATTTCTTTTCTTGAATTTGGACTTTAAATATGCATTATATATGTTAATAATATTTTAGCATTACTATATGTTTAATTTAATCAGTCTTCACAAGTAAAGAATTAAAAATACATAAATGCATTATTTGTTCACCAAAAACAGAATTTTAGAACCATAACATGAAAATTATTTTTCAACAAAGCTTTCAAAAGTATTTAATGAAGATAAGATAAATATTTTGTATAAACTACTTCAAAATATTCAAATGAAACCAAACTTAAAACCAAAAATTTCTTTACCCCTTGTAAGAATCATGACTGGAATAAGTCCTAGTCAATTGTTTACTAAAGGGGTTGCATACGAGAAATTAGTTACCACTAAAATATTGAATAGTTTTTAGCAGAATAGCAGAAATGTGTAACAGTGGGAATAATACTTGAATGTCAAAAATGTTCATTAGTATAACCCAAAATACGAATATTCTATCGCTTGTTTTATTTTTACAATTTCTATTCGAAAATTTACTCTTTCTTAGAACATAGATGTGTAAAAAACTACTTTAAATTTCCTTCTCTCGGAACACATGTACAAAATTTTACAATTTTATGTAATTTTAAATATAGATATAATAATTAATTTTTTGATGAAGCTTTTGATTGCAAAAGCTTTTATTATCTTTTAAGAATGAAAAAAATATTATTTAAATAATTATAAAAGCAGAATTCATGGCATCTTATTATAGATTCAAGCACCTGTTGTGACAACCTGGCCCTGAAAGTGATAGTGTCAACTTAATTTTTAAGCTGGATCCAAGACACCAAACTCCGTCTACTACAAGCAGAGGTATCATTTCTCTTAAAGAATTGCTATCTCGTGAGGAGCCACCAATAGGAAACAGAACAGACCTTTGAATAAGTTGAGAATAGACATCCAAAGGGTAGCAAACTATCATCCCCTAAAGAGAATCCTCAAGCAGGTCTCAGTGGCCATAAATTGAAGACTACCACATTTTTCTGACAATTTCTAATTTAATTCCATACAAATATGGCATTTTATCCTTTTGCAACTTATCTGTGGACTGTAAAATATGCACGCTTCAATTTAAAAGGAAATTTATTAACTAATGCGATCATAGAGCGTAAAACCATAATTCAATATGTCACATAACTTTCAAAATTATTATAATATTGTCCCGTGTTTGATGTATAAAATTAAAAAAGAATCATAGCAAATAATCTTACAAATTTAAAAATCCTTTAAAAATTCTAATAAGTTTTAAAGACCAAAATACTCGAAAAGAAATGAAAAAAACAAAGCTTACTATAAAATGCCTAGCAATTATTTCAAACTAGCATAACATTCCTAATGAGTACCAATAAGAAAAGAAGAGCAATTATATGCACGGATGAAAAATTTGCTTTCTATGATAATTCGAATCCGATAAATGAATTATTGCTGATTGTAAATATCTTTTATTAATCACCAAAACAGTGTATAATATTATAAAATAATAATCTACTGAATTATATATTCAAGGCGAATTTGGATATAAAAAAGTAAAGAAATTGTTTTTTATGAAATTAAATATAATTAATTTGAAATTTTTTCACATTTAATGAAATATATTTTAAATACAGTTTTAATCAATTTTATGAATCTTCAAAATGAAACACTTTCTACAGAAATTATTTTATAAAAAATTAATAAACTGTATAAATACAAAATAAATAAGTTTGAATTAAAAACAAAAATTGCTTATTGCAAAATAGTAATATTTCATTGAAAAAAGTTTTGTTTAAATTTCTAGATTTTGTTTGATATGTTTAAATGGAAGTAAAAAATAATTTTTATCAAGAACCTTTTAAGTTTACATAAAATTGTCCTATAAAAGTGCATAATAAAAAACAAAATCTATCTAATATAATTGTAAAAACTGTTTCCCTTTGAAGATTACATGACGAAAGTATATATTAAATATATGTGCAATAAATAATAATTTAAATCGTTTAATAGAATAAACGAAACACGTGACAGAAAACACTATTATTGAAACACATAGATAAATAATTTATAACATTACCTGAATTTCATAAATAAGATGATATTCATTAATTAGAAAATGTGCAGACATCTGAATCTTAAATGGCACAAAAGACTCAGTGTATGCACATTCTCTAAATATAAAAATTCTGCAGAAACTTATAAGAAATATACACTTAAATTTTCTATACAAACTAACGAATATGTATGCAAAAAAATATTTTTTAACAAAAAACTTTAAAGCGTATATAAAATTGTTCTATAACCATGCATTATATAAAAATGAAAATTAACTAATATTATTGAGAAGACATTGTTCATGTTTAATGATCACAGATTCTCACTTAAATTTTCTGTAGTAAGTTAATTTATCTGTAATAATTAACATTTATCTGCATAATTAATTTATTTATTAGAACAAACTAAACATGTGACAGAAAGCACAAATATTGCAATTTGTATAAATATTTTATAACATTAATTTAAATTCATCAATAAGGTGCTATTCAATATTGAAAAGTTGCGCAAACTTCTGCATCTTAAATTATAAATTATACAAAAAAATTCAGTAAACGCATTTCCTCTACATATCTAAATTTAACAGAAACACATAAGAAATTTTCACATAAATTTTCTACACAAATTAAGGATATATAAGCAAATAAAACAAGTTTTTTAACTAGAACCCGTAAAACTTGCATAAGATTGTCGTAGAAATAAAAACAAAAATTATCTAATATTATTAAGAAACAATTTTTTTCTTTTATTACAGGACAAATGTAATTATTAAATATGTATACAAAATAATCAATAATTTAATTAATTTAATAGAAAAATGAAACATGTCATAAAAACACTATTATTGAAATTTGTATAAATAATTTATAACGTTACCTTAAATTCATGAATAAGATGGTACTTAATAATCAGAAGATATGCAGACCTCTACCTTACAAATTAAATTACTCAAAAGCTTCACTGTATGCACATCTTCTAAATATGCAAATTAGGAAGAGTCTTTTAAGAAGCATGCAATTAAATTTTCTACACAAACTAACAAACCTATATTTAAATAAAATAATTAACAAGAGCATTTAAAGCTGACATAAAATTATTTTATAAATATGCCTAAGTTAAAAATAAAAATAAATAAGTAATATGATTAAGAAACAATTGCTTAATGCTAAGAATTTATGGGAAAAACGTAATTGTCATATTTATCTGCAATAAATAATAATTTAAATGAACATTAAGTTTTCAATATTTATGGGTGCTATGTGTGAATTATAGTATTTAACTATACCATTTCATGAAAACCATTTTTTCTCAATTTTTTAATCGTTTGCACTGATTACCTCCATGGTATAGGTCTCTTTTATTATAATTTAATCAGTATAAAACTACACTTTCAAAAATATGTTATTTTTATGCAGCTTTCTTTTTTTGAGGAAATTACACAAATGAAAATGTTGTTTGACATAATGTTTTATTTAAACTATGATGTTTAATTGTTTCTTATAGGGGTTACTAATGTTTTTTTAGTCACTTGGCTTTATTAACCTTGAGGTAAAAAGTTAAACTTGTGTTTCAACATCTTCATAGGTTGATATTTCTCGTAAATGGAAAGACCCGCATAAACTCTCTTCAGAACAACTGTCTGAAAATCTAGTTGTTCATTTGTAATTATGGTATCAACGAAAAATTATTATCGTTATGTTTTAATGCTCTTAATATTTCAGAAAAGAGTTCCAAGGGGTGGTAAAATATTTAATTAAAAATAAAAATATAACAAAATATAAATTGAGTTAGTTTTATGTATTTACAAAACTGACATCACAATGCGAAAAATAAGAAAATTTTAAAATAGTATTCAATTCAAAAGTAAACCTTCAATAATAAAATATCATGTAAAATGTCAATATTTTAAAATAAATATGTAAAATAATTAAAAAATCATTTAAATATAATAAATAAATATTGTTAATATTTAATTAAATTTATTGATTCTGTATCATGTTCAATAATTATCTACCAGATACAATTCAGGCTGACTATTTAAGCAGGACTCTAAAATTTTCCGTTTCATAATGGTTGTGTAATATTAATTTTCATAAAAATTCAAATGAAATAGGAAATAAAATACTAAAAATTATGTACTTGTTATTTATATGTATTGCTCGTTATAAATATTTAATATAGAATTTTAAAAAAGGAAATGCTCATTATATTTTTAATTTAGACATGTTTTTTATATAATTTTTCTATCGATTAGTATGAATTAAAACTGTTATGCTTACATATTTTAAGATAATTATAAAAAATGTTAATGAAACTAACTTTCATGAAAAAATTAAAACTTGCTACCATGCACAGTTTATATACTTGTAAGAATGACTCTAACAAAAACGTTGGGAATTTTCTTCTGATATCCTTCTTGTGATCTCTTCATAATGTGGGGTTTCTTTTTGAGGTAACAAATGATGCATCATGCAGCATCTTGTGATGAAGTAGGGGATGTTCAATTTATCAAAAAATTCAAAGTGACCCATCTCCTAAATTGTTAAAAAAATACACAAGTAAGTCTTAACTTATGGCAGTATCTTGAAGTAAAGTGGGTAAAGGCCACTAAGAAATACTTGAAAGTTCACTATCACTCCCGTAACCACAAAATACGCAAGTAAATCGTTCTTCAAAAGTAGTTAGGATTGTATTGTACAAATTGATTTTCAGTCTCCTAAGAATGAATCAAAGATAAAGTCGGAAATGTCATATTGTTCTGTAGCAGGCCAAAAATAAAAGATTTTCACAGTAAAGGAAAAATATTAGAAATCCTTGTAAAACTATCATAAACATTACATGCAAATCATCAATATTTATATACCTGTAAGGATGACTCTAACAGAAAACACATCGAGAGAGAGAGAGAGAGAAAAATTGTCTTACTATATTCTTCTTGTGATCCCTTCATAACGTTAAGATTACTTTTGTAGTTACACATGATGGTATATGCAGCATCTTGAAGTAAAGCAGGCGATGGTTACCTTAATGAAAGCTTCATAGGTAATCCATCACCAGCTTTACTACAAAATTGCAAGTAAATCTTCTGGCCTAATTTGTAGGATAATCAGTAATATTTGATGCCATGGTAGTATCCTAAAGTAAAATGGATTACGTGCACTTTAATGAATTGTTCAAAGTGCACTATCACTCACTTAACAACGACAGACAATAAAATGTAAATCTGTTTACATGAGTAGCTGGGACTGTATTGCAGAATTTTATTCAAGTTTGCTCTGGCTAAATCAAAGATAAAATTGGAAATGACACATGGTTCTGTATTACATAAAAAATAAAGCATATTCAAGGATGACAAGGCAAACAAATATTATAAAATTGTAATAAACTCTAAGCACAAATGATACCCTTAATACAAAATTCAAATGTATGCATAAAACATCGCAGTTTTAACAGTAATTGGAAACTTAAGTCGAAAGATTAAATCATTAATAATTTTCCTGTTGCAAAATTCAAGATAAATATTTTACTCATTAAATAATTTCAAATTTTTGTTTTACATTTTGCTTGCCATTTGCATTAAAAATTCATTTCAAGTAAATTTTCAGACAAATTACATAATAATTTTAGGTATTCTTTATTAAGGTTTAATCATTTTACATTATGAAATGAAATGCATTTAATAGCAAAGTTTTTTTTAAACTATAATCGATAAATATACTAAAAAAGATTTATAGTTTCGTAACTTGCTATGATTTAAGAAGCTTACTTCTTGAAAATTGAAGTAAGAAAAATAAAATTTCTTAAAATAAATTTCAAAATGAATTATGTAAAATAAATATAAAAAAAGTCATGAGTAAGCTTCAGTCTCCCAAGCCAAATTTAACAAAATCTCAAAAACTAAATTGTCTTTAAGTATTTCTGTTGATGACTTATAATTGGTCGTTTTAGTTTCTTCCTGGATATAAGATTGGAAACATCAAACAGTACTAAACTCCTACGAATGTGAATACCAATTAAAGTTTTCCATTGGGAAAAGAAATTCAGATTTCATTTCAATATAGCAATCAAATAACATTTATTTGTGTGAAATATTTTTTTATCAATTTAATTCATATATATATAATACAAATTTAATTAATAATTAATTTAAAATTAATTTTTAAAATCGAGTATTGGACATTTTAACAATTCTCTCTCTCATACCTTTCGTCAAACTTATGAGCAGAACCGTTAAAATGACTTTTAATTGACTTTATTCATGAAAAAAGATACACTCACACGCCCATACACACACACACATTTTTAAATGAAAGTAGCAACCTGAAAAATTTTCAGACGTTTAAGACGACAATATAATCAGTAAAAGATAACTATAGCATGATTTAATATTAGCCCATAAGGGGAAAAATTCTTGAATGAATTAGTCATTGCCTACGACTTCAAAATTTTCAAACATGAATCATACTTGATATTTTTTTAATATATTTTAGAATAATACCACTGAAATTAAAGGGCAAATGTTTTGAATATTTTATACTGTTACTTGAAATTATGGCTTGCAATACAACACCAAACATACAATCAAATAATATTTAGATTAATAATTTAAAACCATTACTCATATTGCTCTAATCCTAATATTAAATAAATAACTAAGCGAAGTAAAAAACGTATTTAAAGTTAACTCTTAAAGTATATGCTTTTGACACATTGCACTATAAAGACAATGGAAATTCAGGACATTAAAAAAAAAGAAGACTATAACTGATCAGTAACAGTATACTCCCGAATATATACAGTATCTATGAACTACTAATTCCTTTAAAACCATGCTTATGTTATTTTATTTTGAAACATGCGTATAATTCATATTTTTATAATTCTCAGTATAAACACTAATAAAACTGAAGCGAGAATTATTTATTTTTCAATTCAGTAAAATTATACACTCTAGTCACAGCGAAATGCATTTAAATACCAATTACATTAATGAATAAAAGTCAATTACTTTTAAATTTAAACTTGTATTAACGATTAAATTTAATTTATCTTAAAATGTAAAAAATAATCAAAAAAATTCTTTCTGTAATTTGCGTTTGAGAAAGCAAAGTATCCTATGATTTGTAATAAAATCCATTATTCGATGCAATAAAACACCCTGAAGAGACGCGAAAGATTTCCCTTTTGTTTATAAAATAAAAAGGGAAAATCTTGCACATCAATCCAGAATATTCAAAAGATAAATGTAACTTACCTTTCAGAAATTGCTATCATTATTCTTCAACAGCAAGATATCAATTTTTCTTTTCGATTATCAACATGCATATTTGTTCTGTATATATATATATATATATATATATATATATATATATATATATATATATATATATATATATATTTGATAAATTTCCATACTACCTATCTACCAAAACACGAACAAGTTGCCTCAAAAGGCAATATGCGGCTTAAAGCAAAATAATTTTAGTAGCCCTAAAATAGTGAAATCAGGCCAATATCATTTTTTACCATAATTATTTTCAAAATTCTTATTTATTGAAACAATTAATTTTTGACTTAAGCAGGGAATTTAATTTTTGAATGAAAAATGTTTGAAGATTTTATAGTCTCCTATTTATTATATATTTTATAAAATTAATTCAGTTTTAATAACGCTCATACACATTATTTTACCTAAATTATTATGATTCATACGCTGTAATGAGGTTTGGTTAAGTTTAAAAATTCCATTTGCAGTATAAATAATTTTCAAGTAATATTCCTGACAAATTACATAATAATTTCAAATATTCTCTGTTAAGTTTTATTCATTGTACATTATCAAATGAAATACATGCAATAGCAAAGGTTTTTAAAATATAATCAATAATATAGTAAAAATGATTTGAATTAGTAACTTCCTAAAATTTAAGAAGCTTACTCATTGAAACTTGAAGTAAGAAAATGGAAATTTTTGAAAATAAATTGCAAATGAAATTATGGAAAATAAATATAAAAAACTAATAAGAAACTTCCGTCTCCCAATCCAAATCAAAGAAAATCTTAAAATATAAACTTTTATTTAGTAAATCGATTGATCGTGTATTATGGTTTATTTTAATTTTTTCGTGGATACACGCATACATTTAAGCGTATATCAAACTATATTAAAATGCTAAGAAAGTGAATACCAAATAAAGTTTTCCATTGGTAAAAGAAATTCAGAATCCATTTCAACATAACAATAAAAAAAATTTATTTGCGCGGATTTTCATATACTTCATATATATATATATATATATATATATATATATATATATATATATATATATATATATATATATATATATATATATATATATATATATATACACGATTTATGTATAGTACAAACATTTATAAAAGCATTAAAATAGAAAAAATTTAATCCAAATTCGAGCTATTCATTCGACATACATTTACGGTTCTGTTAAACACTTTATTGCTTTATTGCTAAAATAATTATAATTGAGAGAATGTATATAAAAAGATGATATTTCGACTTGTGCGTGCGTACGTACGTGTGTGTGATAAAAACAAATTTAAATACTTGACATATCTCATGCTCTTAAAAATGTTTTAAATATTTTTATTAGATTTTGCATCATTATTATTTTTTGCATTTACTATTATTAAAATTATATAGTAAATATGACTTATAATAGGGTTTGTCAGAAAAATTAAGGCATAAAACTATCGAATTATAGAAAATTTTTATATTAAATGTAAAAATTTTATGATATGATCACACACATGAAATTATATTCATCATTTAATACACACTTAAAAATTTAAAACATGTTTTATAAAACAGTGACTTTTAATTATATTTTTATTTGTTATAAGCATTTATCTTTAAAATTTTAACACGAAAAAAAAATTTATTTTTAAACAACAGTCTTAGTTAGGAAAAATTAGTTTTGATTTAAAAATATACAATACTATTGCGATATATTATGAAAAGGTAATAATTTTAATATATGTTGAAATGTATGAAAAAGAGACTTAAGAGAAGTCAGCATTATTCAGAATTTTAGAAAAGGCATGTAGGAGAGATAAAAGATGTTGATAGGTATGGTTTACCTGTTTTTAAATGAATTCATTTTTATGAATTCCAAAACTGAAGGAAAACATTCTGATCTCATGTATTGCATGTGGTAAACTCATTGAAACAGGAAATCAATTACTGATGTTGGCGCTTTTTTCAGCAAATCTCATTCTATCACTCCGTAACAATAAGAACATCTTGCAAACAGAATATATATATAAATGCAAGATTAGAAGTATCTTAAGAGAAAATTAAAAAATACAATAATAAATAAAAACATTTATTTTTAGCAATACATTCAGCTCAAAAGCAGCTAAAATAGAATTATTAAGATATAATTAATTGTATATTTTATAAAATTAATAATCAAATATTATAGATTGAGAATAATGCATTTAAAATACAATGAAAATACCAAATGGAGAATAATAATATTTTCATAAAGTTAAATATTAGATGGAGGATAATACATTGAAAATACCAAATGGAAAACAATAAAAATACGAAATATAGTAAATAGTTGGAAAAATGTTCAAAATATATCTTAAAATTTCAAAGAAAATAGAAAACAATACATTGAAAATACGAAATGTAGTAAATAGTTGGAAAAATATTTAATATATATTAAATATATATAATATTTAATATATATTTTAAAATTTCAAATAAAAATATAAAATGCAATGAAGTACCAACATGGCCAGCTTCATCTCAGGGGATGTTGGCCACATTGGCACAAAGTATAGCATTTCTGCACTGGCTCAAGACATTGTCTAAAAAAGAAGCCAGTACACCACAAAGCCACACCAAAAGTTCAAACCAAAATATCAAGCCAGAGTAAAAGAAGTAAAATTTAATCTAAAATATATTAAGCTAAAATACAATGCTGCCAAAATACATTTAATTTATAATAATCAAATTAAAACTAGATCCAAATCCATATCCAAATACAAGTCCAAATCTGCAAGAACCACACCAAATACTATATGTAAGCCAAATAAATACATAAATTAACGCCTAAGTGTAAACCTTATTGGCATTTCAAGCTTCTTATAAGACCTTCAAAGCTTGGGTGACCTTCTGTAGTATATAACTACGCTTTACTTCACTCTTATATGCAATGTTCTACTAGCCAAATAGTGCTTAATAAATTTAATTGGAATGTTATTATGAGTTAGAATATTTTCTAGTCTATTTATTTGTTTATTGATATTGTTTAAATTATTACTTACATTATATATTCTATTAAGTTGATTAAAAATATTTTTATAAATTTTAATTGAAATATTTGAATTCCAGAAAATTAGTTAATTAACTTTGAAATTAAAATTATAAGTTTTATCATTTATGTAAGTATATGTATGGTTATTTTTATCGTAATTAAAATATCTAAAAATTCAGTTTTTAAGTTATCGTTATTAGTTTTAATTAGTTTTAATTACTCAGGATACATATTATTGTGAATTTTATCAAATTCTAAGCAATTAAAAATTATAAAATCATCAATATATCTGTAAGCAAAGGACATTTGATAACAAAAGATTTTTCATAGTAGTTAAAAATAGATTTGCTAGTAGACTTGAAAATTTGGATCCCTGAGGAATGCCGTTAACTTCAAGTAAATCTTTTCTCCATAAGCAATATAATTATTATAAATGCAAAATAAACTAAGGACTTTCAAAAACTTTATATCGATACCCAATATTGAATTAAAATCGTAAAAATAAAACATAATAACATCAAAAAGTTTTTCTAGTGGAAAGCTATAGTGAATAAGTCTTTAAATCATAAGAGGAAACAACATTAATTTTATGGGCAGAAATAAATTCAATAATACGTTTATTATTCATAATTATCCATATGTTATTTGAATTACTAATGTTATTTAAAATTATATTTAAATAATAAGAAAATAAATTACCAAATTTGTCTGCACAAGCGCTGCCTCAACATGTAATAAACCGAAATTTAATAGGGTTTTTATGGAACTTCGGATAAACAGTAATATATTGAATTTTAAAATTTATATTTTTAATTTTAAGTTTTTTAGCGAAGGCAATAATTATTTTAAATATTGTTGTTTTGTTTGAATTAACAATTTTGTAGGTAAATTAATTAGATATTTTTTTCATTTAGTAATTGGCAGTAAAATATTTACATAAAACTTTTTGGTAATTTCAATGTATTATTCTCCATCGAACATTTAGTTATTAATTTTATAAAATATACTATTAATTGTATATATATATATATATATATATATATATATATATATATATATATATATATATATATATATATAAACATACACTTGAAATTATATTAATAATTTAATACACATTTATAAATATAAAACATGCTTAATAATACATATACTTACATACATACATATATATATATATATATATATATATATATATATATATATATATATATATATATATATATATATATATATATATATATATATATATATATATAATACATAAAGTCTAAAAATTTATAAAAATATAAATTAACTTTATTAGTAAATATTCCGTTTCATGTTAATTAACAGAATAGTTTAAGCAAAACATTTTATTGAAGAATTGAAAATTTTTAATTTTACCGGAAAAGTATTTTTTAATAAAGAGCAAGCATAAAATTATTTTAATAATTTAAAACCCACATAGCGAATTATAACATGTTATATAAAAGCTTAAATTTAAATTTCTTTTATGTCTTCATTTTCAAAAGTTTAACATAAAGAAGAAAAACGCAATTTTTTAAGAGCAGTCTTAATTACAAAAAATGCATTTTGTTATGAAGAGACTATTGTAATATCTTATGGAAAAGGCAATAAATGTTACACATTGACAAAAATGAACAAAAAAGAGTTTTACGAGAAGTCAGCTTTGTGCATAACTTAAGGAGAACCATGTAAGAAGACATAAAAATTATTTAAAGGAATGATCTAACTTTTTTTGAATAAATTCATTCTTATTTTGTACTCTGGGAACCTAAATACGCTGACAAAAAGAAGGTGACAAATTTACATTAAAGTCAAAAATTTTTCACCTCCTTCCATTCCTCAGAAAATTCAAAGCAATATTTAAAAAATAAAATTTATATATAAAAGCGTAAATTTTAATTTCATTTTTATGTATCCTCATCTTAAAAAGTTTAACAGGAAGAAGAAAAATTATATTTTTTAAAAGCAATCTTAATTACAAAGAATGTGTTTTGCTATTAAGAGACTATTGTGATATCTTATGGAAAAGGTAATAAATGTTACATATCGACGGAAATGAGCAAAAAAAAAAGACTAACGAGGAAACAGCATTGTGCATAACTTCAGGAGAAACATGTAAGGTGACATAAAAATTTCTTAAAGCTATGGTTGACATTTTTTTAAATAAATTCATTTTAATAACTTCCAAAAACGAATGGAAAATATTTGTTCTTTGCTGCTGCATTACATGTTGTAAACGCATTGAAACACGAAATCAATTACGGATGTTGCCGCTTTTTACAGCTCTCATTATACTATCACTTTATGACAATTAGAATGTCTTTACAAACAGTTTCATGAAGAATTAGGACCTCTACATAAGATTTATATATTGTTTCTGTAGGCTAATATAATCTAAGATCAAACAAAATAAATATGCTTCTTACACTGCAGCTATTGTTAGTTATGTTTAAATTTGTCATTACTTTATTCTTAAGGCAATATAGTAATGCACTGCTCTATCAAGTACTATGAATTAGTATTCCATTTTCCTATATTTTTGGATGATCACGATTAATTTTAATTTGGACAGAGTTATGTTCAATGATAAGTAAGACCTTGACTGCAGGTGTTGAGCGTGAAAGAGCTTAGTAATGGTAAATCATGTATAATCTACTCCAGATTACATATGTTCACGCATTGTGAACTGTGTAAATGTCATGGATTGTATGTAGGGATTTAGTTATAATATCACATCATCTTGCATTTTTTTTTAAAAATTAGTTACAAATATGAGGTATCACTATAGATTCCTTGAAAGTAATAACATTTTTCATTGAAGTAGTTCTTTTTATTTCCAGCCCCATGGATGATAGTAGCGTTTTTTGTAAAGCAATCTTCGTCGATGAATATATATATTTACTGTATATGGTTTGTTTATATAAAGATAATAAAACTCATACCGAACATGAATATTATTCAATATTTTTGGAAGTGGGTATAATAAGTTAAATGTATAAGTAGTAATTGCAGTTATGAATGAAATGGAAAAAATTAAATTTAAATACAAAAAATCTGAAATTTATTTCGAGATTTTTGACTTAAATTTTTATTTATTTTCTTAAATTCTTTATGTATTTTTGATACAAGGATATATAAAAGTTTCATTCACATTTTAACATTAATGTAGACAAAATATAAAAAGAAAACTGAACCCAATATTACATATAATAAATTATGTGCTGTTGCATTTTAAAAAAATAAATAAATAATTTAAATTAAGTGTATCATATCATTTTAATTACATCCTTTTAAAAATAAAAAATCCAGTAGATAAATTTTTCATTATTATTTCTAAAAATATCTAGTAAATTATAAAATGGCTCAACTAATTTGCAAATATATTCAAAGTATAATTTTAATGTAAATCTGATAAGAAAAACTGAAACTGAATCTATTGTTACATGAAATGCATAAAAATTTTTCTTACATTCTCATTTCTTCTAATTAATAATTAAAATAATGCATTTTACATAGTTTTAATTAAAAGGTATCAATGCAGTATATAATCACATACTGATGTACGTAAGATCATATGCATTTATAATTATAAATATATACATACTTACATATATATATATATATATATACATATATATATATATATATATATATATATATATATATATATATATATATATATATATATATATATATATATATATATATATATATATATATATATATATATATATATATTTAATCCCGAATATGCAGATTTCCGGATGTTTAATGTTTATATTGTTAAAATTATTTGTACAAACTGAATTTTATGATGTATCTATCTATCAATAAATATATCTAAATTTAAAATATTTATTTATTGTATATAACTACAAATTAAATTTTTGATCATAACGTTCTTTAGGATATATGTAAAGTACACAAGATTATATTTTTAATCATTTAACAATTTGCTTTATAAATACAAATACATGAATTTTACGAAATATTCATTACAAAATATAATTTAAAAGAGATATTAAAAGAAAATAATATTTTATGTATATAAACAAATTAATTTGAATTTCTTTTAGTTTAAAGTAAATAAACTGAATTTCAATGCATGTTTACAGCATTGCTTGCAGCAACAAAATTGTATACATTAATGTTGCTTGGTAAATAAAGTTCTAAGTAAAATTATATCGACATTTTTTTCTAGAATTTATCTCTTTTTAAGGAGGTAAGAAGATATATATTATGTGGAAGAAACAATAGTTTAAAATAAGCTAATCCAAAATGTATAGTGTGATTTGCAGTCTACGCAATAATTCATTAATAGAATTCCGATTTTTTTATTAAAATAAAAAACATACTAGAGTAAAAAATTAATGTTTACATTTTTTTTATTATCTCAATTTAAAATCGCTAAAAAATACTAAAAATGTGTAAATTAAAAAAATAAATTCCAATTTAAAAGAAATATAATCTTAATTAAATTTTTTTTCCTGAATTTAGACATTTATCATTCTATCAATATTTTAAAATTATATTTATGGAAAAATTTTAAAAATTCATATTCGCATAAATTATTCAAACTTAATATTATATTTTATAATATTTATGGTCATATTATGATGCTCATTTTTATAAAAATGTGAATAATTTTTAAGTATTATAAATTTTGAATGAATATTTAGGCGACAGAGAACTATTAAATCAACTCATTACCACACGCAATTAATATAAAGCAACTGCCTATGTGACTTGGTTATTCAAATACTTAAAAAATGGCTATGTTCTTGGATTCAAATATCAAGTTCCTCATTTCAATTAAAACTGAAATTTTATATTTATAATTTTCGTCACTGTTCGCGTAAAAATTAAATAACTCATCTCTTAACATGCGAATTTCATATTTGTCGAATGTTCTGAAAGCATATAAAATTTGAATCGAAAGTTATATATATATATATATATATATATATATATATATATATATATATATATATATATATATATATATATATACATAAGATTTATGTATAGTACAAAGATTTATAAAAGCATTAAAATAGAAAAAACGTAATCCAAATTCGAGCTATTCATTCGACATACATTTACGATTCTGTTAAACACTTTATAGTTAAATAATTATAATTGAGGGAATGTATATAAAAAGATGATATTTCGACTTGTGCGTTCGTGCGTGCGTGTGTGTGTGTGATAAAAACAAATTTAAATACTTGACATATCTCATGCTCTTAAAAATGTTTAAAATATTTTTATTAGATTTTGCATCATTATTATTTTTTGCATTTACTATTATTAAAATTATATATGAGCACTGTTATTTATATATTTATTGAACAAAGGACTTACAATAACATTTTAATTTTTGTTATAAATGTTTTCATACCCCTTAATTTATTTAATCCAATTATGAGTAACATTTTCTTCTTTTCTTATCACCTTTAAATTTACTTTGACAAGGCTTTCATTCCATCTGCATACGGTGTTAAAGGCTATATCCTGAGGGAAAGTATGTAATGCACAAATTAATTAAGATTTCAAATCAGTGCATCACATACTTAGCCACAGAATTAGCTTAAAAATCATAAACAATATCGCTAAATTTTAAAAGTTCACATCTTGAGTTAATAGACATTATATATGGCAAAAATGAATATAACATATTGTTTTGATATTTAGGCTAAATATAAAGACCTGCGGAAAGTCTCTTTAGAAAAGCGGTCTGAAAAACTGGTTGTTCGTTTGTAAGAAAGTTATCAACAAAAATCCTGCAGATAAAGTCTTCATGAAGATAAAAGATTTTAATTCTCCTTATGTAGGCTGATAAAAAAAGTTAAATTTTTAAACATAAACAGAACATTCGAAACGTGCAAATTTCGTAGCACATCGGTTTAGCAATGAACTGAGCTTCAACATAAAAAAGTTTAATGTTTTTATGCTGAATCTTAATTCCATTCAAAGCAAAATAAAAAGTAATATACTTTTGAGAAATTTATATATTCTGCAAATTATAAATTGCTTTGAACAGATATTTTCATAACAAAATTTTACATTATCATTATATTTTAATATTGTTATTATTTTAGTAAAGATTTCTAAGGGGTGGTAAAGCATTTAATTAAAAGTTAAAATATAAATTGAGATTTATGTGTATTTCCGAATGGACATCACAAAGCGAACAACATAAAACTTTCTAAATAGTATTCAAGTCAAAAGAAAACCTTCAATAATCCTCAAATATCATACAAAATGTCAATATTTTGAAATAAATATTTAAAATAATAAAAAAAGCATTTAAATATAATAAATAAAAATTTTTAATATTTAAAAAAATTATTGATTCTTTACCCTGTTTAATAATTATCAACCAGAAATATTTCTGGCTGACTATTTTAGCAGGGCTCTAATAATTATCCGCTTCATAAGTGCCAGAATGATGATTTTGCCAAATTTTTATGCCATATTTATGCCAAATTTATTTCTAAGATTACACATCCTATAAATTTCGACTCATTGAAAACATAACATCTAAGGAAAAATGAGAGTTATAGTAACAAAGAAGAGAAGAATCGGCTTTAACATACTCGTGTTACAATAACCAAAAGTATGTACCACAGCATTAAATTAAAAAAAAACGACCAATCTTTTATTTTTCATGGGTAGTTTATTCTACTTCTCTATGTATATAATTTTAAACCTTTTTACCACCTTATTCATTAGTGAAGCTTACAATTCCTTAGATTCTCCATACAATTTTGATAAAAATCCGGGTCTGGTGAATAAGTAAGTAACAATACATTCTCAATGATAATGACTTTGACCTAATGATGGTAATGATTTAAAGATAATTTACTTATGACTTTGTCCATTAGTTTCAAAATCCTAGAAGATGTAATCGAAGTAAGTTCAGTATCAGATATAACTTCATTTTCAGCTATTATTTTTCATTATTGAGCTTCTTTTATATCACATTTGAAATATGCAAAGCCTCATTTTACGACAAATGCTGTTGTCGAATAACACCGGGACAATGGTAGCATGACACAATCAAGTGATAATATCCAAATTTAGTTCACTTTTTCTGTAGGTTGAAAGAAAATACAATATTAAATAGAAAAAAAGAATACTCGAAGAACTGAAGGAGCCAGAATTTTCCGTTAAAATGAGTTTTGCAAAATACTGACAGGAAAACTTTGCGATATCATCATATTTTTTAAATTTTAATCTTATACACACTTAGGGTCATTCGATGTGTTTTGCATGCTTAAAAAATTAAATTATGACGGAAAAAGATAGCAGAGAACAAAAAACAATACAACTAAAAATATTTATAAAGAAATTTATTCTCTCATAGTTGCGAATTTGAAAAATTCGTATTATAAAATAAATTATAATGGCAATCCTTTTTAGATGGCATTCATATTAGTAATTTCTAAAGAAATGTATATTGGTATGGTGCTAAAAATTAATATTTTAATTGAAATTAAGGTTTAATAAATATTTTATTGGGTCTTTTAATTAGTCTTTCAATATTTTAATAGCCCTTACTTAAGTGCAAAACATGCATGAAAATTTTCTTCCATAATTAGTATGGTCATGAGTAATATTTGTTGCTAGATGCAGTATCCTAAAGTAAAATTGCTGATAGGACCTTTAATGAGCGTATCAAAAAGTAATCTATTACTTATTTATGAAAAAATATGCTAATAAATCTTCCTGCATGTATAGTTGGGATTGTATTCTCTACATTGATTTTAAGTCTACAATAAATGAATTGCTACAATAAATGAAATAAAATACTAAAATTATGTATTTGTTATTTATAGGTATTTCTCATGACAAAGTTTTATTATAGAATTTTAAAAAGTGAACAGTTCATTATTTTTTAATTTAGACCTGCTATAAATATAATTTTTATATCGATTAGTACGAATTACAACTGTTATGCTTACATATTTTTTAGACAAATGTTAAAAATTATTAATAAAAACTAACTTTCATTATTAATAATTATTAATAAAAATTGACTTTCATAAAAAGAAGCAATACATATAACCATGCACAGCTTATACACTTATGAGGATGACTCTAATAAAAACGTAGGCAATTTTCTTCTGGTATCCTTCTTGTGATCTCTTCCTAATGTGGGGTTTCTTTTTGAGGTAACAAATGATGCATCATGCAGAATCTTGTGATGAAGTAGGGGATATTCACTTCATTAAAAAATTCAAATTGACACATCTCCTAAATTGCTAAAAAATACACAAGTAAGTCATAACTTTTGGCAGTATCTTGAAGTAAAGTGGGTAACGGGCACTTTAAGAATTACTTAAAAGTTCACAATCACTCACCTAACCACAAAATACGCAGGTAAATCTTCCTTCAAAAGTAGATAGGACTGTATTGTACAATTTGATTTTCAGTCTCCTAAGAATGAATCATAAAGTCGAAAATGTCATATTGTTCTGTAGAAGGCAAAAAATAAAAGGTTTTTACAGTAAAGGAAAAATATTAGCAATACTTGTAAAACTGTCATAAACATTACATACAAATTATCAATAATTATGTACCTGTAAGGATGACTCTACCATAAAACACATCGAGAGAGAGGGAATGAGAGAGAAATTGTCTTACTATATTCTTCTCGTGATCCCTCAATAACGTGGAATTTACTTTTGTAGTAACACATTATGTATATGCAGCATCTTGAAGTAAAGCAGGCGATGGTTACCTTAATGAAAACTTCATAGGTAATCTATCACCAACTTAACTACAAAATTGCAAGTAAATCTTCTGGCATAATTAGTAAAATAATAACTAATATTTGATGTCATGGTAGTATCCTAAAGTAAAATAGATTACGTGCACTTTAATGAATTCTTCAAAGTTCACTCTCACTCACTTAAAAACGAAAGACATTAAAATTTTAATCATCTTACATGAATAGCTGGTATTGTATTGCAGAACTTATTCCAAGTTTGCTCTGGCCAAATCATAGGTAAAATCGAAAATGACACATTGTTATGTATTAGATTAAAAGTAAAGCATATTCACAATTAGGAAGAAAGGGCTAACAAACATTATAAAATTATAATAAATTTTAAACACAAATGATAGTCTTAATATAAAGTTCAAATGATCTCAGTTTTACATCTCAGTTTCAACAGTACATGAAAATTATATTTTCAATACTTAAAAGTTCACTATGACTCACCTAACCACAAATTACGCTAGTAAATCTTCCTTCAGAAGTAGTCAGGATTGTGTTGTAAAACTAGACGTTAAGTCTCCAATAAATGAATTATAGAGTAATTCGGAAATGTCATATTGTTGTTTAGCATACTGAAAATAAGAGGTATTAACAGTTAAGGAAAAAACATTAGCAATACTTCTAAAACTGTCATAAAAATTACATACAAATCATCAATTATTATATACCAGTAAGGATGACTCTACCAGAAAACACATCAAGAGAGAGAGAAAATGAGAAAAAAATTGACTTACTATATTCTTCACGTGATCACTTCATAACGTAAAAATTACATTTGTAGTAACATATGATGGTATATGCAGCATCTTGAAGTAAAGCAGGAGATGGTTACCTCAATGAAAGCTTCATAGGTAATATATCACCAACTTAACTACAAAATTGCAAGTGTTGTTGTTGCTGATCCCTGTTGTCTAGCAGCGCTAGACCAAGTCTATGATATCGTATACTCTCAGGAAATCAATGACGAATAATGGTCGCTCCAGAAGATCTTCTTTATCGAGTCCCAAGCACTCAAGGATATGATCCGGAGTGGCTTGGCTTTTGAAACACTTAGCGCAAATTGGAAATTTCTTTTCTTTGTTGTTAAATGCCAATGATCTTAGGTGGCCACTTCGAAAACGAGTTATTGTAGTTTATTCCAGTCTGCTGCACCGGAGGGATAGAGATCCGCCAGGACGATTACCCTGGTACCAATGGTGCACGGGGGGAATGGCAAATGCAGACCGAGCAAGGCCTTTCTGTCTAGAGTATAGTTCAGAATAGGTAAGAGACGCCGGAGTAAGCAAAGGCTCGTCAATACCTCTTTTTGCTAGGGCATCAGCCAATTCGTTACCCGCAATGTCTACATGGGAAGGGATCCACTGTAAGTGAATCTCACGAGATAAGGAGAGTCGTCTAAGCTTGTCCAAGATAGCTACTCCTGTATTATCACGGACTCTGTGCCAGTTAGTAAGATGCTGGATGGCGCTCCGGCTGTCCGACAAAATCCAAATTTCCTCATTCCCAGGGAGAGAAAGAACCGTATCAAGACCCACATTAATTGCAATAAGTTCACTGCGAAAGACGGAACAACCGTCGGGGTTTCTGATTGAGATTTGGTGGGTTTATCTATGATCTATGAAATTGCAAGTAAATCTTCTGGCATAATTAGTTAAATAATCAGTAATATTTGATGCCATGGTTGTATCCTAAAGTAAAATGGATTACGTGCACATTGATGAATTCTTCAGAGTTCACTTTCACTCACTTAAAAACGAAAAACATTTAAATTTTAACCATCTTACATGAATAGCTGGTATTGTATTGCAGAATTTATTCCATGTTTGCTCTGGCCAAATCATAGGTAAAATTGAAAATGTTACATTGTTCTATATTAGATTAAAAATAAAGCATATTCACAATTAGAAAGAAAGGACTAACAAACGTTATAAAATTAAAATTAACCTTTAAGACAAATGATAGTCTTAATATAAAGTTCAATTGTTCTCAGTTTTAACAGTACATGAAAAATTATATTGTCAATACTTAAAAGTTCTCAATCACTCACCTAAACACAAAATACGCAGGTAAATCTTCTTTCAGAAGGAGTCAGGATTGTGTAATAAAACTTGATGTTAAGTCTTCATTAAATGAATCATAGATAAATTCGGCAAAGTCATATTTTTGTGTAGCAGACTGAAAATAAAACGTATTCACAGTTAAGGAAAAAAAAACATTAACGATACTTGTAAAACTGTGATAAACATATCATACAAATCATCAATAATTATATACCTGTAAGGATGACTCTACCAGAAAACACATCGAGAAAAAGAGAAATTGTCTTACTATATTCTTCTCTTGATCCCTTCATAATGTGGAGATTACATTTGTAGTTACACATGATGATATATGCAGCATCTTGAAGTAAAGCAGGCGATGGTTACCTTAATGAAAGCTTCATAGGTAATCTATCACCAGCTCTACTACAAAATTGCAAGTAAATCTTCTGGCATAATTAGTAAAATAATCAGTAATATTTGATGCCATGGTAGTATCCTAAAGTAAAATGGAAATCGTGCACTTTAATGAATTCTTCAAAATTCACTCTCACTCACTTAACAACGTTAGTCATTAAAATTTTAATCATCTTACATGAATAGCTGGTATTGTATTGCAGAATTTATTCCATGTTTGCTCTGGCCAAATCATAGGTAAAATTGGAAAATGTTACATTGTTCTGTATTAGATTAAAAATAAAGAATATTCACAATTTGAAAGAAAGGACTAACAAACGTTATAAAATTATAATTAACCTTAAAGACAAATGATAGTCTTAATATAAAGTTCAAATGTTCTCAGTTTTAACAGTACATGAAAAATTAAATTGTCAATATTGAAAAGTTCACTATCACTCACCTTAACACAAAATACGCAGGTAAATCTTCTTTCAGAAGGAGTCAGAATTGTATTATAAAACTTGATGTTAAGTCTTCAATAAATGAATTATAGATAAATTCGGAAATGTCATATTGTTGTTTAGCATACTGAAAATAAAAGGTATTCAAAGTTAAGGAAAAAACATTAGCAGTACGTCTAAAACTGTCATAAACATTACATACAAATCATCATTAATTATATACCAGTAAGTATGACTCTACCAGAAAACACATCAAGAGAGAGAGAAAATGAGAAAAAAATTGACTTACTATATTCTTCACGTGATCACTTCATAACGTGGAGATTACTTTTGTAGTAACACATGATAGTATATGCAGCATCTTGAAGTAAAGCAGACGATGGTTACCTTAATGAAACCTTCATAGGTAATCCATCACCAGCTTTACTACAAAATTGCAAGTAAATCTTCTGGCATAATTAATAGGATAATCAGTAATATTTGATGCCATGGTAGTATCCTAAAGTAAAATGGATTTCGTGCACTTTAATGAATTGTTCAAAGTGCACTATCACTCCTTAACAACGACAGACAATAACATGTAAATCTGCCTACATGAGTAGCTGGGATTGTATTGCAGAATTTATTTCAAGTTAGCTCAGGCTAAATCAAAGATAAAATTGGAAATGACACATGGTTCTATATTAGATAAAAAATAAAGCATATTCACAGTGAAGGATAAAAAGGCAAACAAATATTATAAAATTGTAACAAACTCTAAGCACAAATGTTAGCCTTAATACAAAATTCAAATGTATGCATAAAACATCTCAGTTTTAACAGTATTTGGAAACTTAAGTGGAAAGATTAAATCATTAATAATTTTCCTGTTGCAAAATTCAAGATAAATATTTTACTCATTAAATAATTTCAAATTTTTGTTTTGCGTAAATGGAAGTATACTTACCCAATTAGGCACAGCTTCAAGTAAAATTTTAAGCAATTCGTTCCGTAAAAGTTTGTAAATTTATATTTAAGGTATATATATATTGTATAAGGTATACAACTTATTTCTATGCAACACCTGTTAGGAGTATTTAATATACAGTTATTAAAAGTGATCTGATTGATATTATTTTCACTAAGGTATGATTTGTATATAATTATTTTAACATTAATTCAAATGAAATATGCATTTTATACTTACAAGTTCTAAATTTTGCCCTATGATAGAATTTAGAAAAAGTGATGGAAATGATTTATCTTATAAAAAATAACTGACATTGAAAAACTAATATTTACTTTGCACATGTTAATTAAAATAAAATTACAGTTAATGAGACAAAAAATATATTTTTTTAAATTTAGTCAAAGTGGAGGTTTTTCCATAAAAATGAAATGATTTCAGTTGACTTAAATAAATAAAGAGCTTAGAAAATATTTTGTCCTTTTTTGTTATGATGAATTTTACATATAATACAGTTTATAGATAAATCATTAAAATAAAAATTATTAACAAGAACTCAAACAAATAATAAAACAAAATTTATGCCAAAAAAAGCATTAAAAAAGATATCTAAATTTATGATGCGCTTTTAAGGCCGAAATCTGAACAAATTGGTTACCAAAAACATTTTAATATAGCCTCTCTCTAAGACTTGAAAAAGGCCTTAATTAAGAATTTACAAATATACATTTTGCTAAACTGCAAATATTCATCGATCAATTTTAATATTTATACCTGTTTCCTTTAAATTTAATTATCTCTTAAGCTTTAGTCATTCTTACATGAAAAGAAATTATAGTTCATAACTAAATTATAGTTAAAGTGGATGCATAGAGAAAATAATTATTTGTTACAAAGAAGAAATTTCTTCTAGATCGAGTAGTGATACTTATTGGGCTTCGGAATCCTCTTTAAACAATAGGTCCCGCCTATGACATCCAGGTTAAGAAATGACCGTTGAGCCATAATACAATACGAACTATACGGATAATATGTTTCCATAATACTATATGGAACTTTTAAGTTCATTTTATATTTAGAAAAATTATATTGATATAAAGTAAATTTACAAAATAATAAAAATGAGTAACATAATAAATTTTAATCCACGCATTTGTGATTAAACTCAAAATTATTTTTTTGTTACTTTTGTCATATTTTTTCTATGTTTTTTCATCTGTATTATAATAAAGCTAACGTAGTATTCCGTAAAATATTTTAATTCAACTTCATAGGCACAAAGTTAAATTTGATATAATAAAAATAATTCGATTGAAAGGCTTTATAAAAAGTAATAAATTACAATTGTGGAAGCATATTATTTCTATAATTTAACTTATTAGGTTATTTAACTACACTGTCTATAACTGATCATTGTTTTACAATTCAAAATGGACAACCTACTATACAAATGCTTTTGTAGTATAGCTGAACATTCTTCCCACATAGTCTTCTGGCCAAATCTCTTATAAATATTGCTCCGTTTTGTAATCCGCTAGAGTAAACATCCTGATATAATTAGTACTCAGGGGCGCCCAAACATCGTACATTGACACCAATATGTAAGTGATAGCCTTACTACAAAAGTTCTTTAAAAGATATTTAAACAAATGTACATGTTTTGCTTACAGGGAAATTTTTCTCATTGATAATGAAATACATAATTAACGCAAGGAAGAAAACCGGAAAAACTTCTTAGTGACACCAAGACACTAATACGCTTCGTCCCTCATCCACTTATCAATAATAGTTGTGATTGAAACAGTGATTCATAATATGATCATACAACTGTGCCATAGTTATCCAATTTAAGAAATAATTAACATCGTAAAATGGATATTGTTAGAATTATCAGTAGCTTCGTTGATTTCAGTAACAATATTTGATGGCGCCGCATCGTAATCATGTGCCACACTAGGCAAAAAATAGTGCACTTGGCTGCCTCTAACCCAAAAATATATTTACAAAAAACATAAATTTATCGTGTTTAATAGTGTCTGTGATTGAATCCGAACTTTTCTCTTTAAAAAATGTTTTATTATTAGACCCCATTAAGCATTTTATCGGATAAATTCAGACATGGCATAGTGAACACAAAGAAACTACCAAAAACTATTTTATACTTCAGTTGTTTGTATTCCTGCTTTGCAAGTGAGTAAATTTAATAACATCAGCTTCATTAACGTCATCAACCTAAATGCCAATCACATTAATGAATATAAGTCATTTACTATTACATTTATGCTATTATTAACTATTAAATTTAATTAATCTTAATATGTAAGAAATAATCAAAATGAAAATTTTCTGTAATTTGCGTTTGAGAAAGCAATTTTATCCTACGAAATGCAATAAAATCCGTTGTGAGATGTAATAAAACACCCTGAAGAGACGCCAAAGATTTGCCTTTTGTTTATAAGCTAAAAAGAGCAAAACCTCTGATGTCAATCCAGAATATTCAAAAGACAAATGTAACTTACCTCTCAGAAATTTTTAAAATTATTCTTCAACAGCAGGATATCAATTTTTCATTTCGATTATCAGCATGCATATTTATTGTATATATACTGGAAAATTTCTATTCTACCAGGCTACCAACACATTAAGACAAACAACAAGTTGCCCTCAAAAGGCAATATGCGACTAAAAGCAAAACATTTTCATAAGCCTGAAAATAGTGGAGTCAGCCTAAGATAATTTTTTTTACCGTAATCCTTTTAAAAACATTATTTATTAAAATAATTAATAATTGATTTAAGCAGGGGATTTACTTTTTTACAAGAAAAATGTTTGAAGATTGGATAGCTTTTATTCATTATGTATTTTAATCAAATTTATTCAGGTATAATGACGTTTATACACATTATTTTACCTAAACTAATATGTTTAATATACTGTAACTGGGTTTCGTGAAGTTTAAACTGACCATTTGTAGTATAAATTCTGTTCAAGTAAATTATCTGACAAATTTCATAATAAATTCAAATATTCTCTATAAAGGTTTAATCATTGTACATTATCAAATGAAATACATTTAATAACTAAGTTTTTTTAAACTATAATTGATAAATATACTAAAAAAGATTTAGGTTTGTAACTTGCTATAATTTAGTTAAAAGCTTACTCATTGAAACTTGAAGTAAGAAAAAGGAAATTTCTTAAAATCAATTTAAAATGAAATTATGTAAACTAAATATAAAAAAATTCATGAGTAAGCTTCAGTTTGCCTTCTGTGAAACATTTACCTTCTGTGGTAATTTGAATTCTATTAAGGAAATATTGCTCAAATGTATTTTATAAGTAATCATGACCTTGTATTAATTGGTGTGTTTTCTTTGCGCAAATAAACACACACACACACTATTTCTTAAAACTCTCTTTCAAATCATTCTTTTAATACCTTAATATTTTGACAACCTTCAGGCATTTATGATAAATTCTATATTGCAATGATATGCTATAATAAATTTAAACCTTTTAGTTTTTAAAATGATGCCTATAAATATCTTAGATTAGGTATTTTAACTTTTCAGATATGAATGTTTTACTAATCACCAAAGCAGAGTCTAATACTACAAATTAATAATCTACTGAATAACATATTTAAGGTGAATTTGGGTATAAAAAAGTAAAGGAATAGTTTATGATATAAAATATAATTAAATTTAAATTTTTAATATTTCATGGAATATATTTTAAATACAATTTTAAGCAATTAGGAATCTTCAAAATGAAACACATTTTACAGAAATCACTTGATAAAAAATAATTTATATTATATAAATACGTAATAAATAAACTTGAATTAAAAATCAACATTGCTTTTTGCAAAATAATGACATTTTAATGAAAAAAGTTTGTATAAATTTTTGGATTTTGTATGCTATGACAAAATCCAAGTAAAAAAAATGTTTAATAAAAACCTGTAAAGCTTGCATAAAATTGTCCTAAAAACATGCATAATAAAAAAATAAGAACAAATTAATAGTATTAAAAACAACTGTTAGTCTTTGAAAATTAAATTACGAAAATAATTATTAAATTTATGCGCAATAATTAATAATTTAATTAGTTTAATAGAATAAATAACACACGTGACAGAAAACACTATTATTTAAATGTAGTAAATTATTTATAACTTTACCTTAAATTCATGAATAAGATGATATTGGATAATCAAAAAATATGCAGACATCTGAATATTAAATTAAATTGCACAAAGGACTCAGTGTATACACATCCTCTAAATACGTAAATTCTGCAGATACTTAAAATAGAAACTTAAATTTTTTATACAAACTAACGAATATATGTTCAAATAAGAAAATTTTTAGCAAGAAAATATTAAGTGTATATAAAATTTTTCTATAACCATGCATTATGTAAAAATAAAAATTAAATAATATTATTAAAAAGACATTGCTTACGTTTAAAAATCCCTGGAGAAAAGTAAATTTATCTACAATAATTAACAATTTATTTGAATAAATTGAACATGTGAGAATAGAATCAAATATTGCAAATTGTATAAATATTTTATAACATTTCTTGAAATGTATCAATAAGATGCTATTAAATATTAAAAAATTATGCAGACTCCGGAATCTTAAATTATAAATTACTTAAAAAGCTCAGTCCATGCATTTCCTCAAATATCTAAATTTAGCAGAAACACATAAAAAAATTTCACTTGAATTTTCTCACAAATTAAGAATATAAAAGCAAATAAAAATTTTTTCAACTAGAACCTGTAATGCTTATAGAATATTGTTTTAAAAATAAAAATAAAAACTACCTGATATTATAAAGAAACAATTGTTTTCCTTTAACTATTACATGACAAATTATTAAATTTATGTTCAATAATTGATAATTTATTTAATTTAATAGAATAAATTAAGCATGTGACAAAAACACTAGTATTCAAATTTATGTAAATAATTTTTAACATTACCTTAATTTCATGAACAAAATGGTATTTAGTAACCAGATGATATGCATACCTTAAAATCTCTTAATTTAAATTACGCAAAAGATTCCCTGCATGTGCATCATCTAAATATGTAAATTAGATACAATCTTGTAATAGGCATGCAATTAAATTTTCTGCACAAACTAACAAACCTATATTTAAATAAAATAATTTACAAGAGCATTTAAAGCTGACATAAAATTATTTTATAAAGATGCATAAGTTAAAAATAAAAATAAGTAATATGATTAAGAAACAATTGCTTAACATTAAGAATTTATAAGAAAAACGTAATTGTCATATTTATCTGCAGTAATTTAAATGAATATTAAATTTTCAATATTTATGTGTGCTAGTTATGAATTAAAGTATTTGAGGGTACAATGATATGAAAACTATTTTTCTCAGTTTTTTAATCGTTTGCAATGATTACCTCCATTGTATTAGTCTCTTTTCTTATATTTTAATCAGAATGAAAACTACATTTTCAAAAATATGTCATTTTTATGCTGTTTGCAATTTTCGGGGGGGGGGAATCACACAAATGAAAATTGCTTGACATTTTTGTTTATTTAAATTGTGATGTTAAAATCTTTTTGTTATAGTGCTTACTACTGTAGTTTTTAATCACCTGGCCTTGAGTTACAAACTTTGACAACCTTGTTAACCTTGAGTTGCAAAGTTAAACTTGTGTTTCAACATTTTCCATAGGTTTATATTTTGCGAAAATGGAAAGACCTGCTCAAAATCTCTTCAGAACAACTGTCTGAAAATCTAGTTGTTCATTTGTAAGAAAGATATTAACGAAAATCAAACAGATAAAGTCTGGAGATAAAATTTTTGTTCTCCCTACGTAAGCTGATAAAAAAGGTTAAATTTTTGTACATAAGCACAGCACTTCAAATATACTAGACCCGTTGCACATCGCTATAGTAGTGAACTGAGCTTCAGTATAAAAAAGTTTAATATTTTTTATGCTGAACCTTAATTGCATTCAACAATTTTTAAAACCTATTTCAATTCTAAGAAATTTATTTATATCTGCAAATTACGAATTGCTTTGACCTAATATTTTCGTAACAAAATTATTCATTATTATTGTTAAGTTTTAATACTGTTAATAATTCAGAAAAGTGTTCTCAGGGGTAGTAAAATATTTAATTAAAAATAAAAATATAATAAAATATGAATTGAGATAGATTTATGCATTTACAGAACTGACATCACAATGCAAAAATAAAAAAAAAATATTAAATTGTATTCAAGTCAAATACAAACCTTCAATAATCATTAATCCTCATGTAATATGTCAATATTTTAAAAAAATATCTGAAATAATTAAAAAAGCATTTAAATATAATAATTAAATATTGTTAATATTTAATTAAATTTTTATTGATTCTGTACCCTATTTAATAATTATGTACCAGTTACAATTCTGGCAGACTATTTAAGCAGGTCTCTAACAATTATCTGTTTCTTAAGCGCTGTGTAATATTAATTTTCATAAAAATACAATTCTTATTCATTTCCATTCTAAACAAATATTTTTAGAAATATTCTATTTTAAGGCCTGATTGTTGTGTAGTTAGAAAATCAAACATTTCAATAAAACCAACACATTCCAATAAAACCAAGTAATATGAATTTTATAAAATTTCAGTAAAATTGCTTATTATAATGAAATTGAATGATAGATATTATTATAATTAATTCAAGATTACGTTTCTTTCTATTAATTTTTCAAATGCACTTTGTTAAATTAAATTTTATAATTGAATCATTGGGAATAATATACCTTTAAAATCAAATTAAAAAAATTACCGTCTCCGAAACAAGTAATTTTTGAAACACATTTATCAGTCACAGATTTTATGTATGGTGATTACTATAATTAATTATGTGCGCGTGTGCAGATAAAAATTATTAGAAATTAAAGCTATTTTTCATCTGAGTGCATGAATTTATAAAATATTACGAAAATGAGTAAATTGTTTGATTGTAAGGAAACTTTTCATTCTACACTGAAACTCGTTTCTTAATAATTTATTCCATAATTCATGTAATTTAGTATTTTTGAAAAAAGTATTATATGTAACTGAAATTAGACAATATTAAAATACGCTGAAAGACAAGTGTTTCTTTCAATGAAGTTGTTAATACTTCTCAAAAAATAAGATTTCTTTAAAATAGAAAAAAAGCTTTATACAAATAATTTTACAATGCATATTATCTACAACGTTTTAACAAAGAATGTAATAGATATTTATGTTAAATTCATTCCTAAGATTACACATCTTATAAATGTCGACTGGATGAAAATATAACATCTAAGAAAAAGTAAGAGTTATAGAATCAAGAATCGGCTTCATCATATTCGTCTTACAATAACCAAAAATATGTACCAAAGCCTTCAATAAAATGAACATTCGATATATTGTTTTTTATTGGTAGACTATTCTACATCTGTACACATCAAATTTTAAACTTTTCTATCAACGTATTCATTAATCGAGCTAATCATTCATTTTTCAAGATATTTTTGATGAAAACAGGATCAGGTAAATAAGGAGGCCGCAGAATATATTCTTAACAATAATGTCTTTGTCCTAATAATGGTAATGATTTCAAGATAATTGGTTTATGACTTTGTCCTTAAGTTTCAAGATGCTGGAAAATATAATCTAGGTAAGTTCAGTATTAGATATAACATCATTTTCAGCTATTAATTTATTGAGCTTCTTTTATACCACATTTGAAATATGCAAAGCCTCAATTTTTGACAAATAGTGTTGTCGAATAACAACCGAACTTTGGTAGCAAGACAGAATCAAGTGAAAATATCCAATTTTAGTTCACTTTTTCTGTATATTGAAAGAAAATACAGTGTTAAATAGAAAAATAAGTATACCTGAAGAACTGTAGAAGCCAGAATTTTCCGTTAAAACGAGTTTTGCAAAATGCTGACAGGAAAATACTGACTGTGGGTAGTCATCATATTTTTCAAATTTCAATCTTATATACATTTAGGATCATTCGATATGTTTTGCATGCATAAAAAATTAAATTAAGCCGGACAAAGATAGCAGAGATTCAAAAACAATACAATTAAAGATATTTATAGAGGGATTTATTCTCTAATGGCTCCGAATTTGAAAGATTCGGATTATAAAATAAATAAAATGCAAACATTTTTAGATAACATTAGATAACAATGTATTATTCCCCACATAATATTTAATTATTTATTTCATAAACTACACTATTATATATAACTATCTATCTATCTATATATTTATATATATATATATATATATATAAATTATATATATATATATATATATGTGTGTGTGTGTGTGTGTGTGTGTGTGTGTGTGTGTGTGTGTGTGTGTGTGTGTGTGTGTGTGTGTGTGTGTGTGTGTGTGTGTGTGTGTGTGTGTGTGTGTGTGCGTGTGCGTGTGCGCGTGTGTGTGTGTGTGTAAAAAGTCTAAACATTTATAAAAACATAAATTAACTTTATAAATAAATATACAGTTTCATGTTAATTAAGAGAATAATTTAAGCAAAATATTTATTGAAGTATTGAAAATTTTTAACTTTACCGGAAATTTATTTTAATAAAGAGAAAGTATAAAATTATATTAATAATTTAAAACCCACATAGCAAATTATAACATGTTATATAAAAGCGTAAATTTTGATTTCTTTTATATCTTCATTTTCAAAAGTTTAACATAAAGAAGAAAAACAAAATTTTATAAAAGCAGTCTTAATTACAAAAAATACATTTTGCTATGAAGAGACTATTGTAATATCTTATGGAAAAGGCAATAAATGTTACATATTGACAAAAATGGGCAAAAAAGAGTTTTACGAGAAGTCAGCTTTGTGCATAACTTCAGGAGAAACATGTAAAGAAACATAAAAATTATTTAAAGGAATGGTTTAACTTTTTTAAATAAATTCATTCTTATTTTGAATTGTGGGAATCTAAATACGATGAAGAAAAGAGGAAGGCGAGAAATTTACATTAAAGTCAAAAATTGTTCACCTCCTTCCTTTCCTCAGAATATTCAAAGCAATATTTAAAGAATGAAATTTATATATAAAAGCGTAAATTTTAATTTCATTCTTATGTATCCTCATCTTAAGAAGTTTAACATGAAGAAGAAAAACGAAATTTTTTAAATGCAATCTTAATTACAAAGAATGCATTTCGCTATGAAGAGACTATTGTAATATCTTATGGAAAAGGCAATAAATGTTACATATCGACGGAAATGAGCAAAAAAGAGTTTAACGAGGAAATCAGCATTGTGCATAACTTCAGGAGAAACATGTACAGGAAACATAAAAATTATTTAAAGAATGGTTTAACTTTTTTTTAAATAAATTCATTCTTATTTTGTACTGTGGGAATCTAAATACGCTGGAGAAAAGAGGAAGGCGACAAATTTACATTAAAGTCAAAAATTGTTCACCTCCTTCCTTTCCTCAGAATATTCAAAGCAATATTTAAAGAATGAAATTTATATATAAAAGCGTAAATTTTAATTTCATTCTTATGTATCCTCATCTTAAAAAGTTTAACATGAAGAAGAAAAACGAAATTTTTTAAATGCAATCTTAATTACAAAGAATGCATTTCGCTATGAAGAGACTATTGTAATATCTTATGGAAAAGGCAATAATTGTTACATATTGACAAAAATGGGCAAAAAAGAGTTTTACGAGAAGTCAGCTTTGTGCATAACTTCAGGAGAAACATGTAAAGAAACATAAAAATTATTTAAAGAATGGTTTAACTTTTTTTTAAATAAATTCATTCTTATTTTGTACTGTGGGAATCTAAATACGCTGAAGAAAAGAGGAAGGCGACAAATTTTCATTAAAGTCAAAAATTGTTCACCTCCTTCCTTTCCTCAGAATATTCAAAGCAATATTTATAAAATAAAATTTATTTATAAAAGCGTAAATTTTAATTTCATTAATAATATTCATAATTTAATAATTTCATAATTTAATATTCAGCATTGCGCATAACTTCATTAGAATCATGTACGGTGACATAAAAATTTCTTAAAATTATGGTTAATATTTTTTTTAAATAAATTCGTTTTAATAACTTCCAAAAACGAATGGAAAATATTCGTTCTTTGCTGATGCATTGCATGTTGTGAATGCAGTGAAACATAAAATCAATTACGAATGCTGCCGCTTTTTTCAGCTCTCATTATAACAGATCACTTTATGACATAAAGAACGTCATTACAAACAGTTTCATTAAGAATTGACCTCTACATCAGATTTATATATTGTTTCTGTATGCTAATATAATCTAAGATGGAACAAAATAAATATGCTTCATACACTGCTGCTATTATTAGTTATGTTTAAATTTGTCATTACTTTATTCTTAAGCCAATATAGTAATGCACTGCTCTATCAAGTACTGTGAATTAGTATTCCATTTTCCTAACTTTCTGGATGATCACGATTAATTTTAATTTAGACAGAGTTATGTTCAATGATAAGTAAAACCTTGACTGCAACAAGTGTTGAGCGTGTAAGAGCTTGGTAATGGTAAATCATGTATAATCTACTCCAGATTACATAACTTCACGCATTGTGAACTGTGTAAATGTCATGGATTGTATAGGGATTAAGTTATAATATCGCATTATCTTGCATTTTTTTAGAACAATTAGTTAGAAATATAAAATATCACTATAGATTCCTTGAAAGTACTAACATTTTTCTTTGAATTAGTTCTTTTTATTTCCAGCCCTATGGATGATAGTAGCGTTTTTTGTAAAGCAATCTTCGTCGATGAATATATATATTTACTGCATATGGTTTGTTTCTATAAAGATAATAAAACTCATACCGAACAGGAATATTATTCAATATTTTTGGAAGTGGGTATAATAAGTTAAATGTATAAATAGTAATTGCAGTTATGAATGAAATGGAAAAATTAAATTTAAATACAAAAAATCTGAAATTTATTTCGAGATTTTTGACTTAAATTTTAATTTATTTTCTTAAATTCCTTATGTATTTTTGATTCAAGGATATATAAAATTTTCATTCACAGTATAACATTAATGTAGACAAAACATAAAGAAAAAAACTGAACACAATGTTACATATAATAAATTTTGTGCTGTTGCGTTTTAAAAAATAAATAATTTAAATTAAGTGTATCATATCATTTTAAATACATCCTTTTAAAAATAAAAAATTCTGTACATAAATTTTTCACTATTATTTCTAAAAATATCTAGTAAATTATAAAATGGCTCAACTAATTATGCAGTTATATTCAAAGTATAATTTTAATGTAAATCTGATAAAAAAACTGAAACTGAATCTATTATTACATGAAATGCATAAAAATATCTTCTAATTAGTAATTAAAATAATGCATTTTGCATAATTTTAATTAAAAGGTATCAAAGCAGTACATAAACACATTTTGATGTACGTAAGATCATATGCATTCATAATTATATATATATATATATATATATATATATATATATATATATATATATATATATATATATATATATATATATATATATATATATATTTGTCGAATGTTCGAATATTTGTCATATGTGTCGAATGTTCTGAAAGTATATAAAATTTGAATCGAAAGTTACATATATTTATATATGAGCACTTTTATTTAAATATTTATTGAACAAAGGACTTACGATAACATTTTTATTTTTGTTATAAATGTTTTCATACCCCTTAATTTATTAAATCCAATTATGAGTAACATTTTCTTCTTTTGTTATCACCTTTAAATTTACTTTGACAAGGCTTTCATTCCATCTGCATGCGGTGTTAAAGGCTATATCCTGAGGGAAAGTATGTAATGCACAAATTAACTAAGATTTCAAATCAGTGCATCACATACTTAGCCACAGAATAAGCTTAAAAATCATAAACAATATCGCTAAATTTTAAAAGCTCACATCTTGAGTTATTAGACTAAAATATATGGCAAAAACGAATATAACATATTGTTTTGATATTTTGGGTAAATATAAAGACCAGCAGATACTCTATTTAGAAAAGCTGTCTGAAAGACTGGTTGTTCGTTTGTAAGAAAGTTATCAACAAAAATCATGCAGATAAAGTCCGAAGATAAAAGATTTTAATTCTCCTTATGTAGGCTGATAAAAAAAAGTTAAATTTTTAAACATAAACAGAACATTTGAAACGTACAAATTTCGTAGCACATCGGTTTAGTAATGAACTGAGATTCAACATAAAAAAGTTTAATGCTTTTATGCTGAACCTTAATTCCATTCAACGCAATATAAAAGCTAATATACATTTAAGAAATTTATTTACACCTGCAAATTATAAATTGCTTTGAACAGATCATTTCATAACAAAATTTTACATTATCATTATGTTTTAATATTGTTATTATTTTAGTAAAGATTTCTAAGGGGTGGTAAAGCATTTAATTAAAAGTTAAAATATAGACTGAGATTTATGTGTATTTCCGAATGGACATCACAAAGCGAACAACATAAGACTTTCTAAATAGTATTCAAGTAAAAAGAAAACCTTCAATAATCCTCAAATATCATGCAAAATGTCAATATTTTGAAATAAATATTTAAAATAATGAAAAAAGCATTTAAATATAATAAATAAAAATTTTTAATATTTAAAAAAATTATTGATTCTTTACCCTGTTTAATAATTATCAACCAGAAATATTTCTGGCTGACTATTTTAGCAGGGCTCTAATAATTATCCGCTTCATAAGTACCAGAATGATGATTTTGCCAAATTTTTATGCCATATTTATGCCAAATTTATTTCTAAGATTACACATCCTATAAATTTCGACTCATTGAAAACATAACATCTAAGGAAAAATGAGAGTTATAGTAACAAAGAAGAGAAGAATCGGCTTTAACATACTCGTCTTACAATAACCAAAAGTATGTACCACAGCATTCAATAAAAAAAACATCCAATCTTTTGTTTTTCATGGGTAGTTTATTCTACTTCTCTATGTATATAATTTTAAACCTTTGTACCACCTTATTCATTAGTCAAGCTTACAATTCCTTAGATTCTCCATACAATTTTGATAAAAATCCGGGTCTGGTGAATAAGTAAGTGACAATACATTCTCAAGGATAATGACTTTGACCTAATGATGGTAATGACTTAAAGATAATTTATTTATGACTTTGTCCATTAGTTTCAAAATCCTAGAAAAATGTAATCTAAGTAAGTTCAGTATCAGACATAACATCATTTTCAGCTATTATTTTTCATTATTGAGCTTTTTTTATATCACATTTGAAATATGCAAAGCCTCATTTTACGACAAATGGTGTTGTCGAATGACACCCGGACTACGGTAGCAAGACAGAGTCAGGTGATAACATCCGATTCTATTTCACTTTTTCTGTATGTTGAAAGAAAATACAGTGTTATATAGAAAAATAAGCATACCTGAAGAATTGAAGGAGCCAGAATTTTCCGTTAAAACGAGTTTCGCAAAATGCTAACAGGAAATCTATGCGTAATCATATTTTTTAAATTTCAATCTTATATACACTTAGGGTCATTCGATATGTTTTGCATGCTTAAAACATTAAATCATGCCGAACGAAGATAGCTGAGAACCAAAAACAATACATCTAAAGATATTTATAGAGGAATTTATTCCCTAATACTTGCGAATTTGAAAGATTCGAATTATAAAATAAATTAGAATAGCAAACATTTATAGATGGCATTCATATTAGTAATTTCTAAAGAAATGTATATTGGTATAGTGCTAAAAATTTATATTTTAATTGAAATTAAAGTTTAATAAATATCTTATTGAGTCCTTAAATACGTCCTTTAATATTTTTATAGCCCTTACTTAAGTGCAATATAGGAACGTTAGTCTTCTGCCATAATTAGTAGGATCAACAGTAATATTTATTGCTAGATGCAGTATTCTAATGTAAAATTGATGATATGCACTTTACTGAGTGCTTCAAAAAGAAACCTATTCCTTATTTATCAAAAAATATGTATATACATCCTCTATACATGCATTATTGTGGGATTGCATTCTCTACATTGAATTTAAGTCTACCATAACAGAAGCGCCGATGAAATCGGAAATAAAATACTAAAAATTATGTACTTGTTATCAATATGTATTACTCGTTATAAATACTTAATATAGAATTTAAAAAGAGAATTTCTCATTATATTTTTAATTTAGACACGTTACATATGTTATTTTTTCTATCCATTAGTATGAATTACGACTGTTATGCTTTCATATTTTCTAGATAAATGTTAAAAATTATTAATAAAAAGTAACTTTCATAAAAAGAAGCAATTTTTGTTACCATGCACAGTTTATATACTTGTGAGAATGACTCTAACAAAAACGTTGGGCAATTTCCTCTGATATCCTTCTTGTGATCTCTTCATAATGAGGAGTTTCGTTTTGCGATAACAAATGATGTATCATGCTGCATCTTGAAATGAAGTAGGGATGTTTACTTTTATGAAAACTTCAAAGTGACCCATCTCCTAAAATGCTAAAAAAATGCACCAGTAAGTCTTAACTTATGGCAGTATCTTGAAGAAATGTTGATGACGATCACATTAAGAAATACTTAAAAGTTCATTATCACTCACCTAACCAAAAAATAAGCAGGTAAATCTTCCTTGAGAAGTGGTTAGGATTGTGTTGCACAACTTGATTTTAAGTCTCCGATCAATGAATCATTGATAAATTCGGAGATGTCATATTGTTCTGCAGCAGGCCAAAAATAAAAGGTTTTCACAGTAAAGGAAAAAACATTAGCAATCCTTGTAAAACTATCATAAACATTACATAGAAATCATCAATATTTATATACCTGTAAGGATGATTCTACCAGAAAACACATCGAGAGAAAGAGAAATTGTCTTATTATATTCTATTCTTGATCCCTTCATAACGTGGAGATTACTTTTGTAGTTACACATGATGATATATGCAGCATCTTGAAATAAAGTAGGTGATAGGTACCTTAATGAATGCTTCAAAGGTGTTCCACCACCCACTTTATTACAAAATGCGCAAGTACAACTTCTGGTATAATTTAGAGGGTAATCTGTAATATTTGATGCCATGGCAGTATCCTGAAGTAAAATGGATGATGCACACTTTTATGAATTGTTCAAAAACACTATTAATCATTTAACAACGACAGACAATAAAATGTAAAGCTTCTTGCATTAATAGCTGTCATTGTATTGCAGAATTTATTTCAAGTTTGCTCTGGCTAAATCATAGATAAAATCGAAAATGACACATTGTTCTGTATTAGATTAGAATTAAAACATATTCATAATTAAAGATGAAAAGACTAACAAAATTAATAAAATTATAATAAGCATTAAACACAAATGAAAGTCTTAATATAAAGCTCAAATGTATCTGTAAAATATCTCAGTTTTAACAGTAAATGGACATTTGTATTGTCGAAAGACCAAATAATTAATAATGTTCTTGTTAAAAAATTCAAAATAAGTGTTTAATGATTTTTCTTATTTTTAAATATTTTACTCATTAAATAATTCCCAGTTTTTTTCCCATAAGTGGTATACTCATCCAATTAGGTACAGTTTATAAGTAAAAATTTAAGGAATTCGTTCCGTAAAAGTTTATAAATATATGTTTAAGGAACATATATTGTATAAGATATACAACTTATTTCAATGCAATTTCTGTTATGAGTATTTAACATAGAGTTATTAAAAGTGATTTGATGGATATTATTTCAGTTAATATATGATTTGTATTTATTTGTTTTAATATTAGTTCAAATGAATTATGCCTTTTATGCTTAGAAGTTCTAAATTGTGTCCAATGATAAAATTTAGAAAAAGTGATTGAAATGATTTATCTTATAAAAAATTACTGACATTGAAAAACTAAAATTTTTTTTGCACATGTTAATCAAAACAAAATTATAGTTAGTGAGATAAAAAAATATCTTAATTTTGTCAATGTGGAAGATTTTCCATAAAATGGAAAGAATTCAGAGCTTGGAAATGGTAAACCATACAAAATCTACTTTAGAATACTTAACATCACACGTTGTGAACTGTGGAAATGTCATGGATTGTGTAGGGATTTAGTTATAATATAGCATCATCTTACACTTCTTTAGAAAAATTAGTTACAAATATAAGGTATCACTATAGATTCGTAGAAAGGACCAAATGTTTTCATTGAAGTTGTTCTTTCGGTTTTCAACCCTATGGATGATAATAGCATCTTTCGTAAAGCCATCTTCTACGATGAATACAATTTGTAAAGGGATTTTCCATATAAAGGTAATAAAAACTCTTAGCTGACAGGAATAATATTTAATATTTTTGGAAGTGGGTGTAATAATTTAAATAAATGAATAGTAATTGCAATTATGAATGAAAAGGAAAAATAAAATTAAAGTACTCAAGATCTGAAATTTATTTCAATTTTTAGACTCAAATTTTTATTTTCTTTTCTGAAATTCTTAATATTTCTTATACAATGATATCTAAAACTTTCCTTCACAGTATAACATTAATGTAGATAAAATATAAAGAGAAATAAGAACTGAATGTTATATACAATAAATTATGCAGTTGCTTTTTATAAAACATAACTAAAGAATTTAAATTAAGTTATCATATCATTTAAAAAATATTTCATTTTAAAAATGAGAAATTCTGTAGATAAATTTTTTACTAAAATTTCTGAAAACATCTAAATTTATAAAATTTTACAGCTAATTTTGTAAATTTTATTCAAATTATAATTTTAAAACAAATCTGATAAGAAATGGAAACTGATTCGATTGATACATGAAATACAAAGATTATTAAATACCTAAGAATTTTTCAGTAAGTTCTAATTTCTTGTAATTAATAATTAAAATAATGCATTTTACGCAGTTTAAATTAAAAGATATCAAACAGTAAATGGACACATACGTAAGATGATAGGCATTCATATACTTCCCATAATGTAAAGTAAGTTTTCAGGAAGATTTTTTTGGTGCAAAGAGTAAAATATTATTAAGTCTACCAGAAAGTTCTGTCCGTTTTAGAATGAAATAAAGGAATACATTTTTTCATACTTTGGATACATTATATATACATTGAATACATTTTTTCATAATTTTTATATACCTGTAAGGATAACACATCGTGAGAGAGAGAGAGAGAGAGAGAAAGTGTCTTACTATATTCTTCACGTGATCCCTTCATAACGTGGAGATTACTTTTGTAGTAACACATGATGGTATATGCAGCATCTTGAAGTAAAGCAGGCGATTGTTACCTTAACGAAAGCTTCATAGGTAATCTATCACCAACTTTACAACAAATTTGCAAGTAAATCTTCTGGCATAATTAGTAAAATAATGAGTAATATTTGATGCCATTGTAGTATCCTAAAGTAAAATGGAAATCGTGCACTTTAATGAATTCTTCAAAGTTCACACTCACTCACTTAACAACGACAGAAATTAAAATTTTAATCATCTTACATGAATAGCTGGTATTGTATTGCAGAATTTATTCCAAGTTTGCTCTGGCCAAATCATAGGTAAAATTGAAAATAACACATTGTTCTGTATTAGATTAAAAATTAAGCATATTCACAATTAGAAAGAAAGGACTAACAAACGTTATAAAATTATAATAAACATTAAAGACAAATGATAGTCTTAATATAAAGTTCAAATGTTCTCAGTTTTAACAGTACATGAAAAATTATATTGTCAATACTTAAAAGTTCACTATCACTCACCTAACCACAAATTACGCAGGTAAATCTTCTTTCAGAAGGAGTCAGGATTGTGTTGTAAATCTTGATGTTAAGTCTCCAATGAATGAATCATAGATAAATTCGGCAAAATCAAATTTTTGTGTAGCAGACGGAAAATAAAACGTATTCACAGTTAAGGAAAAAAACATTAACAATACATGTAAAACTGTGATAAACATATCATACAAATCATCAATAATTATATACCTGTATGGATGACTCTACCAGAAAACACATCGAGAGAAAGAGAAATTGTCTTACTATATTTTTCTCGTGATTCCTTCATAATGTGGAGATTACTTTTGTAGTTACACATGATGGTATATGCAGCATCTTGAAGTAAAGCAGGCGATGGTTACCTTAATGAAAGCTTCATAGGTAATCTATCACCAACTTTACTACAAAATTGCTAGTAAATCTTCTGGCATAATTAGTAAAATAATCAGTAATATTTGATGCCATGGTAGTATCCTAAAGTAAAATGGATTACGTGCACTTTAATGAATTGTTCAAAGTGCACTATCACTCACTTAACAACGACAGACAATAACATGTAAATCTGCCTACATGAGTAGCTGGGATTGTATTGCAGAATTTATTTCAAGTTAGCTCAGGCTAAATCAAAGATAAAATTGGAAATGACACATGGTTCTATATTAGATAAAAAATAAAGCATATTCACAGTGAAGGATAAAAAGGCAAAAAAATATTATAAAATTGTAATAAATTCTAAGCACAAATGATAGCTTTAATACAAAATTCAAATGTATGCATAAAACATCTCAGTTTTAACAGTATTTGGAAACTTAAGTGGAAAGATTAAATCATTAATAATTTTCCTGTTGCAAAATTCAAGATAAGTATTTTACTCATTAAATAATTTCAAATTTTTGTTTTCCGTAAATGGAAGTATACTTACCCAATTAGGCAAAGCTTCAAGTAAAATTTTAAGCAATTCGTTCCGTAAAAGTTTGTAAATTTATATTTAAGGTATATATATATATTGTATAAGGTATACAACTTATTTCTATGGAATTCCTGTTATGAGTATTTAATATACAGTCATTAAAAGTGATCTGATCGATATTATTTTCATTAAGATATGATTTGTATATAATTATTTTAACATTCATTCAAATGAAATATGCATTTTATACTTACAAGTTCTAAAATTTGTCCTATGATAGAATTTAGAAAAAGTGATGGAAATGATTTATCTTATATAAAATAACTGACATTGAAAAACTAATATTTACTTTGCACATGTTAGTTAAAATAAATTTACAGTTAATGAGACAAAAAATATATTTTTTTAAATTCAGTCAAAGTGGAGGTTTTTCCGTAAAAATGAAATGATTTCAGTTGACTTAAATAAATAAAGAGCTTAGAAAATATTTTGTCCTTTTTGTTATGATGAATTTTACATATAATACAGTTTATAGATAAATCATTAAACTAAAAAATTATTAACAAGAACTCAAACAAATAATAAAACAAATTTTATGCCAAAAAAAGCATTAAAAAAGATATCTAAATTTATGATGCGCTTTTAAGGCCGAAATCTGAACAAATTGGTTACCAAAAACATTTTAATATAGCCTCTCTCTAAGACTTGGAAAAGGCCTTAATTAAGAATTTACAAATATACATTTTGCTAAACTGCAAATATTCATCGATCAATTTTAATATTTATACCTGTTTCCTTTAAATTTAATTATCTCTTAAGCTTTAGTCATTCTTACATGAAAAGAAATTATAGTTCATAACTAAATTATAGTTAAAGCGGATGCATACAGAAAATAATTATTTGTTACAAAGAAGAAATTTCTTCTAGATCGAGTAATGATACTTATTGGGCTTCAGAATCCTCTTTAAACAATAGGTCCCGTCTATGACATCCAGGTTAAGAAATGACCGTTGAGCCATAATACAATACGAACTATACGGATAATATGTTTCCATAATACTATATGGAACTTTTAAGTTCATTTTATATTTAGTAAAAATTATATTGATATAAAGTAAATTTACAAAATAATAAAAATGAGTGACATAATAAATTTTAATCCACGCATTTGTGATTAAACTCAAAATTATTTTTTTGTTATTTTTGTCATATTTTTTCTATGTTTTTTCATCTGTATTATAATAAAGCTAACGTAGTATTCCGTAAAATATTTTAATTGAACTTCATAGTCACCAAGTTAAATTTGATATAATAAAAACAATTCGATTGAAAGGCTTTATAAAAAGTAATAAATTATAATTGTGAAAGCATATTATTTCTATAATTTAACTAATTAGGTTATTTAACTACACTGTCTATAACTGATCATTGTTTTACAATTCAAAATGGACAACCTACTATACAAATGCTTTTGTAGTATAGCTGAACATTCGTCCCACATAGTCTTCTGGCCAAATCTCTTATAAATATTGCTCCGTTTTGTAATCTGCTAGAGTAAACATCCTGATATAATTAGTACTCAGGGGCGCCCAAACATCGTACATTGACACCAATATGTAAGTGATAGCCTTACTACAAAAGTTCTTTAAAAGATTTTTAAACAAATGTACATGTTTTGCTTACAGGGAAATTTTTCTCATTGATACTGAAATACATAATTAACGCAAGGAAGAAAACCGGAAAAACTTCTTAGTGACACCAACAAACTAATACGCTTCGTCCCTCATCCACTTATCAATAATAGTTGTGATTGAAACATTGATTCATAATATGATCATACAACTGTGCCATAGTTATCCAATTTAAGAAATAATTAACATCGTAAATGGATATTGTTAGAATTATCAGTAGCTTCGTTGATTTCAGTAACAATATTTGATGGCGCCGCATCGTAATCATGTGCCACACTAGGCAAAAAATAGTGCACTTGGCTGCCTCTAACCCAAAAATATATTTACAAAAAACATAAATTTATCGTGTTTAATAGTGTCTGTGATTGAATCCGAACTTTTCTCTTTAAAAAATGTTTTATTATTAGACCCCATTAAGCATTTTATCGGATAAATTCAGACATGGCATAGTGAACACAAAGAAACTACCAAAAACTATTTTATACTTCAGTTGTTTGTATTCCTGCTTTGCAAGTGAGTAAATTTAATAACATCAGCTTCATTAACGTCATCAACCTAAATGCCAATCACATTAATGAATATAAGTCATTTACTATTACATTTATGCTATTATTAACTATTAAATTTAATTAATCTTAATATGTAAGAAATAATCAAAATGAAAATTTTCTGTAATTTGCGTTTGAGAAAGCAATTTTATCCTACGAAATGCAATAAAATCCGTTGTGAGATGTAATAAAACACCCTGAAGAGACGCCAAAGATTTGCCTTTTGTTTATAAGCTAAAAAGAGCAAAACCTCTGATGTCAATCCAGAATATTCAAAAGACAAATGTAACTTACCTCTCAGAAATTTTTAAAATTATTCTTCAACAGCAGGATATCAATTTTTCATTTCGATTATCAGCATGCATATTTATTGTATATATACTGGAAAATTTCTATTCTAGCAGGCTACCAACACATTAAGACAAACAACAAGTTGCCCTCAAAAGGCAATATGCGACTAAAAGCAAAACATTTTCATAAGCCTGAAAATAGTGGAGTCAGCCTAAGATAATTTTTTTACCGTAATCCTTTTAAAAACATTATTTATTAAAATAATTAATAATTGATTTAAGCAGGGAATTTACTTTTTTACAAGAAAAATGTTTGAAGATTGGATAGCTTTGATTCATTATGTATTTTAATCAAATTTATTCAGGTATAATGACGTTTATACACATTATTTTACCTAAACTAATATGTTTAATATACTGTAACTGGGTTTCGTGAAGTTTAAACTGACCATTTGTAGTACAAATTCTGTTCAAGTAAATTTTCTGACAAATTTCATAATAATTTCAAATATTCTCTATAAAGGTTTAATCATTGTACATTATCAAATGAAATACATTTAATAACTAAGTTTTTTAAACTATAATTGATAAATATACTAAAAAAGATTTAGGTTTGTAACTTGCTATAATTTAGTTAAAAGCTTACTCATTGAAACTTGAAGTAAGAAAAAGGAAATTTCTTAAAATCAATTTAAAATGAAATTATGTAAACTAAATATAAAAAAATTCATGAGTAAGCTTCAGTTTTCTATCTGTGAAACATTTACCTTCTGTGGTAATTTGAATTCTATTAAGGAAATATTGCTCAAATGTATTTTATAAGTAATCATGACCTTGTATTAATTGGTGTGTTTTCTTTGCGCAAATAAACACACACACACACTATTTCTTAAAACTCTCTTTCAAATCATTCTTTTAATACCTTAATATTTTGACAACCTTCAGGCATTTATGATAAATTCTATATTGCAATGATATGCTATAATAAATTTAAACCTTTTAGTTTTTAAAATGATGCCTATAAATATCTTAGATTAGGTATTTTAACTTTTCAGATATGAATGTTTCACTAATCACCAAAGTAGAGTCTAATACTACAAATTAATAATCTACTGAATAACATATTTAAGGTGAATTTGGGTATAAAAAAGTAAAGGAATAGTTTATGATATAAAATATAATTAAATTTAAATTTTTAATATTTCATGGAATATATTTTAAATACAATTTTAAGCAATTAGGAATCTTCAAAATGAAACACATTTTACAGAAATCACTTGATAAAAATAATTTATATTATATAAATACGTAATAAATAAACTTGAATAAAAAATCAACATTGCTTTTTGCAAAATAATGATATTTTAATGAAAAAAGTTTGTTTAAATTTTTGGATTTTGTATGCTATGACAAAATGCAAGTAAAAAAATGTTTAATAAAAACCTGTAAAGCTTGCATAAAATTGTCTTAAAAACATGCATAATAAAAAAATAAGAACAAATTAATAGTATTAAAAACAACTGTTAGTCTTTGAAAATTAAATTACGAAAATAATTAAATTTATGCGCAATAATTAATAATTTAATTAGTTTAATAGAATAAATAACACACGTGACAGAAAACACTATTATTTAAATATAGTAAATTATTTATAACATTACCTTAAATTCATGAATAAGATGATATTGAATAATCAAAAAATATGCAGACATCTGAATATTAAATTAAATTGCACAAAGGACTCAGAGTATACACATCCTCTAAATACGTAAATTCTGAAGAAACTTATGTAAACTTATGATATAATTCTGCAGAAACTTATAATAGAAACTTAAATTTTTTATACAAACTAACGAAAATATGTTCAAATAAAAAAATTTTTAGCAAGAAAATATTAAGTGTATATAAAATTTTTCTATAACCATGCATTATATAAAAATAAAAATTAAATAATATTATTAAGAAGACATTGCTTACGTTTAAAAATCCCTGGAGAAAAGTAAATTTATATCTACAATAATTAACAATTTATTTGAATAAATTGAACATGTGAGAATAGAATCAAATATTGCAAATTGTATAAATATTTTATAACATTTCTTGAAATGTATCAATAAGATGCTATTAAATATTAAAAAATTATGCAGACTCCGGAATTTTAAAATATAAATTACATAAAAAGCTCAGTCCATGCATTTCCTCAAATATCTAAATTTAGCAGAAACACATAAAAAAATTTCACTTGAATTTTCTCACAAATTAAGGATATATAAGCAAATAAAAAATTTTTCAACTAGAACCTGTAATGCATATAGAATATTGTTTTAAAAATAAAAATAAAAACTACCTGATATTATAAAGAAACAATTGTTTTCCTTTAACTATTACATGACAAATTATTAAATTTATGTTCAATAATTGATAATTTATTTAATTTAATAGAATAAATTAAGCATGTGACAAAAACACTAGTATTCAAATTTATGTAAATAATTTTTAACATTACCTTAATTTCATGAACAAAATGGTATTTAGTAACCAGATGATATGCATACCTTAAAATCTCTTAATTTAAATTACGCAAAAGATTCCCTGCATGTGCATCATCTAAATATGTAAATTAGATACAATCTTGTAATAGGCATGCAATTAAATTTTCTGCACAAACTAACAAACCTATATTTAAATAAAATAATTTACAAGAGCATTTAAAGCTGACATAAAATTATTTTATAAAGATGCATAAGTTAAAAATAAAAATAAGTAATATGATTAAGAAACAATTGCTTAACATTAAGAATTTATAAGAAAAACGTAATTGTCATATTTATCTGCAGTAATTTAAATGAATATTAAATTTTCAATATTTATGTGTGCTAGTTATGAATTAAAGTATTTGAGGGTACAATGATATGAAAACTATTTTTCTCAGTTTTTTAATCGTTTGCAATGATTACCTCCATTGTATTAGTCTCTTTTCTTATATTTTAATCAGAATGAAAACTACATTTTCAAAAATATGTCATTTTTATGCTGTTTGCAATTTTCGGGGGGGGGGAATCACACAAATGAAAATTGCTTGACATTTTTGTTTATTTAAATTGTGATGTTAAAATCTTTTTGTTATAGTGCTTACTACTGTAGTTTTTAATCACCTGGCCTTGAGTTACAAACTTTGACAACCTTGTTAACCTTGAGTTGCAAAGTTAAACTTGTGTTTCAACATTTTCCATAGGTTTATATTTTGCGAAAATGGAAAGACCTGCTCAAAATCTCTTCAGAACAACTGTCTGAAAATCTAGTTGTTCATTTGTAAGAAAGATATTAACGAAAATCAAACAGATAAAGTCTGGAGATAAAATTTTTGTTCTCCCTACGTAAGCTGATAAAAAAGGTTAAATTTTTGTACATAAGCACAGCACTTCAAATATACTAGACCCGTTGCACATCGCTATAGTAGTGAACTGAGCTTCAGTATAAAAAAGTTTAATATTTTTTATGCTGAACCTTAATTGCATTCAACAATTTTTAAAACCTATTTCAATTCTAAGAAATTTATTTATATCTGCAAATTACGAATTGCTTTGACCTAATATTTTCGTAACAAAATTATTCATTATTATTGTTAAGTTTTAATACTGTTAATAATTCAGAAAAGTGTTCTCAGGGGTAGTAAAATATTTAATTAAAAATAAAAATATAATAAAATATGAATTGAGATAGATTTATGCATTTACAGAACTGACATCACAATGCAAAAATAAAAAAAAATATTAAATTGTATTCAAGTCAAATACAAGCCTTCAATAATCATTAATCCTCATGTAAAATGTCAATATTTTAAGAAAATATCTGAAATAATTAAAAAAGCATTTAAATATAATAATTAAATATTGTTAATATTTAATTAAATTTTTATTGATTCTGTACCCTATTTAATAATTATGTACCAGTTACAATTCTGGCAGACTATTTAAGCAGGTCTCTAACAATTATCTGTTTCTTAAGCGCTGTGTAATATTAATTTTCATAAAAATACAATTCTTATTCATTTCAATTCTAAACAAATATTTTTAGAAATATTATATTTTAAGGCCTGATTGTTGTGTAGTTAGAAAATCAAACATTTCAATAAAACCAACACATTCCAATAAAACCAAGTAATATGAATTTTATAAAATTTCAGTAAAATTAATTATTATAATGAAATTGAATGATAGATATTATTATAATTAATTCAAGATTACGTTTCTTTCTATTAATTTTTCAAATGCACTATGTTAAATTAAATTTTATAATTGAATCCTTGGGAATAATATACCTTTAAAATCAAATTAAAAAAATTACCGTCTCCGAAACAAGTAATTTTTGAAACACATTTATCAGTCACAGTTTTTATGTATGGTGATTACTATAATTAATTACATGCGCGTGTGCAGATAAAAATAATTAGAAATTAAAGCTATTTTTCATCTGAGTGCATGAATTTATAAAATATTACGAAAATGAGTAAATTGTTTGATTGTAAGGAAACTTTTCATTCTACACTGAAACTCGTTTCTTAATAATTTATTCCATAATTCATGTAATTTAGTATTTTTGAAAAAAGTATTATATGTAACTGAAATTAGAAAATATTAAAATACGCTGAAAGACAAGTGTTTCTTTCAATGAAGTTGTTAATACTTCTCAAAAAATAAGATTTCTTTAAAATAGAAAAAAAGCTTTATACAAATAATTTTACACTGCATATTATCTACAACGTTTTAACAAAGAAAGTAATAGATATTTATGTTAAATTCATTCCTAAGATTACACATCTTATAAATGTCGACTGGATGAAAATATAACATCTAAGAAAAAGTGAGAGTTATGGAATCAAGAATCGGCTTCATCATATTCGTCTTGCAATAACCAAAAATATGTACCAAAGCCTTCAATAAAATGAATATTCGATATATTGTTTTTTATTGGTAGACTATTCTACATATGTACACATCAAATTTTAAACTTTTCTATCAACGTATTCATTAATCGAGCTAACCATTCATTTTTCAATACATTTTTGATGAAAACAGGATCAGGTAAATAAGGAGGCCGCAGAATATATTCTTAACAATAATGTCTTTGTCCTAATAATGGTAATGATTTCAAGATAATTGGTTTATGACTTTGTCCTTAAGTTTCTAGATGCTGGAAAATATAATCTAGGTAAATTCAGTATTAGATATAACATCATTTTCAGCTATTAATTTTATTTATTGAGCTTCTTTAATACCACATTTGAAATATGCAAAGCCTCAATTTTTGACAAATAGTGTTGTCGATTAACAACCGAACTTTGGTAGCAAGACAGAATCAAGTGAAAATATCCTATTTTAGTTCACTTTTTCTGTATATTGAAAGAAAATACAGTGTTATATAGAAAAATAAGTATACCTGAAGAACTGTAGGAGCCAGAATTTTCCGTTAAAACGAGTTTTGCAAAATGCTAACAGGAAAATACTGACTATGGGTAGTCATCATATTTTTTATGGGTAGTCATCATATTTTTATTTCTTTTATATCTTCATTTTCAAAAGTTTAACAAAAAGAAGAAAAACAAAATTTTAAAAAAGCAGTCTTAATTACAAAAAATACATTTTGCTATGAAGAGACTATTGTAATATCTTATGGAAAAGGCAATAAATGTTACATATTGACAAAAATGGGCAAAAAAGAGTTTTACGAGAAGTCAGCTTTGTGCATAACTTCAGGAGAAACATGTAAAGAAACATAAAAATTATTTAAAGGAATGGTTTAACTTTTTTTAAATAAATTCATTCTTATTTTGTACTGTGGGAATCTAAATACGCTGAAGAAAAGAGGAAGGCGACAAATTTACATTAAAGTCAAAAATTGTTCACCTCCTTCCTTTCCTCAGAATATTCAAAGCAATATTTAAAGAATGAAATTTATATATAAAAGCGTAAATTTTAATTTCATTCTTATGTATCCTCATCTTAAGAAGTTTAACATGAAGAATAAAAACGAAATTTTTTAAATGCAATCTTAATTACAAAGAATGCATTTCGCTTTGAGGAGACTATTGTAATATCTTATGGAAAAGGCAATAAATGTTACATATCGACAAAAATGGGCAAAAGAGAGTTTTACGCGAGGTCAGCTTTGTGCATAACTTCAGGAGAAACATGTAAGGAAACATAAAAATTATTTAAAGGAATGGTTTAACTTTTTTTAAATAAATTCATTCTTATTTTGTACTGTGGGAATCTAAATACGCTGAAGAAAAGAGGAAGGCGACAAATTTACATTAAAGTCAAAAATTGTTCACCTCCTTCCTTTCCTCAGAATATTCAAAGCAATATTTAAAGAATGAAATTTATATATAAAAGCGTAAATTTTATTTCATTAATAATATTCATAATTTAATAATTTCATAATTTAATATTCAGCATTGCGCATAACTTCATTAGAATCATGTACGGTGACATAAAAATTTCTTAAAATTATGGTTAATATTTTTTTTAAATAAATTCGTTTTAATAACTTCCAAAAAAGAATGGAAAATATTCGTTCTTTGCTGATGCATTGCAGGTTGTAAATGCAGTGAAACATAAAATCAATTACGAATGCTGCCGCTTTTTTCAGCTCTCATTATAACAGATCACTTTATGACATAAAGAACGTCTTTACAAACAGTTTCATGAAGAATTGACCTCTACATCAGATTTATATATTGTTTCTGTATGCTAATATAATCTAAGATGGAACAAAATAAATATGCTTCGTACACTGCTGCTATTATTAGTTATGTTTAAATTTGTCATTACTTTATTCTTAAGCCAATATAGTAATGCACTGCTCTATCAAGTACTGTGAATTAGTATTCCATTTTCCTAACTTTCTGGATGATCACGATTAATTTTAATTTAGACAGAGTTATGTTCAATGATAAGTAAAACCTTGACTGCAACAAGTGTTGAGCGTGTAAGAGCTTGGTAATGGTAAATCATGTATAATCTACTCCAGATTACATAACTTTACGCATTGTGAACTGTGTAAATGTCATGGATTGTATAGGGATTAAGTTATAATATCGCATTATCTTGCATTTTTTTAGAACAATTAGTTAGAAATATAAAATATCACTATAGATTCCTTGAATGTACTAACATTTTTCTTTGAAGTAGTTCTTTTTATTTCCAGCCCTATGGATGATAGTAGCGTTTTTTGTAAGGCAATCTTCGTCGATGAATATATATATTTACTGCATATAGTTTGTTTATATAAAGATAATGAAACTCATACCGAACAGGAATATTATTCAATATTTTTGGAAGTAGGTATAATAAGTTAAATGTATAAATAGTAATTGCAGTTATGATTGAAATGGAAAAATTAAATTTAAATACAAAAAATCTGAAATTTATTTCGAGATTTTTGACTTAAATTTTAATTTATTTTCTCAAATTCCTTATGTATTTTTGATTCAAGGATATATAAAATTTTCATTCACAGTATAACATTAATGTAGACAAAACATAAAGAAAAAAACTGAACACAATGTTACATATAATAAATTTTGTGCTGTTGCGTTTTAAAAAATAAATAATTTAAATTAAGTGTATCATATCATTTTAAATACATCCTTTTAAAAATAAAAAATTCTGTACATAAATTTTTCACTATTATTTCTAAAAATATCTAGTAAATTATAAAATGGCTCAACTAATTATGCAGTTATATTCAAAGTATAATTTTAATGTAAATCTGATAAAAAAACTGAAACTGAATCTATTATTACATGAAATGCATAAAAATATCTTCTAATTAGTAATTAAAATAATGCATTTTGCATAATTTTAATTAAAAGGTATCAAAGCAGTACATAAACACATTTTGATGTACGTAAGATCATATGCATTCATAATTATATATTATATATATATATATATATATATATATATATATATATATATATATATATATATATATATATATATATATATATATATATATATATATATATATATATATATTTGTCGAATGTTCGAATATTTGTCATATGTGTCGAATGTTCTGAAAGTATATAAAATTTGAATCGAAAGTTACATATATTTATATATGAGCACTTTTATTTAAATATTTATTGAACAAAGGACTTACGATAACATTTTTATTTTTGTTATAAATGTTTTCATACCCCTTAATTTATTAAATCCAATTATGAGTAACATTTTCTTCTTTTGTTATCACCTTTAAATTTACTTTGACAAGGCTTTCATTCCATCTGCATGCGGTGTTAAAGGCTATATCCTGAGGGAAAGTATGTAATGCACAAATTAACTAAGATTTCAAATCAGTGCATCACATACTTAGCCACAGAATAAGCTTAAAAATCATAAACAATATCGCTAAATTTTAAAAGCTCACATCTTGAGTTATTAGACTAAAATATATGGCAAAAACGAATATAACATATTGTTTTGATATTTTGGGTAAATATAAAGACCAGCAGATACTCTATTTAGAACAGCTGTCTGAAAGACTGGTTGTTCGTTTGTAAGAAAGTTATCAACAAAAATCATGCAGATAAAGTCCGAAGATAAAAGATTTTAATTCTCCTTATGTAGGCTGATAAAAAAAGTTAAATTTTTAAACATAAACAGAACATTTGAAACGTACAAATTTCGTAGCACATCGCTTTAGTAATGAACTGAGATTCAACATAAAAAAGTTTAATGTTTTTATGCTGAACCTTAATTCCATTCAACGCAATATAAAAGCAAATATACATTTAAGAAATTTATTTACACCTGCAAATTATAAATTGCTTTGAACAGATCATTTCATAACAAAATTTTACATTATCATTATGTTTTAATATTGTTATTATTTTAGTAAAGATTTCTAAGGGGTGGTAAAGCATTTAATTAAAAGTTAAAATATAGACTGAGATTTATGTGTATTTCCGAATGGACATCACAAAGCGAACAACATAAGACTTTCTAAATAGTATTCAAGTAAAAAGAAAACCTTCAATAATCCTCAAATATCATGCAAAATGTCAATATTTTGAAATAAATATTTAAAATAATGAAAAAAGCATTTAAATATAATAAATAAAAATTTTTAATATTTAAAAAAATTATTGATTCTTTACCCTGGTTAATAATTATCAACCAGAAATATTTCTGGCTGACTATTTTAGCAGGGCTCTAATAATTATCCGCTTCATAAGTACCAGAATGATGATTTTGCCAAATTTTTATGCCATATTTATGCCAAATTTATTTCTAAGATTACACATCCTATAAATTTCGACTCATTGAAAACATAACATCTAAGGAAAAATGAGAGTTATAGTAACAAAGAAGAGAAGAATCGGCTTTAACATACTCGTCTTACAATAACCAAAAGTATGTACCACAGCCTTCAATAAAAAAACATCTAATCTTTTGTTTTTCATGGGTAGTTTATTCTACTTCTCTATGTATATAATTTTAAACCTTTGTACCACCTTATTCATTAGAAATACTCGAATATACGATCACATTAAGAAATACTTAAAAGTTCATTATCACTCACCTAACCAAAAAATAAGCAGGTAAATCTTCCTTCAGAAGTGGTTAGGATTGTGTTGCACAACTTGATTTTAAGTCTCCGATCAATGAATCGTTGATAAATTCGGAGATGTCATATTGTTCTGCAGCAGGCAAAAAATAAAAGGTTTTCACAGTAAAGGAAAAAACATTAGCAATCCTTGTAAAACTATCATAAACATTACATAGAAATCATCAATATTTATATACCTGTAAGGATGATTCTACCAGAAAACACATCGAGAGAAAGAGAAATTGTCTTACTATATTCTATTCTTGATCCCTTCATAACGTGGAGATTACTTTTGTAGTTACACATGATGATATATGCAGCATCTTGAAATAAAGTAGGTGATAGGTACCTTAATGAATGCTTCAAAGGTGTTCCACCACCCACTTTATTACAAAATGCGCAAGTACAACTTCTGGTATAATTTAGAGGGTAATCTGTAATATTTGATGCCATGGCAGTATCCTGAAGTAAAATGGATGATGCACATTTTTTGAATTGTTCAAAAAACACTATTAATCATTTAACAACGACAGACAATAAAATGTAAAGCTTCTTGCATTAATAGCTGTCATTGTATTGCAGAATTTCTTTCAAGTTTGCTCTGGCTAAATCATAGATAAAATCGAAAATGACACATTGTTCTCTATTAGATTAGAATTAAAACATATTCATAATTAAAGATGAAAAGACTTACAAAATTAATAAAATTATAATAAGCATTAAACACAAATGAAAGTCTTAATATAAAGCTCAAATGTATCTGTAAAATATCTCAGTTTTAACAGTAAATGGACATTTGTATTGTCGAAAGACCAAATAATTAATAATGTTCTTGTTAAAAAATTCAAAATAAGTGTTTAATGATTTTTCTTATTTTTAAATATTTTACTCATTAAATAATTCCCAGTTTTTTTTTTTCCATAAGTGGTATACTCATCCAATTAGGTACAGTTTATAAGTAAAAATTTAAGGAATTCGTTCCGTAAAAGTTTATAAATATATGTTTAAGGAACATATATTGTATAAGATATACAACTTATTTCTATGCAATTTCTGTTATGAGTATTTAACATAGAGTTATTAAAAGTGATTTGATGGATATTATTTCAGTTAATATATGATTTGTATTTATTTGTTTTAATATTAGTTCAAATGAATTATGCCTTTTATGCTTAGAAGTTCTAAATTGTGTCCAATGATAAAATTTAGAAAAAGTGATTGAAATGATTTATCTTATAAAAAATTACTGACATTGAAAAACTAAAATTTTTTTTGCACATGTTAATCAAAACAAAATTATAGTTAGTGAGATAAAAAAATATCTTAATTTTGTCAATGTGGAAGATTTTCCATAAAATGGAAAGAATTCAGAGCTTGGAAATGGTAAACCATACAAAATCTACTTTAGAATACTTAACATCACACGTTGTGAACTGTGGAAATGTCATGGATTGTGTAGGGATTTAGTTATAATATAGCATCATCTTACACTTCTTTAGAAAAATTAGTTACAAATATAAGGTATCACTATAGATTCGTAGAAAGGACCAAATGTTTTCATTGAAGTTGTTCTTTCGGTTTTCAACCCTATGGATGATAATAGCATCTTTCGTAAAGCCATCTTCTACGATGAATACAATTTGTAAAGGGATTTTCCATATAAAGGTAATAAAAACTCTTAGCTGACAGGAATAATATTTAATATTTTTGGAAGTGGGTAGTAATAATTTTAATAAATGAATAGTAATTGCAATTATGAATGAAAAGGAAAAATAAAATTAAAGTACTCAAGATCTGAAATTTATTTCAATTTTTAGACTCAAATTTTTATTTTCTTTTCTGAAATTCTTAATATTTCTTATACAATGATATCTAAAACTTTCCTTCACAGTATAACATTAATGCAGATAAAATATAAAGAGAAATAAGAACTGAATGTTATATACAATAAATTATGCAGTTGCTTTTTATAAAACATAACTAAAGAATTTAAATTAAGTTATCATATCATTTAAAAAAATATTTCATTTTAAAAATGAGAAATTCTGTAGATAAATTTTTTACTAAAATTTCTGAAAACATCTAAATTTATAAAATTTTACAGCTAATTTTGTAAATTTTATTCAAATTATAATTTTAAAACAAATCTGATAAGAAATGGAAACTGATTCGATTGATACATGAAATACAAAGATTATTAAATACCTAAGAATTTTTCAGTAAGTTCTAATTTCTTGTAATTAATAATTAAAATAATGCATTTTACGCAGTTTAAATTAAAAGATATCAAACAGTAAATGGACACATACGTAAGATGATAGGCATTCATATACTTCCCATAATGTAAAGTAAGTTTTCAGGAAGATTTTTTTGGTGCAAAGAGTAAAATATTATTAAGTCTACCAGAAAGTTCTGTCCGTTTTAGAATGAAATAAAGAATACATTTTTTCATACTTTGGATAAATTTTATTGAATAATACAATTGCCCTCATTATTTATGACTTCTTGCCAGTGTGATGGCAATTTGTATATCCCATTTTTAGAAAAATGTCTTATCTCTAGAGACCAAAAATTGAACCAGTGCTTGTCTGATATCTTCTTCGTTCTTGGATAGTTTGCCCTGCAAGAAATTTTGTAAGATCAGAAACAAATGATAATCAGATGGTACTAGGTCCGGGGAGTATGGTGAATGCGACAGAATTTCCCAGCCTTGCTCTGCGACTTTCTGACGAGTCCCCAAAGCAGCATGTGGCCTGGCATTGTCATGAAGCAGTATGATGTCCTTCCTATTGAACATCGCCGGCCTCTTTTCTTGGAGTGTTGTTTTTAATTTATCCAATTGCTGACAGTACCTCTCCGAATTTAGCCTTTCGTTTGGTTTCAACAGCTCAAAATGTATTGGTCCTCGAATGTCCCACCATATACACAACATTCTCTTGTTCAGGCTCAACTTCGGTTTAGACGTAGAGGGGGCAGGTTTTCCGGGTTCACAATATGCCCTTTTTCTTATGATGTTTTCATAGGTAATCCACTTTTCATCCCCAGTTATGATCCGGTCTAAGAAGGGTTTGATTTTGTTGCGTGTAAGCAGAGATGTGCTTATGATGATTCGATCATTCAAATTCTTCCCACTTAACTTGTGTGGCACCCATCTCGAATACTTCCACTTAAACCCTAGTTTCCGAATATGGTCAGAAATGGTTTTGTTGAGCTGAATACTCGTTTAAACTGATTGTAACCGGAGCGGACAGAACTTTCCGGTAGACCTAATATAATGTTAAGCCAGCAATGTACACTTTTTGGAAAAAGTATATATATATATATATATATATATATATATATATATATATATATATATACAAATTAAATTTTTGCTTATAATGTTCTTTAGGCTTTAGGATGTATATGAAGTACACAAGAATATTTTTAATCATTTAGCAATTTAGATTTGTAAATACATATGTATATGAATTTAACGTAATATTCATTACAAAATGTAATTTAAAATAAATATTAAAAGAAAATAATATTTAATGTATACAAACCGATTAATTTTAAATTTTATTTAATTTAAAGTAAATAAACTGATGTTCAATGCATGTTTACAGCATTGCTTGTAGCAAAGAAATTGAATATTTAAATGTAATTTAATAATTACAGTGTTTTAAGTAAAAATTAATGGAGCATTTTTTCAAGGTATCTTTCTTTAAGAAGACATATCAAAGCTAAAAAACAATAAATTAAAATAAACTAATCCGATTTGCAGCCAATACGATAAATTACTAATAGAAGTCCGTTTTTTTAACTAAAATTCAAAACATATTAGGCTAAAAAAAATATTTCAATTTTTTCTATTATCTCAATTCAAAATCGTTAAAAGAACTAAAAATTTGTGAATTAAAAACATAAATTCTAAATAAGGAAATAGAATTTTAATTCAATTTATTTTCTTGAGTTTGGACTTTACTATTCTATCAATATTTTTATAATGTTTTAGCATTACTATTTATTATTAGAGCATTACTATTTTTAGCATTAGAAATTTAATAAATATGATCAATTAACGCAATAAAAATATATAAATGCATTTTTTATATACCAAAAACAGAATTTTATAATCATTACACCAAAATCATTTTTCAACCAAATTCTCAAATGTATTTAGTAAAGATGAAATAAATATTTTGTAAAAACTACTTTAAGGTATTCAAATAAAACCGAAATTTGAATCTAAAGGTTTCTTTACCCTTTGTAAAAATCACGACTAGAAACAATTCTAGTTGATTGTTTACTGCAGGGGTTGCTAGAGAGAAATTTCTTATAAATAAAATATTAAATAATTTCAGAAGTGTGTAACAGAAGGAATGTTATTTTAATGTTAAAAATATGCCTTAATATACCTCAAAATATGAAAATTATATCGCTTTTTTATTTTTGTAATTTTTTATTTAAAAATTTAATGTTTTTTAGAACATGTGTTGAAGAGTTTTTTTAATGTCTTTATGACTGAACACATTTAAAAATTTATATTATTTTGCGTAATTTTTACTGTTGAGATATTACTTTATTTTTACAGAAGTTTTTGACTGAAAAGTTTGTATTACCTATTAATATTGATTATTTTATCAGACAAAAAATAATAACCTGAAAACATTAACTTTAAATAAAAATAAAAGATATTCTTCACACAATCCTGGACCTCCCCTAGATTTTCTTCTTCAGGATCTACAAGAGCAAATTTAATGGCAACGTCTTAGTGTGTCATGCAGGGGTTGTGATAAGTCCCCCCGAAAGTCTTAGGTTTAGCGTAATTTTGAAATTGAACCTAAGACATAGGACTTTAACGGTATAAGTTCAGTATCCCCATACAGATGATTTCTCGCCAAATCTGGAAACCGTTGTTTTCGTTGTAGTGTTTCAGTTTTTGTGTTTATTGTAGTATTGCCAAATTTAGTTTTTGTTACTATTTTTATTTTTTCGTTGCCAGATTCCGTATTTCTCGTGTTTTAAATAACTTTTACGTTATATATGTGCTTTTTTTAGAAGCAATAGTTTTCTTAGTTTCACTTCGAGAACTTTCGAGAACTTTCTTTGCTTCTTCGTTGGCTGTTGTTGTTGCAATTAGTGGATTTCCTGCAGTTGTGTTTCGTTGTCGCCAGTGTCCAAACATCGTAAACTTTTCTTTTTTACTATTTCTTGTACATAATTTACTTTTATTTGGTTTATTTATAATATATATTTTTTTATTAAATGATGTATTTTATTTTATATATTTAAAATCGTTAAATATTCTTTTTTCTTTATTTCGTTTTCTTAATTTATTATCATCTTTTTATTGTTTATTGTTTAAATTACTTTATTTATTGTTTTAATTAAAAATGTCTCATGTTCAAAATGTTGTTGAAAAATATCAACAAATTATTTTAGCAAAAATTAAATATAATAATGATGGATTATTGCTCAGGATTCCAAATTATTAATTAATTTAGGATTCGCAAATATTAATTAATTTTTTTAACGGAAATTGGATTTGGAGAAAGTGTAATTATTTTATTTAAATTCTATTGCCTACATGTATTTTTTTATTCTATTCGTGTTTCATTTTTATTTACTTAAAAAGTGTATATATTTAAAAAAATATTTTATTCATGTTTTTTTTAAATTTTAAAAGTGTTTATATTTGAAAAATAAGTTTTTGCATGCTTTTTTTAATTTTTATGAAGTGTATATATTTAGAAAAATATTTTTGCATGCATTATTTTGTAAAATTAGATAATTATTTTTACTGAAATGTGACACTGGTGACAAACGAATAAAATGCCGAAATAAATATAACAATCGGCATGTCAGCTTAACTTCATATCAAGTAAGTCCATTATTTATATTTATTTCCCTTTTTAAATTTTCTGAAATTCTTATTTTTCGATCGAACTTCGGGAAATTTCCCGTGTTAATAAACGCGCGCCTAGCTTGGCGCCTAGCTTGGCCGCGGTCGCCAAATGTATGGGGATACTGAACTTATTCCGACTCCAACTGCTACAACAAAGGGTATAATTTATCTTGGTGAACTCTATGTTCACTTGACCAGCCACCATTAAGAAACACAACAGAACAATTCATAAAGTGAGAATTCAGCATCCAAAGTGTAGCAAACTATCATCCCATAAAAAGAATAATAGCTTCCTCTAGCAGGTTTCCACGACCATAAAGAATGGTTAGCGCTCTTGCCTTCGGTTCAACAGTTCGTGGGTTCGAATCCCACCTTGGGCATGGATGATTGTAGTGGTTCGGAATCCACTTTAAACCGTAGGTCCCGGTCTAATTAGCCCTCGTGTGCAAAAAATGACCGTTGAGCGACAATCAAACCAATCAAACCAAACCACGTCCATGAATTGAAAAATACCATAAATTTATGTCAAATTTGATTTTGACAGAAAACTTGAATTTGATATAAACTTTACACATAATTTCAACAAATTTGCATCTTGTCTTTTTGTAACTTAAGTAGGTGCAGAGAAATATGACCACTTCTGTTTAAAATGAAATTCATTGACTAATAGGATCATAACGGGAAAAACTGTATATCGATTTGTGATAAAAATTTCAAAATTATTTTAAAATTCTCTGGCGTTTGCTTTATGATATTGTATAAGATTTTTAGCAAATAATTTAAAAAATTTTCAAGAAGTTCAAAAACGTCAAGAAAGTATTAAAGATCAAAGTATTACAGAAAATACTGAAAAATAAAAGTAATTATAAAATGCCTAATAATTATTTCAAAACCGTATAGCATTCCCCATGAATACCAATTAGAAAAGAAGAGCAATTGTGTGCAGAAGTGGAAATTTTGCCTATTAGGATAATTCGAAAAAAGAAAAATTTATTGATTTAACCTTATTTAATAAGTAATAACGATTTAATACTAAATGCTGGTGCTTTCTTACCACAAATAAAAAATATTTTTTGAAAGCTTTTTCCACAAATATTCCTTTAAATTCCTAAATATTTGGGAAAACATCAGATATTTTATATTACAATAATCAGAAGTAATGCAGACCTCGGAATCTTAAATTAAATTACACCAAAGTTTCAGTGTATGCACATTCTCTAAATATTTAAATTAAGCATAAATTTATAAGAAATATGCACTTAAATTTTCTTTGCAAATCAGCGAATCCATATGCAAATAAGACCCATTTTTAACAAGAACCTGTAATATTTACATAAAATTGTTCAATTACCATTCATAATATAAATAAAGAAAATTAGCTAAGATTATTAAAGAGTAACTGCGTCCCATTAAAACTTGCAAGAGAAAAGTGATTACTAAATTTGTCTGCAATAATTAATAATTTAGTTGGTTTATTAGAATAAAATAAACGCGTTATGAAAAAGATAATATTTCAATATCTGTAAATATTTTATAACATTACCTGAAATTCGTGAATAAGATGTCATTCAATACTCAGAAGCAATGCATACATCTGAATCTTTATTTAAAGTGTACAAAAGACTCAGTGCACGCATTACCTCTGAATAAGTAAATTAGGCTGAAATTTATAAGAAGTATGCTCTTAAACATTCTTCACAAATTATGAGACCTGCGTGCAAATATTCTATACAAATTTACAAATCTGTATGCAAATAAAACAAATACTTTAACAAGGACATTTAAAGCTTATATGAAATTGTTCTGTAGTAATGCATAATATAAAAATAAAAATTGGCCAATATTATTAAAAAGCAACTGTTTAGATTTAAGAATTTTATCAGAAAAGTAAATATGAAATTTATGGGCAATAATTAATAATTTAATTTGAATAACAGACTTAATTAAAAATGCGTCGAAAAGCACTAAATTTTTAGAGTATCTATAAATACTATTAGCTGAAATTCATGTATAAGATGTTATTTATGATTTAGAAGCTTGGCTGGCATCTGAATTGTATACATGACTCATTGTATATGCATATCCTCTCAATATGTAAATTAGACAGAAACTTATGAGATGAAGGCCTTGAAGTTTTCTACACAAATTAACAAATCTGTAGGCAAAAAGAGCACATTTTTTAACAATAACCTGTAAAGCTTACATAAAATATTTTTATAACTGTGCATAATATGGAATTAAAAATTAACTAATATTATAAATAAACAATTGCTTCCCATTTAAAATTAAGTGAGGAAAGTAATTATTCATTTTAAGCGCAATAATGAATAATATATCGGATTTAATAGAATAAACTGAACACGTTACAAAAAAAAAACAAATTTTGCAATATCTAAAAATGTATTATAATATTACCAGAAATTCATGAATAACATGATTTTACATTTTCAAAAGCTATGTAGATCTCTAAATCTTTAATTAAAGTATATAAAAGATACAGAGTATGCATATGCACTAATTATGTAAATTTGGAAGAGAAGAAGTCTGTACTTAAATTTTACACTCAAATTAACGAATCATTATACAAATAAAACAAATACTTTAAAAAAAATATGTAAATGTTACATAAAAAATTTTCTATAAACATGCATGGTATAAAAATGTAACTAATATCATTAAGAAATAATTGTTTAAATTTAAAAATTACAGGGGAAAAGCAAATACGCAATCCATAAGCAATAATAAATAATTTAGTTATTTGACACAATAATTTAAACATGTGTCAGTAAACACTAAATTGGCAATATCTACAAATACTTTACAACACTATCTGAAATTCATATGCAAGAGAGGCTATTCAATATTCATAAGATCTAAAGACTTTTGAACCTTAAAAAAAATTATATAAAAAAAAACTCGGCATTTCTTCTAAATATCTAAATTTGACAGAAAATTATATGAAGTTTGCCCTGACATTTTGTACACAAATCAAGTATCCATAAGCAGATCAAATTTTTAAAGAGAACCTGTAATATTTATATAAAATATTTCTCTAACGATGCATAATGTAAAAATAAAAATTAGCTAATACAACTAAGAAAAAATTACAGGAAAAAAGTAATATTTAAATAAAAGTGCAATAACTAATAATTATCGGCAATATATTTATAAACATTATTAGAATTTAAAATAAAATTAAATATATAAATTCTAAAGTCAAATTATTTATTCTTATTTATTTAAATGTTTGAATTGCATGTTAATATACTTATTGTAGAAATTATAGCTATAAAAAAACAGATCTCACTTTAAAATTATAAATAAATTATAAACAATAGATCATACTAATAACTGTTATATTATGAAAATTTCATATTTATTACAATATTTTCATTCAGTATTGTAAAGCAAATGCCAGTGTAATTATTTCTATGCATAAAAACTAAAATCGAATGATCAATTTGTTGAAAAATATATTTAATTGAATTACAGAAATTATAAAGTCTAAAAGGAATACTAAAAAGAATTCAACAAAAACTAAATTTGATGCTATGAAATATCCTTTTGTAATATATATAGAAATTGAAAAAAAACTATATGTTTATGCATCTGTAAAATATATGAAAATAGTGAGCAATATTATTTTTTATATCAAATTAACTAGACGCTATACATAATATTACTTACATCTGTTATACCTGTTGTGATTATACTCCTAGTTTATAAACTTGAATTATTTGTAACATTTTCTCCTTTTCTAATCTCTTTAAAATTTCCATTGACACGGCTTTCTTTTAATCTGTGTATGATGTGAGATACTATATCCTGAGGATACGAATACGATGCACTGCCTAATCAAAATGTCAAGGCTGTGCACGGTATTCGTAGCCACAGTATAAGCACCGAATTCATAAATAATATAGATTGATTTTACAATTTGATATCATGCATAATTATAATGAACTTATTAAGTATATTATAATAAGTAGATTATAATAAGTCAATAAGTTATACAAACTTTGCAAGTTTTAAATATATGATATTTGTTGCATTTATTTTTAATAGAATACTGGAGGTAATAATTGCAAAGTAAATAATATAATTTTAGAACATAATACTTGTTCAATAAATTGCAGCAGCAGAAGAGAGCAATTTAAGAATTTTATTTACTGCTGACGAATGTAGCAAATTTAACTCTGAGCTATATATGTGCAAAAATATTTCGGGCTATAAATAAAAATAAACTATTAAAGTCGATAACAAATCTATTATTTTCTATTTATTTGAATTTTTACGATGCATGCTGATATATTTATTGTATAAAAATTTTTAGCTTTATTAAAAAATAATTCATATTAATACCTTTGATATCACAAATTGAGCCTATTTATCATTTTGCTTATTTTCTGCATTTTTAAAAATAATGTAACGTAATTTTTTAACAATATAAAATAAATTACTGAGTTCTATTAGCTAAAAAATTAGATTTGATTGAATTATTGAAATTAGAGTCTCAAAGAAATTCAACAAAAACTATATATGATGGTAAAAATATATTCTATAGTGGTGTATATAAAAATTGAAAAAAAACTTCATGTTTATGCATTATTAAAATACATGAAGATATAGAGAAATGTTATTTAAATATTTAGTTATAACAAGAAGTTATATATAATAATACTTACATTTGTTATGCCTGTTGTGATTACTCCTAGTTTATAAACTTGAATTATCTGTAACATTAACTCCTTTTCTGATCTCTTTAAAATTTCCCTTGACACGGCTTTCTTTTAATCTGTGTATGATGTGAGATACTATATCCTGAGGATACGAATACGATGCACTGCCTAATCAAAATGTCAAGGCTGTGCACGGTATTCGTAGCCACAGTATAAGCACCGAATTCATAAATAATATAGATTGATTTTACAATTTGATATCATGCATAATTATAATAAAGTATATGTCAATAAGTTATACAAACTTTGCAAGTTTTAAATATATGATATTTGTTGCATTTATTTTTAATAGAATACTGGAGGTAATAATTGCAAAGTAAATAATATAATTTTAGAACATAATACTTGTTCAATAAATTGCAGCAGCAGAAGAGAGCAATTTAAGAATTTTATTTACTGCTGACGAATGTAGCAAATTTAACTCTGAGCTATATATGTGCAAAAATATTTCGGGCTATAAATAAAATTAAACTATTAAAGTCGATAACAAATTTATTATTTTCTATTTATTTGAATTTTTACGATGCATGCTGATATATTTATTGTATAAAAATTTTTAGCTTTATTAAAAAATAATTAATATTAATACCTTTGATATCACAAATTGAGCCTATTTATCATTTTGCTTATTTTCTGCATTTTTAAAAATAATGTAACGTAATTTTTTAACAATATAAAATAAATTACTGAGTTCTATTAGCTAAAAAATTAGATTTGATTGAATTATTGAAATTAGAGTCTCAAAGAAATTCAACAAAAACTATATATGATGGTAAAAATATATTCTATAGTGGTGTATATAAAAATTGAAAAAAACTTCATGTTTATGCATTATTAAAATACATGAAGATATAGAGAAATGTTATTTAAATATTTAGTTATAACAAGAAGTTATATATAATAATACTTACATTTGTTATGCCTGTTGTGATTACACCTAGTTTATAAACTTGAATTATCTGTAACATTAACTCCTTTTCTGATCTCTTTAAAATTTCCATTGACACGGCTTTCTTTTAATCTGTGTATGATGTGAGATACTATATCCTGAGGATACGAATACGATGCACTGCCCAATCAAAATGTCAAGGCTGTGCACTGTATTCGTAACCACAGTATAAGCACCGAATTCATAAATAATATAGATTGATTTTACAATTTGATATCACGCATAATTATAATAAATTATATGTCAATAAGTTATACAAACTTTGCAAGTTTTAAATATATGATATTTGTTGCATTTATTTTTAATAGAATACTGGAGGTAATAATTGCAAAGTAAATAATATAATTTTAGAACATAATACTTGTTCAATAAATTGCAGCAGCAGAAGAGAGCAATTTAAGAATTTTATTTACTGCTGACGAATGTAGCAAATTTAACTCTGAGCTATATATGTGCAAAAATATTTCGGGCTGTAAATAAAAATAAATTATTAAGTCGATAACAAATCTATTATTTTCTATTTATTTGAATTTTTACGATGCATGCTGGTATATTTATTGTATAAAAATGTTATCTTTATTAAAAAATAATTCATATTAATACCTTTGATATCACAAATTGAGCCTATTTATCATTTTGCTTATTTTCTGCATTTTTAAAATAATGAAACGTAATTTTTTAACAATATAAAATAAATTACTGAGTTCTATTAGCTAAAAAATTAGATTTGATTGAATTATTGAAATTAGAATCTCAAAGAAATTCAACAAAAACTAAATATGATGCTAAAAATATATTCTATAGTGGTGTATATAAAAATTGAAAAAAACTTCATGTTTATGCATTATTAAAATACATGAAGATATAGAGAAATGTTATTTAAATATTTAGTTATAACAAGAAGTTATGTATAATAATACTTACATTTGTTATGCCTGTTGTGAGAACACCTAGTTTATAAACTTGAATTATCTGTAACATTAACTCCTTTTCTGATCTCTTTAAAATTTCCATTGACACGGCTTTCTTTTAATCTGTGTATGATGTGAGATACTATATCCTGAGGATACGAATACGATGCACTGCCCAATCAAAATGTCAAGGCTGTGCACTGTATTCGTAACCACAGTATAAGCACCGAATTCATAAATAATATAGATTGATTTTACAATTTGATATCACTGCATAATTATAATAAAGTTATATGTCAATAAGTTATACAAACTTTGCAAGTTTTAAATATATGATATTTGTTGCATTTATTTTTAATAGAATACTGGAGGTAATAATTGCAAAGTAAATAATATAATTTTAGAACATAATACTTGTTCAATAAATTGCAGCAGCAGAAGAGAGCAATTTAAGAATTTTATTTACTGCTGACGAATGTAGCAAATTTAACTCTGAGCTATATATGTGCAAAAATATTTCGGGCTATAAATAAAATTAAACTATTAAAGTCGATAACAAATTTATTATTTTCTATTTATTTGAATTTTTACGATGCATGCTGATATATTTATTGTATAAAAATGTTTAGCTTTATTAAAAAATAATTAATATTAATACCTTTGATATCACAAATTGAGCCTATTTATCATTTTGCTTATTTTCTGCATTTTTAAAAATAATGTAACGTAATTTTTTAACAATATAAAATAAATTACTGAGTTCTATTAGCTAAAAAATTAGATTTGATTGAATTATTGAAATTAGAGTCTCAAAGAAATTCAACAAAAACTATATATGATGGTAAAAATATATTCTATAGTGGTGTATATAAAAATTGAAAAAAACTTCATGTTTATGCATTATTAAAATACATGAAGATATAGAGAAATGTTATTTATATATCTAGTTATAACAAGAAATTATGTATAATAATACTTACATTTGTTATGCCTGTTGTGAGAACACCTAGTTTATAAACTTGAATTATCTGTAACATTAACTCCTTTTCTGATCTCTTTAAAATTTCCATTGACACGGCTTTCTTTTAATCTGTGTATGATGTGAGATACTATATCCTGAGGATGCGAATACGATGCACTGCCTAATCAAAATGTCAAGGCTGTGCACTGTATGCGCAACCACAGTATAAGCACCAAATTCGTAAATAGTATAGATAGATATTATAACTTGATTTCTTGCGTTATTACAAAAATGTATATGTCAATAAGTTATACAACCTTTGCAAGTTTTAAATATGTAATTTATTGCATTTATTTGTTAATAGAAATTTTAATTTAAATTTAAAATAAATTTCGTTAATCATTAACGCAAAAAAATCTTAAAATATTATTTATAGTGTAATGATGTAAATTTATGCTAATTTTAACTGTTTATAAGTAAAAAGAAATATGGAATCAGTGTGATTTAGATTTTGCAATATACTTTATCATGATAAACAAGAAAATTGAATTAAGCATGCCCTAAAATTTAATAAAAATTTAGGGATATATTATTGTGCATTATATTTAAAATGCTTAAAAAATATAGATTAAATGAAATTTTCTCAACTTTTTAAAAATAGAATATTTGTTTTACAATTATATTTCTTTTAAAGGCTAGACTATTATTAATGTTAACATTATCAACCATAATATATTACTTTAAGCACAAGATATGTACTACGTAGCTAAAATATAATATTGTATCCTTATTTTACTAACTCGTTTCTCGCAAAGAAAAATTTTAAAATGCTTTGTGAAAAAACTTAGTTTCTGTATATTGTTAAGATATTAAGATATTTCTTGAATTTTGAAGAATTGAAATACACTTTACTGTTAAGAAAAATTTATAAAATTTAAAAAACAATAATGTTTTGGCTTACGATTTTAAAGTTTAAATTGAACTCTCACAAATTTTTGGAGACCTACAGATATCTTAAATAAAAATTAGAATACAATATGTTCATCTTTATATCGCATTCTAATTTTATTCAATATCATTTTTAATTTTTGAGAAATCTTATAGACACAATTAGCTTTTTCCTGAACTCATAACACATAACAAATTGAATGCTTCTGCGTTCAATTTGTTAAGTGTAAAGTGCTATTTTTTTCCTTCATCTGCAAGATATTTTTTTATTGCTCACAAATGCGTCATATTTAACTCTGGGCAAAATATTTGCAAAATATTTGGGCCTTTAAATAAAAATATAAATTATTAAAATCAATAACAAATCTATTAATTCTTATTTATTTGAATTTTTTACGATACATGCTAATATATTTATTGTGTAAAATATATTAGCTTTACAAAAAAATAATTAGTTATAATACCTGTTATATAAATAGAATCTATTTTTCATATTTCTTATTTCTTGTATTATTAAAATAATGCAAATGTGTTTATTTACAATATAAAATAAAATACTGAGATTTATTATTTATGAAATTAAATTTAATGACTTATAAAAGGTAAAGGCTCAAAGGAATTTATCAAAAACTATACATGATACTAAGAAATGCCCTAGAGTCCTGTAGATCGAAAGCCATTTTTGAAATATAACTAAATAGCTGTGCCAGATACCATGCCCCAAAATTTTCAAAAATATCTAATTTATTACCTATTAGTGTTCGTCGCAGGAAATTATATTAGTATATAATTTTTAAAAAAATTGCAGATTCTACAACAATGGAATGCATATCAAAATGTATATTATATGTGTCAAGCTTATAGATACTTAAATAATTTAATACCAGTGTTTTGATCTTGAAAAAAAATTCAATTTACGTGAATGTGTACTAAATTTTAAAATATTTTAAATAACATTATTCTATAGAAAAATTTCTTTGTACAGAATTAATTAATCAATTAATAATTTCTGATATCGTCGGTTGCTAAAAACTTTCATAAAAGGAACAATTTTGAATAAACTAAGAAAGTGCTTACAGACTAAGTCACATGCAGTTAATGATATTTAGATAATTTTCGTTTTTTTTTTATAAACACACTATACACAACATAAAACAATTTATATTCAGGACTATATTTTGAAGTATAAATATATCTGTTGAAAATTATACATTTATTTGAAAATATATATCTATAGTGTGTGACATAAGAGGTTTGATCTTTAATATATTCTAAAAGGGAGCAAAATATTTTTAGAATATTTTTCAAAAGCGAAGGAAAATAAAGAAAGATACTGAATAATTTTTAAAAAAAAAATATTTTGCTTAATGACATTTTATTGAACTCTCTGTTTTCTTACGAGCAAAATGAAAGTAAAAATTTTGTAAATATTTCAGTAATACCGGCTTACAGTGCATATAATTAGGTATTAAACTAAGAAATAACAAAAAATATTATTTTCAACATTAAATTAAAAATGGATAACATATATATTTTGAGTTATATAAATTTTTTGATGTTACATAATATCATAATGCGGCAAAAGAAAAGCAAAATTTGATAATAAATTAAAATAATAAATTAGAATTCACATTTATTATATTTAAAGATTCAAAATTTCCATTGAACCTTCAGAATAATAAATCAATACTTTTCAGAATTGACTTCTTTCTGATGTTTTAGAACCTTTTTAATAAAGTATTCAAATAACTATTATCACAATTTATGTCTTCATCTCTCTGAAAGTACATCTATAAAGTGCATTTTTGTAATTGAGGACACAAAATAGTAAACTTATGCTTAAAAATTTCTCTCTTCTCTGCTCTTTGAAAAATGCTAAAGTTGTTTTAATCCCAAAGAGTTTGAACTCTAAGCGACCGCACCTTAAGAATATTAGATGTATTAGCTTATTGCCTTGCATTGGAAAATGTCTCGAAAAGCTTCTTACAAACAGACTAAGATGGCATCTTAACAATCACAATTATACTAGTAAAGACCAATATGGATTCACACCACAGAAATCTACTGAGGATGCACTACTGCGACTTGTTCACATTGTAAAGGAAGGGAAAAAGAAAAATTTGTTCACTATTCTCCTTTCATTGGACATAAAAGGAGCGTTTGATAACGCGTGGTGGCCCTTTATTATTTCCTTAATGAAGGAGGCTTATACTCCTTCAAATATTCTCAATCTCTTCCGCAGTTTCCTGAACAACAGAACGGCTGTTCTCACTCTTGGCAATAAGTCGAAAGTAGTTAACATCCAAAAAGGATGTCCACAAGGCTCTGTTTCTGGCCCATTTCTTTGGAACCTAATTATGAATGATTTACTAAAAAAATTGAATGCATTTAAGTGCTGGAAAATTGCTTTCGCAGATGACTTACTCGTAATTGTCCAGAACAAAAACTTTCCCGATTTATGCAGTACTGCTCAAGATATTCTTGATTTTATTCATGATTGGGCTCAACATTGCAAGCTGGAATTCAATCATACGAAGTGCAAAGTAATGATGATTCACAAAAAGGCCAACATTGATGCCACTATTAATCTTGCTATGGGTAGCAATTATCTGGAAGTTGTAGATAAAATTAAATATCTGGGAGTTGTTGTCGATAGTAAACTTCACTGGAAGGAACATTTGAAATACATTTTAGCTAAGGTTAACATTCTTACTAATGCATTGTATAGAATTTGCAATAAGAGTTACTGTATTAAATTCGAAGTTTCAAAATTGATTTATAAACAAGGCATTGTTCCCGTTATTCTTTATGCTTCGCGAATTTGGGGAGACAGTCTGAAGGAAAAAATAAACCGAAAACTTATCAGGAAAATACAAAGAAAGCTGCTCTTGAGAATTGTTAGAGGATATAGAACAATCAGTTATGATGCTCTTTTCATTCTCTCTGGTCTTCCACCTCTTGATGTTGTCATACTTCATCCAAATGAGGCTTATCGTTATGCTCAAGACTCTTTTTCTAACCATCTTGATGGTGATTTGGACTTTTCTTCCCTACCTCATCCATATACAAGATCTCCTGCTCCTCTTGCTGCATTTGATAGCGTTAGGGAAGAAGACTATGATCTAATTTACTTTACAGATGGGAGTAAAGTTAATGAAAAAGTAGGTCTTGCATACGTATGCTTTCAGAATGGTTTTGAAGTGAGTCATCAGGTATACCGCATTAGTGATTACAGTTCTATTTTCCAAGCGGAGTTACTCTGCATTAATCTTGCTGTTAAAGATGCCATAAGCAAGCCTTTTCAAAAATTTCTAATTTGCAGTGACTCGATGTCATCCCTACTGGCTCTACAAGATGTAACTAGTTTTAAAAGACTTATAATAGAAGTCCAGACATCAATTAATGTGTGTGATATCAAAAATATTTCCTTCACTTTCTCCCATGTCAAGGGTCATAGTGGTGTGTATGGAAATGAAAGAGCGGATTTCCTGGCCAAATCTTCTCTTTCACTTCCAAATAAACTCAATAGCAGCTTACCCAAGTCTTTTTTCAAAACCACTACCAAAAAGAAGATTATTACAGAATGGAACTCAGGTTTCATTTCCTCTCCTAATTGTAAGTGGACCAAATATTTTTTCCCTTCAGTTCAATGCAGAATTAAGAACTACTGGTTTTACACTGACTTTAAAATTACGCAATTCCTCACTGGTAATGGGAAATTCAATAGTTACCTACACCGTTTCCACATTAAAAACAGTAAGGTGTGCAAGTGCAACTCTGGGAGTGACAACCCTTCTCACATTCTTCTTGAATGCCCATCTGTTTCAGAAGTAAGGAACAAGCTTTGTAAAGACTTAAATAACAGGTGGCCCCCGATTATGGTGGACCTAGTTAAGAAAGAGAATTTTGAATTTTTTGTAAAATTTATCCATGCTGTTATCTAATTCATTTTTATATCTCTTTTTTTCTCTCTGCCTTCTTTTATTATTATTTTTTTCATTTCATGTATTATTTGGATTTGTTTTGTAGTACATTTGTTGTACCTTCGGGCCCTGTGTGGTATTCTTTGGTGCACAGGGAGATATTTTTGTTTTCCCAAATAAAAATAAAAAATATAGTAAACAATTACAGCACATGATATAAAAGTAATCTATTCACTTTGAATGGTGCATATTAAAAGCATTTGTAATTCTTTATACCATAAATCATTAAAAAATGCATAAAACCACGAATAATTTACTTAGAAATATATTTTTAAAAAAAATTTTAAATCGATAAGAAATGAACTTAAACAAATTACAATAACTTGAATTAAACATATATTTAGAGGTTATGATAAAATTATCGTATTTGGAACCGATTAGAAAATATTTGACTGTTTGAATGATAAGGTTATTTGTGAAAATATTCATTTAGAAGAATTACCATAATTCTAAAAAGATATTTATTCAAAGTTTAAAAACCTTTATTTTAGCATAAATTATTTAAAGCTGATATTATATTTTGTAATATTTATGTTCATATTAAGTAGCCCAATTAGAATTATCTGAATAAATTTTGAACTTTAATAGTGTTCGAATAAATATTTAGGTGATAGAGAACTATTAATTATATACATTACCGCACAATTTATATAAAGAAGCAGGCTGTGTGACTTGGTTGTTCAAATACTTAAGCTATGGTTCCATTCTGACATTCGAATATCAAAGAGATAAATTCATTTAAAAATTGAAATTTTATACTAAAAGTATTTTTATTTTCTGCGTATAATTTAGTAACACATGAGACTGTAATTCTGTTAACATGTAAATTTCTGTTAACATGTAAATTTCATATTTGTCAAATATTCTGATTGTATATAAAAATTGAATCAAAAATTATATATTTATGTATTAACATAAATATATGAAAATATGTAAGCAATATTATTTACATATTTATTGAGCAAGACACAATATATAATACTTCCTATTTTTGTTATAACTATTGGGATAACTCTTCGTTTATTCACTTCATTTATGAGTAACATTTACTCCTTTTCTTATCCTCTTTAAATTTGCATTGACAAGGATTTCATTTCAGTCATATGTGATGTTTGATGCTATTTCCTGAGGGAAAGTATGTAATGCACAAATTAATTAAAATTTCAAATCAGTGCATCACATACTTAGCCACAGAAAAAGCTTAAAATTCATAAGCAATATAGCTAAATTTTAAAAATTCATATTTTGAGTTATCAGACTAAAATATATGACAAAAAATATATAACATATTGCAACTGTGAAAAATGTAATCTATTCATTTATTTATTATTTATTATTTATCATTATTCTAACTAAAAATTTTAAATTTATTTAGTTCTTTATTAACGTTATATAGTCTTAATAATATTATTTATAGTTTTATAAATAAATATTAACTCTCACTGTGTATAAATAAGAGGATTAGCGACTTATTAAAATAGTTTTTGTAATATATTTTTCAATGATAAGTGAGAAAAATTAAGTTAAGCAAGATCTAAAATTTAATAACAATTTCTGACCGTGTTATTCTGCATTACGTATAAATTATTTGTAAAAATATAGGTTATATAAAGGCTATTTTCTCAGCTTTTCAAAATTAGAATATTTTTAGTATATAAAGACTATAATTAGTGTTAACATCATCTGTCTCAAAATAGTATGTTGAGCAAAAAGTATGTACTGCAAAGCCAAAATCTAATATTTTATCCTTATATTTACTTTTACCTTACAGTAAGAATTCTGAAAAAGAATTGAGGGATATCTGGATTATAAAATAGTATTTAGGTCTTAAATTTATTTCCTGAGTTTCGTATAAATGAGATACTCTTAACGCTTTTAGTCTTTTATAAAGGAAAAGTTTTAAAACTTTGAGAAACAATTCTATTTTGGCATACGATTTTACACATTTATTTCCTGAGTTTCGTATAAATGAGATACTCTTAACGCTTTTAGTCTTTTATAATGGAAAAGTTTTTAAACTTTAAGAAAAAATTCTATTTTGGCATGCGATTTTACACATTATACTGAACAATCTTATATATCATTGACAGTTACAGGTAAATTAATTTTATTATCTCTTCACATTTTGTTTGCAATTGTCATAAATATAATTTTAACTTTTAAGAGAACCTTTTTCAGCATAATCAGTTTCCAGAGTCTTTTTCTGCTTGAAAAGGCAATTGCATACTTCTAAATACCGGACAGCAACTAACCAAATGATATTCAATCGAATATGCTTAGGCAAATTTTAATTTAATATTTTGCGAGTTCACTATATAGTTTACAATAGATAACATTATTTTGACAAGTAATTTTAAAAGTGTTTGAAATTAACTATCTTTAAGAAGCTGATTCAGGATATTTGGGTTACTTTTAACATCTCAGAACTACAAAAATACAATCAGAGAATTTTATAGAAAGAGAGAGTCTGAAATGCAATGCTAAATATAAACATGAATCTTAATGAAAATGTAAATTTAAAGTATAAAATATTATATAAAAATATTTTTTCATTCTCTGAAACTTTTTGGAGCAGTGCCACACACACAAATATGTCTTTGAAAACAACTACTCTCACTTTGACAGCTTTTGTCGAATTCACAGTCATCTCGTATTTCTAAAATATCAAATATTCACAAAAGAAATATCTAGTACATGATCACAGAAATATCATGCGAATAGACAAACTAAGCCCAACTACCGGTACCTCAACACCAAGTAGTGGACAGTATGATGGTCAAACGCAGTTGTAAGTTATTTTAAAATCTACCATAAAAAGTGCTATCGGATAGAAGTTTTCATAGGCATTGGGTTGTATTCCCCTATCGCAAGGGAGGAAACCCAGAAGCGTCATAGGTAACAATTATTAAAGACGTCTATGCAAAAGTGCAAAATTCATCTCAAACTGTTCAACAGAGCTTGGAACCTAACCTGGTATATTTTACTGTGAAGAACTGTCTCTTAAATCTAGGCCACTATGAGAAATCGTGAGGCCTCTTAAAGCAAAATAGTGAACATCGTATAGGACGAACACTGTTTTAAGGTATTTTAACATTCTTCGCGTATGGCTTTACGGAAAGAATTTTCCTAGAGACTTGGAAAAAAAAATCGTCCACGCTGACTGACTTTCATGCGGAAAACAGATAAACAGTTTTCCTTATCTATTCTTTTGCAACTATTGGGATATATTTCTATGTCCCGATGATGAAACCACGGTAATCTACGAAAAACAATTAAAACAGATCTGCACGCAGAAAGCAGAAACTCAACGTGCATCTCCTGTTGTTAACCATGGTTGAGTTAGTACCAGTGTCATTTTCCTAGAAAGAACAATATACCATTATTATGACAAAATGAGACCAGTTACTGAAGAATGAAAAAAAAGTCTTGGCACCCAGTAGTAAACAGTCGTACAGCTAAAGGCAGTTGAAATTCATGCTGAATCCTATCCCAGAAATCACTGTCCGAGAGGCTGTCATGAGTACATGTGAGCATCCAAAATTGACAATGCAGATTAATTATTTTATTTTGTCAAATAGATTTTTTATTTTTAACGATTCGAGTGTGATGAAATTTGGTACGTAAAACTATTTTAATCTAACATACAAATGATCAAAGTTTCAAGGCAAATGAACAGGAATTGCGATTATAGTTCACATTTCCAATGTGTAATTCTCAAAGTTTAAAACCAGTAACAGAGGTAGAAAATTCATCTTTTATTGTTGCTATCATTGTTATTCCTTAAATATGTGACTAAGTATGCCATTATGACGATATCGAAGACCTTGCACAACTAAATGTGTTCAAACGTTGTCACATTTTAGGGTTGCGTGAAGCTGAGTGGTATTACCGAGCAATAGGCCACCACATGCAGCGTACAGAAACTGTTGTGCAAAGATGTTGACATCAATGTTTTCTACAAGGAAATTGCAGCGAAATGAAGTGTGGAAGGTCAAGGAACATAAATGTGTGGCAAGATAGGATGATTGTTCAACAGGGCCAAACCGCCCAAACATATCATTTGCACTTCTGAACGTGCTTCCCCGGAACACATTTTGGATTATTTTCAACTCTCTCGCGACCACAAAATTAGAAATCCTTTAATATTTTTGGACTTAATTAATAATCTCGTGGGCCTTGTCTAGCAGTCGCTACACGTGAAGGATATGAAAAAACTACATACCTCCCATAGTATTGTCTGCAAAGCTGTTGAAGCTGATTATTACATCTGCCATCAGACTGTCATCTTATAGTATTCAGCGATGAATCCTGCTTCACTTTTGAAGTAGATGACCACCATGTTCATATCTGGAAAGGACGGAGCCAGCGGTCCAATCAGGCTTTGTCTTACAAAGGTATAGAGCCATAATCCCTGTTGTGATAATGTGGGGTGCTATTTCATATGACAACAGTCACATTCTGTATATCTTTAACAGCTCAACGATATGTTGATACCATTCTGCTACCGAATACATTACACTTGATGGTACGACATTCTGGGACCAATTTCCAACAAAATAATGCAAGACCACATACCACTCGAACATCTTGGGACTGTCTCGGTGCTGTTGGTACTTTTCCTTCACCATAAAAGTTAATAGATCTTTCACCGGTCAAGCATATCTAGGACATGGTAGGCCACCAGATTCGTGCACCACAAAATATCGCAGATCTGGAGCCAACAACTGAGAAGTGCGTGGCTGAATGTTTCACAGGATGACATTAGGAACCTCTATCATCCTTTGCCTCAACGAATTCAAGCATGCATTGCCACCAAAGAATGTACAATCAACAACTAATTTGAACACACTATTAGTGATTATGAGCCTTGAACAGGTACTATGACTTTGAGATTTTAATCATTTTATTATCTGTGTATAATCTATACAAATATTCAATTTCATCAAACACAACTACTGCCTTCAATGTGCTTGCTTTTGCAACAGAGTGTATACTCATATAGACAGATACATATGTGAGACTTTTGAGTCCTTGTTATAAACATGTATCAGTTTTCCAACTATGCGAAGGCAAATAGAAAATTTCAAAGTAATATTTTTAAGCCTTTGGACCATATATACTTCAAGTGATATACCTATGATTTAAGAAAATAATAAAATTATGAAATAAGAGGTAGTATTACAATATTTCAGACTTCAGAATTCGTCAAAAAATAAAATTCGAAAAAATAAAAAGTTTACTAAACATAAAAAAACGATGAGTTCAATGAAAAAGGAAAGCAATTGTTAAACTTCCCAGTTCATTAACGCAAACATAATATTCTGTTTATAAATTAATCTCTGGCAATTAAATTTCAGGATATGATGAAAGAGATCCTTACTTTTGCTATTATAGTTTACTGTTAGCTATAGAACACATGCCACTACAAATTCTTCACAATGTGTAACCCGCAAAACTTCAGAGCAGCCTCCTTACAGATGTTCATAATAGAGGCAGAAGATCAATTTTTATATCAAGTTGTTCGGCACATGGTAAGCAGTATTCAAATACTGCAAAATAGGAAATCCAGAAAAATCAAAAGCACCCTATGAAACAGAAAATTATGCAGAAGTGCAAAGTTAATCACCCACGTTATACCAAAGAATGAAACTCAACATGGGATCTTATTCTCTGAAGAAATCTGTCCTATGTGTAGGCAACGATAAGCATTGGTGAGTTGTCAGCACTTAAACACAGCATAGTGAGCAGCCTTATGGCTGATGAATATTGTCAGGAATTTTAATATTAACCGCCTCTTGTCTATCATGGGGACTTTTCACATATGGTAGTCTGTATTGGCGTGTGGCAAGGGAGGAAACCCGAAAATCATATTTGAAAAAAAAAGCTCAAACTTGCATGCAAAATGCAGAAATGCAATCTCCCGCTGTATAACAACGGCTCTAATGGAACGTGGAATATTATATTCTGAAGAGTATTTCTAAAAAATGAGATAAGCAAATGTGGAAAAATCAAAGATTAGACACAGAATATTGGGCAGTATTAAGACCGACTCTGCCATTGTAAGACATTTAAATATCCATTTCAGATTTTCTTTTTTCAAAAATTATCATAGAAAATGATTTTGATTCCCGTTTAACATGGAGCAAACGGAATATCAAAGCAATCACTCTGATAGAAGTGCAAACAGATTACAGAAAATCAAATACCTCCCATTCATCAACTGATGAATGACTTAATTTACTTGTCGCACTGAAGGAAACCCTTCAAAACTCTCACTCAGCCAACCTGATACACATGCATTGATAAAGTAAAAACGCAGCGTCCGTCTCTTGCTGTTTTTCCAATGACTGGCATGAAACCTGGAAACCTGAAGAGCGATGTCCTGCAGAGAGATGGGTATCAGCCCAGCAGCTGGTTTTTTTACAGCGTTCTATAAATTCTGATAGCCAAAGGCCATTGTAAGTCTTTATATATTTACCTTGAAAATCACCTTCCTGCATGAAATTTCACCTGCCCTTATGCTCTAAAGAGTGGTATCCTAACACGAGACCATGGTGAGACCGTTGGTTATGCTTCCACAGAACAATTGATCTGACAAGATATAGGAGCATACCACTTAACTACCAAGATATCTGGCTAGATGTTCTTGGAAAACTTCTGTTTGTGATTAAGAGGGTTAGTGTAGTAAAGAATGTTGTTAGATCTTAAATGTGTATATTGAATCGACTGAAATACCTTCTTTGCTGAATATAGCATCGCTACTAAATAATAATAGTAAATAATAACCCTCGTTCTTCACATTCCATGCTTCGACTGCGTATAGTCTGGCTGAAAGGGATATTTACCATATTGTTAGTACTTTGTGCACGTCATTTCCCACAATACACATTCTTCATGTAAAATATATATGCACTCTCTTAAAAATACCCATTTCACATACATTACTTGTGAGTCAAACTGCTATAAATTTCGAAAAAAGAGTGCTGCCTCGTTTTCTAGTGACCATACATTTTAAGCACGTCTTGTTGTTTTAGAGGCCAAACTTTCCAGTTTCTGACCATCAGTGACCAACATTAGGAAAAATATTACTTCATTGGAATTTGCTGGTCGGACATTACTTATGCTTCACGTCCATTTTCCATTGTTCGCTGCATGGGATTAGGATATTGGCCGATGCCTAGTACATAAACTCTACCACAACATTCGCAAAACGTTTCGTACGTTTTTATCATGGAATCATTTTAAAGGTTTATAGTTATGTTTTTTAAAAAGTCAACATTTGATATGATCTGCTTATTATGAAAATAACAAAGAAAAAATTGAAATTCGCATACATTTTCAAGCATTTATTTTGAAAGTTTTCTTATTAAATCAATTTAATAGATTTGAACTACTAAGTATGTATATAGTAAATTTTAATTATTAAGTAATTATAATTAATATATATAACAATTTGTATTGAGTAAATAATAATAATTTCTTGAATAGTCATTAATTATTGCCAGTCTCGTAAAAGAAAAATATGTGTTCGTCTGAGAAAAAACTTTTAGTGTTTGAAAGATATGTGCTATTAATATGGTATCTTTAAGAATGTTACAGTATATGGCAAAAGACGCTGTTTTTTATGTGAAACATTTAAAAATACATTTAAACATAATACATTATCTGTCTGCAGTCTAATTAAAAATAATTGATAAATCCAATGAGCATTTAGGAGCTGAAATCACTTTAAGAAATTTTGCGTAAAAAAGTATCCGATCCGAAGACTGACAACTTAAGTTTTAATAACTGAAATTCTAAAAATATTTGACATTAATAAGATAAAACCATGAGGACAATGAAAGCAATGCATACAAAGTAGTTTCTAGAAAATGTCAAATAACAGTTAACAAAACTGCAAATAAGTTTAATATTCATTGCTATTTATTTCAACGAATTAAAAGCAATAATCTAAAATATCCTAGAAATATTAAATTATTATGTAAAATAACGATAAAAACTTTACAGAGAGAAGTAATTAATACACTGCCCAAAATGCTAAACCAAGAAGGAGTAGCCAGAAAATTATGCAAAATTTATGGGTAAACGTGCCTTACCGAGTTAGGCAACTCATGTGAAATGCGCAGCCCTCCAATGCACGTAGGATAATATAAAAGGTGAACAACCCGAAAAGTGGGCAATATTCACAGCGTTATTGCTGCTTTGAAAATAATCTTTGAAGGTTTGTTCTTGCCGCAAATTTATGTAAGATAACATGTAATTTCAGAGAATGCCAGGCCATCGTCGGCGGAGTCAGTTCCAGCATATAAATGATTTTACATGGGGCATGGTGATCAGACTGAGAGGGGCAGGTTCGTTCTTACGGCAAATTGAAGCTGAAAGATACCTGAGCGCATCCACAGTGCACCTGTGGCGAAGATGGTTGAAACATGGAACTGTGGAACGTTTGTGTAGTGCCAGTGCAGCCAGAGTGGCGTCAGCACGCCTGGGCTGACTCGTTCAACGAGAGGTGTTGGCAGTCCCACAAAGCACGTCTACTGAAATTCTGCATCATGTGTAAGAGACCCTGGATGCTCTCATATCAAGCAGAAGCATTTGCCGTCGATCGGTTGCTAGTGGATTGGGCTCGTGGAGACCGTTAAGAAGACTGCCTTTGACCCTACAAGCATAGACGCCAACATATGGAATGGTGCCAGATTAGAATTATGTGGACGATGAAGTGGCACAGAATTGCCTTTTCAGATGAGTTTTCTGTTTCTTCATTGATACTCGCCGCAAACAAGTGTGGCGTTGACGTAGAGTTAAGTCCAAACCTGGAGCAATTGTGGAACGCCCGACCACACGACAACGCGACATCATGGTTTGGAGCACCACTGCATACGATTCCAGGCCACCTCTAGTTCGTAAACATGGCACTATGACAGCCTAATTTTACGTGGATGATGTACTGATGCCGATAACACTCCCCTACACTCCCCTACACCCAATGCCTTTTATCAGTACGACAACGTCCTACCACACATTGCTCGCATCGGCCAATGGGGCCTTTAATGTATACAGCTGCTTCCCTAGTTACTGAGCTCGCTAGATCTCTCAACAATCAAACACATTTTAGATATGACTGGATTTTATTTACACCTGGATTTTTCCTGCACCTGTCGCTTTCAGATGGTTGGTTGGTTGGTTGGGTTTTATGGCGCAAGGTCCAAAATTGGACATGCTGCGCCCTGTCGCTTTCAGAAGATACACTTTGCAAATTGATGATAAGGAATGGAGAGCCATTCTTCAAGACGCCATCAGTACATTCATTGACTCGTTGTCTAGACGAGTTGCTTCTTGTATCACCGACCACGATGGTCTTACAACCCACTGAACCAATCAACTAAATCTTGCCAACACAATATCATGCCCATCAACGTCCATAGGTCCAATGGGCTCCGGTTGGCCTGACCTATACCATCTGAGGAAGTATTCAGTAAAATTCAAAATTGGGGAGTTTCACAAGAGATTAGCTGTTCAGATCATAACTGCATCACACTCAATTAAAAAGAACTAATTGCAATAACATTCAACACCCGCTTTAATTCACTTACTAACCAAAATAAATTTTTAAAAGAAATAAAACCAATGATCTGCTAACTAAATAAGAAACTGAGTAACATAGCTACCAAGCAAAACCTATACAATTTTACTCAACAACTAATGACAGCAGTCAACAATACAGCATCAAATATCTTAAAACTTAGAATACCCGGCAAAGACACAAAAGTTAGATGGTGGAGCCCTCAACTAAGAACATTTCGTACCAAAACAAGAATCCTCAGACGCAGATTCAAATTATGCATCAAACCGATGAAAAAAAGAAAACTGGATTCAAAAATATACATTACAAAAAGCTCTATATAAAAAGGAAATAATAACTGCGAATACTAAAAGCTGGACAGCCTTCTTCAGTAATAAATAATACAGATGAATTTGGAACACTCCAAAAGAATGCAATAGGTAAAACCTTCATCCCCACAGAATACGAATCTTTAAATAATACAACCTCCTCCTCACAACAAACCTCAAAAAGCCTCTTAAGATTTACTCAATGCAAACTTCCCACACGATGACCCTTCTACGGACTCTCTCTTGCACTCAGGAATAATAAACATGACCTAAAGAACAGAAGGGAAAATAATCCATCTTTTACAATAGAAGAACTCTCCCAAGTAATCAAACGCCTTTCAAATTCTAAAGCACTAAGACTAGATCGAATTGACAATGTTATAGTCAAACTACTTTACAGAACCAACCATCCATTTATCTTAAAATTCCTTAATAAATTTCTTAATCCAACTCAATTCTCAATTCCATTTAAGATGGGACAGGTAGTGTTCTTCCAAAAAAAGCAAAAAGATCTAAAATTGGTTACATCCTATGGGCCCATTTGTCTAATTCTGATTGTAGGAAAGGTGTTCAAGAAAATAATCTTCAAAAGAATCACCTTTGCAGACAATACACTATTAGTGATAAGTGGCGTAACCAAAGAACTAAAACGGAATTGTAACACCTCAATTAACATCTTTTCTGCAACATGTAAGAAGTTAAAAGTAAAAATTTCCACTACAAAATCAATAGCCATGATTCTAGGCAAAAAGAACCGCTCACTCAAATTTAACCCAAAACATTTGCTCAACCAGAAAAGCCTCAAATATGCTAAGCAAATTACTTATCTAGGCATAAATCTGGACAATAAACTATGATTTCTGCCACACTTATGATTGATAAAATCTAAAATCATCCCGATTGCCCAGAGAATGCGTTCAATGATCAGTCAAAACTCGGGACTTTAGGTTAAAATAACCAAAAGCATCTACAACACAGTAATAGCTGTAGATGCTGTATATGGCTGTTCTTCATGGGATGCTGTGGATAGCTGTATACGGCTGTTCTTCATGGGATGCTGTAGATAGCTGTATATGGCTGCTCTACTTCTTAGATGTTGCAGATAGCTGCATATAGCTGCTCTTCATGTGAATTTTCCATCACAAAAAGGAAAATTAATATCCTGACAAGCATACAATGATATTTCCCCCTCCTAATTACAAGAAGTTTCAAAGCATCACCAACTTCAGCACTAGGGTACTAGCAGGAATCCCCCTACACCTAACAATAGAAAAAGAAGGCATAAAAATCAAAATCTCCCAGCTTCAACAAAATACTACAGTAGGAAACATCATAATAGACCATAGCATTTACGAAAAACGAACACATAAAGACTCCCTGCACCCAGTAATAAGAATCAAAATACTATTCTTAGCAAACATCCCCCAAACAGCCTTACCAAATCATCAGGATATTAATCTCGTTCCCACAGATTACAACTACTATACTGACGGCTCAAAGCAATATGAAGGGGTAGGGGTGGCCTCAGTCCTCAATCAACACAACAACATCCTACACACTCAACAATTAAAAATGAGGAAGGAGAACTCATTATACCAAGTGGAAGCACTATCAATACAAAGAGCGATCAATCACGCCATAGCCACAACACCTCCCCTGCAAGTATTTGGACGAACAGCCACTCTGTACTACTATCTTTTCAACTCCCAGCACAGAAATCCACTCATTGCACAAATACAAAACCTGCTACGTTCAATAGAAGCGAAAGCAACACTGCAGTTAGCATGGACAAAAACCCACGTAACGGAGTAGCAGACCAAAACCCAAACTAAGGAGCAATATGCCAAAATCTTCCAATAACGGAATATCCCCTACCAAGATTCCATCTGATTAAAAAAAACTAAAAGACAACGTTCTCAAGAAGTGGCAGCAATCGTGGGAGTCAAACAGCACAGGAAGGCTCACACATACATGCTCTTTCCAACAGTCTCAACAGACAGAAGCTGTGTAAATCCCTTCCTCACATACATAGTCAAAAACCATGGTCCATTCCCGCAATAATTCTATTGGTAAAGCCATCTCCGGACTTTGTTTCTGCGGACAGGAAGGAACTTCTCTATATTATTTTGAACAATACCCAACAACCAAAGAACACCACTTAAAACGAAACGCAACGCAGGCAGCCGAAGCCTGCTCAAATTCTGTCTCGCAGAAAAATTCAGAAGAAGAAAGCTGACAAAACTTCTAGCCCTTCTAACTAGCAAAAATCTTGAAATCTGGAAACGTCCATTAGAACCACATCAGCTGAGGGAAATAACAAATAACGACTCAGAATCTGAGTCGGAGCAGTAAGCTACCAGCATATTGACACTGGACTTCAAACAAATAAATGTATATCATAACTCTGTTTTTCTTTTTTCCCCTTATATAATTTATATATATAATCATAGTAATACTTATTCAAGAGTTGTATATCTTTCAAAACTTTTTTCAATGTTTACCTTTATTTGTTCCACCAATTGCAACCGAGCTGTGGCGTAGACCACTACTGCATAGTAGGTCTACAGGCTTTTAGGTCCCACCAATGTGATTATAATTTTCAATAAAGTCCATCGGGTTACGGTTTATTGATATGATGGAGAAGTCTGATCTTATTAACCACAATAGGTATAGACTTGTGCTTCTCCACATTGTTATATATATATATATAACCTACTGAAACAACTCCGTTCTCGCTGTGCATTATTTTTATAACTTCGAAATACAGATCATTTACTGTTCGTAGCTGGCTCTCTCTGTTTGCTGAGTCTGGTAACTCCTTTTTGGTGTAGTGTTTTCAATGTCGGGAATATTATTTTTATAAATGTTAGTCGTTTTAAGATTTACATTTCTTTGAATTGTTGAACAAAATGTAACTATAGAATATGAAGCGAATCTTGTAGAATCAAGATAAAACTCGAAAATTCTCTTTTCTCCAAAAAAAAAACCCTGCAAATCCTGGAAAACAGGAAAATAAAATATTCTTTGCCATTTTTTACAGAAAACTCTAAATAAAGTAGTTTACTAATTTGGCATTACTGATTATTATTTTCAATAAAAAAAACCATATCTAATACAATTAGATAGCTCTGGATAGTCTAGTTTAAATCGAAAATATTGAAAATTTGGTAAATTTACACTTCAATTCATATGCTTATGATTTACAAAGATATTAAAAGTAGAAACAAATAGATAGCAATCCACTCAATGCAATGGAATTCAGAATTAAAATGTTTACTTAATGTGGGAAAATAATGAGTCCAACAAAAGTTTAAAAAAGTTGTTGAACTTTCCAGTTCATTGATGTAGATTTCAGTATGCGATGAACGAGATACTTGTTGTTACCATTAGTGTTTTCTATTAGCTGCATGACCCATAAGGCTTATCGAGGATGAAATATTTCATCAGAACTGATCAGCTAGGAATAATTCTATGTAGAACATGATTGTTGATAATCATGTACAAGTTAGAGATATAGTTACTGTAGATATAACAGCAATTGTGTGTGTACTATTGATTTACCATCTTATCTATCTATCGTAAATATATCGTCGAATAAAGGGTCGTTTTGTAGTTTTAAAAACTCATATGCTCACAGAAAAAAAAATTTTTTTCTCATAAAAATGTTCCACAGATCTTTCACGTTTGATCTATCTTCCGGGAAATATGGCGCCGAGCTGGTAGCCGAATGGTTAGCGCTCTTGCCTTCTGTTCAACAGTTCGTGGGTTCGAATCCCACCTTGGGCATGGATGTTTGTAGTGGTTCGGAATCCACTTTAAACCGTAGGTCCCGTTCTAATTAGTCCTCGTGTGCAAAAAATGACCGTTGAGCGACAAACAAACAAACCGGGAAATATGGCTTTCAAGAAGAACCGAACTATATTAAAAATGTATGCTGGGGCTCTATCTTGTATAAAACACAAGTCTGTCCACCACAAGAAGGGAAACAACCTTTAATAAACTGAGAAGAAATTGTTCCAAGAAAGCACCGTATGTTTTGACACCGCGTAATGGACAGCCTAACGGTCGAAGGTTATTATAAAGTATTTTAACATAACCTTGAGAATTGCCTTCTACCATGCATAAGACACAAGCGCAAAATTTGTTTCTTGCTGACCAAAAGTGCTTGGAACCCTACCAGATATATTTCACTCTGATGAACTATATCCTATCTCTAGGCCAAGAGGAGAACTCGTGACACCCTTTGACGCAACATAGTGAACATTGTAAAGTCCACAAATCATTGTAAGGCATTTAAATATCCCAGGATTATTACCTTATGGGAGAAATTTTCATTGATAGTTGGCAGCATTTATTTGTTACAAGGGTGAAAACCCGGAAAAAAATAACACATCTACCCATTCAGACGTGCATGCAGAAAGCAGAATATCAACTTTCATCTCCTGTTGTTCAACAAATATAGGGCCCCATTCGCATGTTGGAATGTATGAAACTTCTGAAGCTCCCAAGCACTCTACCCAACACATGCGTGAAGAAGGCAGATGATCAAAATCTTACTCTCTGTATTTAACATATCTGGGGTGGAACTCGAGCTATTTTAGAGTGAAGGGCGATGTCCTAATACTAGTCAGTCGTGAGCTGAATTGTCAAGCCTTTGACTCCACGTAATAGATAGGCAGAGGGACAAAGCCTTTTGAAAAACATTAGTATCTACCGTGAAAATTGTCTTCCGGGAGGACTTTGCGTAGATAATATGTTGTATCCACATGTTGAAATTGAGAAATCCTGGAAAACTCAGATAAAAGCCCCCACAGACGTATCTGCAGAAAGCAGAAGCATAACATCCATCTCCCACTGTTTAACAGGGACTGGGATCGAACCTGAATTCTTCTTATGCTCTGAAAAGTCATGTCCTACCTCTAGACCATAATGAGCAATCATCTGCAGCTAAGGCTTTTCTACAGTATAATGGAAAGCCTAACAACCGAATGCCGTTGAAAAGCATCCATTATAGTCTTACGGGAGACCTTTCCAAAGATTAATCACGTGTTACAAAGGAAAAAAACAGGAATATTCCCTTAGCATTGCGAATTTCTATGTTAGATATGTAACATCCCTCTATCTTTGGACTTTTTGCTTTGACACAAAACAGTAGCCAGCCTAACGGCCAAAAGCTGATGAAAGACCTTTTAATATCCAAGGCATTTTGCATTCCACTAGAGCTTTTCATAGGTATTGGACCATATTCACGTGATGAAAGAGGGTGATCCAAGAAAACGTCCAAACCCCATAACAACAGATATGTATGCTTAACGTAGAAGTGTAGCATCACTTCACCTTTTCCCAAAACTGGCTGGAATCGAACCCGAGCTTTTATGCTCTGAGGAATGGTATTATATCGAAAAGCTAAGGTCAATATGTACAGTATGCTGCGGAGGACCATGATCAATTGTAATCTTATGTTAACATTAGGGAAAATATTATTTCAAATAAGATGTACTGGAAAAGCTGTTCGCAAAATCTTCGTCATTCACGTCCATTTTGTTTCTCTTCTCTGCGTGCCATGTAGATTTATACCGATACCCCTTCTCTATACTCCTTCCTTCACGAAATGTTTCAAACGTTGTTTGGAAGCACTGTAAAGGGTTATCATTAGGCCATTTTTAAAGGACTTTTGATATGATCTGCTTTTTATGGAAATTATAAGTAGGAACTGGAATTTTGCATAGTCATCAAGCACTTGAGTTTTGCTAGGAAAATTTCAAATATATTTTTCATTCATGTTATATGTTTGTGAAAAAATGTTTCCTACAATGTAATAAGAATCATAAGCAATGGCTAAATTAAGATTCAAATTTCTAATTATTTTCTCGTAAGCTACATCGTTTAACCAATGAACTTTCTACATCAAAATACTTTAAGAATATTACAAAACCAGTTGTTGCTGTTACTAATGACACTTGGACAAGCCAAGCTCGCTATGCCTTAGCTATGCGAATTTAAGTCAATTGGGAGCGTCTTTCGTTTTAATCAGAGCACCATGAAGGTGAAAGTACGACTTTGCTCTGCACATATGCCATAGGGACCCTTTTATAGGGTAGGCAACCATTCACACATCATTCATACAAGGAAAGGACAAAGACAGGATAGATAGAGAGAGAAAGTACATCCATGCCCGAACCGGGATTCGAACCCAGGACCTATAAAACCAGTAATACGCCAAACTGAAATTCATTGAACTCTTATATGTGTGTGTTTGTGGTTGCATAAAATTTAAATTTGTGTAATTGGTAATACAGAGTGCACGTAGCGATGCAAGATACAAATATTAACAGCTATTCTTATCAATTTTAAAAATAAACGACATAGAAATCTTTTAGCGGCAAATGTTAACCCAATTAAATATTTGTGCAAGAAATATTTCACATAAAAATAATATATCTGCCTTATAAATGACATTTCTCCTTCATTGATAACTGAAATAATTTTAAGTCTTTCCTATGAAAGCATCAAAACATTTGATTAAATTTTAAACAGATCCTAATTATATCGACTATAATAGTTTTTTTTTCCATTCAAGATATTTCTATGTAAATATATTTTAATTTATAATTTACTTCAGCTTCTATAATATTTTTTATGAAATATGTACTTAATGATAATTTTTACTTCAATAATATACAGCAACAGCACAATAAAAATTTTGATCAGTGACATTTTTTTTTTTTGCAAACTACATATTATATTTAATATTTGAATTTAAAATATTAAATTTAGTTATTTATGGGAGTCACAAAGTACAATCTAATTAAAAATTCAACTTAAATTTATTTAATATAGAAAAGTAAATTTCTGAAATAAATTATAATAGTAGCTTCATTTATGCACAAAAATTTACAGAAAATTCGGTTGTACTTACCTTTTCTGCATACAACATCCGTACCATCATGGCGATAATTTAAAAAGAGCCGACCAATGGCTGAGTGGTAGCGCTCCTGACTCTTGAGCTGTGAGTGTCGGGTTCAAATCCCGGTTTGGGCATGGATGTTACTTTCTTTTCCTGCTTTTTCTGACCTTTCTTCTGTGATGATGTATGAATGTGACCCACCATATAAAAGGGTTTGTGGTGGTATGGCGTGGGCAAAGCTACTCACCTCCGTGCCATGGTTCACAGGTGCCCGCTGGGTAACGACAAATGAATAATAGTTTCTGGCTTTGCTGTATCATAGGGTTCGTCACCCAAGTGCCCACCATTGGAAAAAAAAGTTATTTGAAAAGATAATCGAAAAGTATTCATCATCTTAAGAATTAGGAAATAATTAAGTTGTGACTATTAATTCCTGTCACATATTCAAAAGTTAAGAATTTCTCTTTCAATGTAAAAAAATCAGCATCAAATTAATATCTTCAATGAATTTTAGATTAATAAAAAATAGTTCACACAATTTGATTTGCACAAAATTATTTTAATATATGTTCGTACTGTTGAATTTTACTTCAGAAAATTGTGCATTTCTTATTTGATCAGACACATTAATAAATACTGAATACAAATTAGATATGTATAAACTCTGCAATTAATAATGACGTTCATTCTTATTTTCAAAAGATTAGAAGAAAATTTCGAATTGTTTATAGAATGTTATTAAAATTCTTTCTTCTTAAAAACATTTATGGGAACGTTGAGTGAATCTGGAAGCCCAACTAGTTAAATCTCTAACTTTCAGTTCAACATTTCGTGGGCTTAGATCCCAAATATAGCTTAGATATTTGTAGTAATTCGACGTCCCTTTTAAACAGAAAGCTCATGACTAATTAGTCCACTTATCCAAAAACAAAATGAAGTTGTCATTGAAAAAAAAATCATTTGAATCATGAAACACTTTAAGTACTTGCTAGTATTTTATTGACATGAATTTAACGAATACATTTGCTAAAATAATTCTTCCCGTAGATGCACATTTCGATTTAAAATTTTCAATTTTTAATTGATTTTTATTCTTGAAAAAACAACACTTTATTCCCTGAAATAATTTATTTGATGAAATTAATTATTAATACAATAATTTTTACTCGTATTGAAGTTCTTTTACTAATACGTCGCCATAAACTAGAGAAGCGTTGCATGATTTTGAATTAAAATTAAATAAATTTAAATAATCTGAAATACCAACTACTTGAATAAAAAAATTCCAATAATTAACTATTCATAATTCATAAACTTAATGAGTAATTTTTACGACCGTATCTCAATTCAAATAATTATTTATTTTCCCTAAACACTCACTGAATATTTCTTGTCTTGTAAAAAAAATATATTCGCAGATTGGTTTAGAGAGTATTTTTGCCATTAAAACTCATGTGTAACATAACTGTGAATCATGCTTGCAATTTTAGAAATGGAAACACCATCTAGGTATGTTATATACTTATACAATGCAACATACTGGTGTGGAGGGCATTGATGAGTGAATTTTTGATAATTAACTTTTAAATCATAACATTTTTTACTATCAATATTTTACTGAAATAATATGCTGTAATTCGATTGCAAACTTTTCATTAAAGTTACATGAATTAGTTACTTTAGGCTCAGTTAGTTTTAAATTAGCTGACATAAAATTTCATTGTCTAAAAGAAGACATGTTTTGTACCCTGTTGTGTAAAACTTAGGTAAATTGTTTAGTAATGTGTAAGGTTAAGTAATTTGCCCTAAATTGTAGAGAAATGGTCCTTACGATTAGTATGAGTACGCAATTCTGTAAAAGGGTGATGTCAATGCTAATGTAAGGAACAAAACTTCCTACAATACATGAGCTTAAACTCGTGAGGAAAATGAGAGTGTCCCAAGACAAAAAGTGAAAGGAAGTGCTTAGACGAAATTGAAAACATTCCTTTGCAGTGAGATTTTTAATGAAATATAGCTTGAGAGAAGAAATTACCTGGATGACTTCACACATGGAAGAATGGTCGGAAATTAGAAAGAGGGACGTGATGTGACCAGTCTGACTGAAGAGTATGGAATAAACAAAAGTGGCTTGCTTCACTTGCAAGATCTTTGAAATCTCGATACACGTGTTAACAAGATTCACGATGGCCGATCTAGGAAACCAATAGCAATGTATGACTAATGTATCTCACCCAGCTAATGATAAGAGTTGAAACCAGTAAGCAAGTTTCAATTCTTAATTACTGTATACAGCCATGGGGTGATAAGTGTCACAGTTTATTGTGTCCATATGCCCTCACTTAGATTACTTACATACCCACCTTCCTGAACACTGCATCCTTTTTTAAAGTTTTCTATCGGAGCCACCGTTTTAAGTAGTGCAAGGAGCACAAGAACTGGGCATCTAATTAGTGGAGTATTATCCTCTTTACGGACTAGAATTGTTTCAATATCAAAAGTGATTCTTAACGCTAGTAGATTTGACAAGAAATTGGGACACGGTTTTATCCCAGTAAACCAGGGGAAGAGACCGTTAGTCATATAAAAGGAACTATGCGGAAGTGCAGATTTAGTTCTACGTTTTCAACAAAAGTTCTGCAAGAGGAAAGAGTCAACACTTTGCAGTGTTTATTTCGTTTAATAAGAAGAATTTACAAGCACGACATCAAACTTGAAGGAATGGTTGGAAAGCTATAGCAGGGGTATTGTGAGACCAGTGAAGCAGAAGAATTCACAATCAACAAAATGTCAATTTGAAAAAATGGAAAGCCTTCCAAACTATAGATATAATTGTAAGGAAGACTTGTAGAGCATATCTCAGGAAACTACTGCAATAGAAGACCAATATATTGTCTCACAAATAAAGAGACCCCAAAACCAGTCATCAAGCACAATTGCTAAGCAACCGTGTACTGCAACGGGGCTACAAATGTCGCTATTTACTTTTTCAGACTTCTTTTAGAAGACGGATTATTCCTTCACCGTCCTGAATGCTACATTCCTTTGAAGTTTGATCAATGTCGCCACCTTTAGAGTGGTGCAAGAAGCACAGAAACTGGACGTTTCATCGATGGAGTCGTGTCCTTTTCATGGATGAGAATCATTTCAATGCTACAAACGACTGTTAAAACCAATCAGTTTGTATGGATATCGGGACATCGTTTCATCTCAGTCACATCAGGAAAAAAAACCGTTATGGTAGACTTGGAGATGTCTTTTGTGGAGGCAACATACAGAATGTATGAAATGATCTACACGTTTTGGACAGAAGTTCTCTAAACAAAGTTCGCTATTTTAACGGCTTATCCTCCCCCGTGTGCGTCTGTTGTGTGGAGCCATTGAATCAAACTTCGTTTTTAAAGGTGTTAATGGATTGACACGCCGCAATCCTGCTATTAATCAGCTACTAAAAGGGAAAATATTACTTAAATAGATAGGCGAGTGTGCTCATCTCATTTTAGTCCCACAATTCATGATTTGAAAATAATCTTTGAGACACACACACACAACGATTACATCTTTAGAGGAACGTGAAGATTTGAAACTAATGCTGCTTCAGGAGTGGGCTTTCTTACTCTACCTCATTCTAAAACACAGAAATGTCGTAATAATAAGCTTAGAGACAATGAACGAGAACCAATTACATTTTATAGTGTATATACTTCCCCAGAGGATATAAATATGACTCTGTACTTATTAAAACATCATTTACACCCTTACAAGAATCGTCCAATATTAATTTCTGGAGATTTTAATGGGCAAAATGTGCTTTTAAGCTACCCCAAAAACAATAATAGAGGTCTAGTAATGGAACATTTTCTAACGGAGCAGAAACTTTTTCTCAATAATGTTCAACCCTCATACCCAACTTTCGTTGGGTATGAGGGTTGGGTATGAGGGCTAATGGCCAAGGTTGGCCAGACTTAACTCTCACCAATCACCGAGCATATCACTCGATTCAAAATTGGGCAGTATGCGATGAAGAGTCATGGTCCGATCACCCTTACATCATATTTGAAATCAACAAAGCACAAACCATCTTCTTCAACAAAAAATATATATCAATTAATAATTTCCAAAAATTTAAATTATGTCTAAATTCCAATATTCAACCAATAGAGAGTCACCTCTAAATTCCTACATTACTGTAATACACATCTAAATAAAATAATAAACGATCTAATGTCAATGCTTCAGAAATCAGCTGAACAAAGCTTCAGAATTTGATAATCAAAAGCAATAAACAAACTAAATTGGTGGAATAAAAACCTAAGAAGACTCTAAAGTAAGACAAAAGCACTTTGGAGGCTTCTAAAATCAAGTAAAATTGAAGAGATAAGAAAGAAATTAAATATATTATATAGAAAAAGCTTAGTCATCTATAAAACGAAAATTTTAAAAGCGAAGCTCAATAACTGGAAAAATTCTAAACAGAACACACAGAACTATAAGACAATTACACACACACACAAAAATTTATTTTCAAAGACCACAATTCCAAGCACTCAACACATAGCAACCTCAGAACCAAGATACTCCCTCTCTTCTATAAAACCTCCTATAATCTCCATTCCCAGCCATGATCCTGTCATAGATACGTTAACAGACTCAAATATCTAGAACTCCAATTTTTCATTTTCTGTAACATAAGACCTACCCTTCAGCCTTTCTGAACAGGAACATTAAAAATTTCTATGCCAACGTGATTGGAAAGTCTAAAGAATCAAGTCATATATTTATTTTACCTTACAGAGCCAAGTCTCATTTTGCAACGTCTAAATAAATGCCAAAAACTCTCACATACTTTCCCAAGCAATTCACAATAAGTAATGTAATCTTTTTTTCTAAACATGAATAAAAACTGAGCATATGCAACATCTTATAGACCAATATGCTTACTTTCTGCCTCGAGAAAAATTCTAGAACGATTAATATAAAACAGACTTAAGATATGTGTAATCCAAAATAATAATTCAAAAATAATTTTATTCACTCAAACCAATTTGGTTGTATAACAAATGAGTTCACATAACATGCTCTGCATTCTCAACACTAAATACAATTCATCTTAACAAGAACCAAAACCTCTACTCAGCAGTATTAAGCTTAGATATATCTCAGGATTTTGATTCCTTGTGGTGGCTGGGACTAAAAAAAATGCTTGCAACACAACAAATCCCAGTAAATATTATCTTAATATATATCAGCTTTCTAAATGAAAGCAATCTTTTTCAAATTTTATGCCAGAGGTCAAGTGCCTTGTAAAAAGTCAAGAAGATATCCCCAGGGTTCTGTAAATAAGTCTCTGCTGCGAAATTTGTGTTTTAACGCATTTCTCAACTATAATTTGCCAAACTATACTACAGTAATTGCCTTTGCAGGTGACATACTATTAATTGTTAATGGTTCTACAAAAGAAAGTCTCGAGCAAAACTACAACCGATTTCTGCTTACCTTTTCCAAGCTGTGTTAGGTTTCTACAGCTAAATGCCAAGCTATAATAATCACAAAACTTGACATATCCTGACGATCCAGTCCAAAATGAAGCCTACTAGGCAAAAGGATACCAATCTTTAATTATCTAGGAATCAAAATAAACCAGAATCTAAATTTTCTCACTTATATCAGATAGATTAAGCTAAAAGCTCTCTCCAGTGCATATCATTTATGTTCTATGATTGGATATATTTGGTGATTAAAGAGTAAAATTCTAAAAATGATATATAGCAAAATTATGGAAAAAATAATTTCATATGGATCTTCAACCTTGGCTTTACAATTAACCTCGAGAAAAAATCTCAGCTTTCATCACTGTAAAGTCATTTTACCATACTAATAACAATTAAATTCAAAGCAACATCAACAGCTGAAGCAAACGTCTTGGCAGGACTTCAACCTCTGCATCTAACATCAGAAGACATTGCAGCCAAGACAGATGTCCTACAATTTTGCCCAAAAGGCAACTCCCTAAAACAACACCATCCTGTGCATCACTAACTTTGAATTTCCATACAACAAACATGTATTATACATCCAAATATCAGAAGTTATCAAACTAAAATCTTCAATCTGCCAAAAGTATAATCTAATCAAGCCATAATAACAAAAAGAGTTAATATTTACACCGACTGGTCTCACTTAGATAATCAAACAGGAGCAACATTTATAGTTTCGAAGACATCAATCGGATGCCTCTACGTCTCATAAAATTACACAGGCATAATTCAGTCTACGTGGCAGATTAGGTTTGTTTTTAGGTTTGGTTTGTCGCTCAACGGTCATTTTTTGCACACGAGGGCTAATTAGACCGGGACTTACGGCTTAAAGTGGATTCCGAACCACTACAAACATCCATGCCCAAGGTGGGATTCGAACCCACGAACTGTTGAACCGAAGGCAAGAGCGCTAACCATTCGGCTGCCAGCTCGGCGTCTACATGGCAGAGGCCCTAACTATAAAATAATCATTGCTTTATTCAATCCAGCATAATATAGCATGTGTCACAAACTGGACCGACAGTTTATTTACCCTACTAGCGTAGAATCACCCGTCACACAAATTCTTTATTATAAAATCCAGTCAAAATTTAATTTTACACAATCAGAATTTAAACATCCAACTAAGTTTGGATTAAGAGCACACTAGAAATATGGATAAGGAGGCAACTGACAAAGCAGCAAAACAAGCAACAACTCATCTAACTTCCAGTTGGTACACTTAAAGTAGTCCAGTCAAAACCAGTCTAAAATCAATAATTAAAAATTATATAGAGCACAGCTGACAATTTCTGTGGAACAACTAGCCGAACACTCGCTTAACGAGAAAACTTATTCCAAAAGTTTATTCAGATGTGCTATATTCCAATCCTTATATAAATTATATCTTAAAAAAACATTTGCCTTGCCCTTGCTACTTCAAGAGAATTAAAAAATCCAACTCACCATTTTGCATCTGTGGAAAACTGGTACGCTACTTCATCAGATTATTGAATGTCCTCAAACGAAAGACCTACATATCAAAAACTTCTCCAGGAAAACCAACTGCCAGTTTTTAAAATTCTACACTGTTAACAAGATCAGAACATAAAAATTCTAACAAAATTAATTACTATTCTCAATAAAAATGACTCCAAATGTGTAAAGATTTGTATCACTCAGAACAGTCAACAAATTTCGAAAACTAACTAAATTCTTCATTACTAGTAACGGGCAAACAAACTGATCAACTATCTTAAATTTCCAAAAATGCCAGAAGTTACTACAAATCTAAATTTATGTTCTGTAAAGAACTAATTGCATTTTATTCCTATGAAATCCTATAATTATAATAAATTTCTGTTGGTAAGTTATGTAAATAATTCAACCATTTCAACCTAAATTTATTTAGTTTATTTCAACATAATATTTTTTTTTATTTCACTCAAAATCCTATTCTATTTATTCTGTTTTCTAAACTTCTATTTTGAAGTGTGATACAATGATATCTGTGTAGATTATTGTAGGCTTTAAAGTCCTACCTTTGTATGGCTTTTGTCATTCAAAAAATTTATACTCTTCTTTTGCATTCTGAGGGGCCTCTTAAGGCTCCTTCTGATTAGATATAATTGGTAATTAAAGAGTAAATTTCTAAAAATAATATATAGCACCATAATGAAAATAATAATTTAATATGGATCTTCAGCCTTGGCTTTACAATTAACCTCGAGAACAAAATCTCAACTTTCATTACTTCAAAGGAATTTTATAACATACTAAAAACTATATAACTATTACTTTCAAAGCAAAATCAACAGCTGAAACAAACATCTTGGCTGATCTTCGAACTCTTCATCTAACATTCGAAACCACTGTAGTCAAGACAGAAGTCCTAAAATTTTCTCCAAGATGCAACCCTTGAAAACAACAGCCTGTGCATCTCTAATTTTGATTATTACATCTAATTATACAACAAACATTTATTATATACATCCAATTATCAGAAGTTATCAAACTAAAATCGTCAATCTGTCAAAAGTATCATCTAATCAAGCCATAATGACAACAAGAGTTAATATTTAAACCGACCGATCTCATTTAAATAATCAAACAGGAGCAACATTTGAAGTTTTGAAGACTTCAATTGGTTACATCTACATCATAAAATTACACAAGGAAAATTCAGTCTTCCAGGCAGAGGCCCTAGCTATAAAAGATTCACTGCTTTATTCACTCCAGCATAATATAGCATGTGTCGTAATCTAGAGCGACAGTTATTTACAATACTAGCATTAAATCACATAATAAACAAATCCAAAAATACAAGAGCTTAGTACAAATCTAAATTTATATTCTGTAAAAAACTAACTGCGTTTTATTCCTATCAAATCCTTTATTAATTATCATTAATTCCTGTTGGTATGCTATGTAAATATTTCAACCACCTCAACCTAAATTTATTTAGTTTATATTAACAATAATTTTTTTTTATTTCACTTTACATCTTATTCTATTTATTCTGATATTTAAATTTGTATCTTGAACTGTTATACAATGATATACGTTGTAGATTATTTTAGGCTTGAATGTCCCATTTTGTATGGCTTTTGTCAATCAAAAAATTTGTACCCTGGTCTTGCGTTCTGAGTTGCCTCTTAAGGCTCCTTCTGCTAAGCTACAATTTTTTGCCAGAACATATTATTGTTTTAAGGGTGTCTGATATTCTAGACACTATTGGGGTCATAACTTAATATCCAATGGGAATAGTCCAGGGTTACTCCTTCTCGTTGTCTTTCTGTAGTTTCAATATCTAAATAAATGCCTAGAACTCACATACTTTCCCAATCAATTCACAATAGGTAACGTAATTTTTTCTCTAAAAATGAATGGAAACCGAGCATATGCAACATCTTATAGACCAATCTGCTTACTTTCTGCCTTGGAAAAAATTCTAGAACAATTAATGTAAAACAGATCAAGGAATTGTATAATCAAAAATATTATTCACCCAAACCAAGTTCGTTGTATAACCAATAGGTTCACATAACATGCTCAGCAGTCTACACTAAATACAATCAATATTATCAAGAAAAAAAACTCTACTCTGCAGTATAAAGCTTAGATTTATCTCAGGATTTTGATTGCCTATGGTGGCTGGGACTAAAAAACACTTGCTACCCTACATGCCCCAGTAAATATTGTCGAAATATATATCAGCTTTCTAAATTATAGCAATATTTTTCAAATCTTTTGTGGAGGTGAAGTGCCTTGTAAGCAGTCGAGAGGATGTCCCCAGCATTCTGTAAGTAGTCCTCTGCTGTGAAATTTTTATTTTAATGCAATTCTCAACTATTATTGGCCAAACTATACTACAGTAATTGCCTTTGCAAGTGACATACTATTCATTAATAATAGTTCTACAAAAGAAAGTCTCGAGCAAAACTGCAACTGATTTCTCTATATCTTTTGCAAGCTCTTTGAGATTTCTACCCTTAAAAGCCAAGATATAATTATCAAATAACATGGTATATCCTGAGAATCGAATCTGATATTAAGCCAATTAGGCAAACGCTTAAAAACATATCAAAGTCTTGCTTTATCTAGGATTCCAAATAGGTAATAATTTAAATTTCTTTGCTATGTATATATATATATATATATATATATATATATATATATATATATATATATATATATATATATATATAATATTAGAGAGATTAAACCCAAAGCTCTACTCAGTGCATAAAATTTATGTTCCATGTTTGGATAAAATTGATAATTAAAGGGTAAATTTAAAAAAATTTTATATAGCACCGGTATGGAAAAAATAACTTCATATGGATCTGCTGCCTTGGCTTTACAATTAACCTAGAGAAAAAAAATCTTAATTTTCATCACTGCAAAAGCATTTTCCCATACTAATAACTATTACTTTCAAAACAAGATCAACAGCTGAAACAAACATCTTGGCAGCCTTCGACCTCTGCATCTAAGATTCGAAGCCACTGCACACAAGACAGAAGTCCTAAAAATTTCCCAAAGTGCAACTCTTCAAAACAACACCATCCTGTGCTTCTCTAACTTTGAATATCCATGCAACAAAGATGCTTTACATCTAATTATCAGATGTTATCAAACTAAAATCTTCATTCTGCCAAAAGTGTCATCTAATCAAGCCACACAGTTTAGCAACAAGAGTTAATATTTACACCTACAGGTTGCACTTAGATAATCAAACAGAAGCAACATTTTTAGTTCTTAAGACTTCAATCGGTAGCATCTACATCTCATAAAATTACACAAGGATAATTCAGTCTTCCAGGCAGAGGCCCTAGCTATAAAAGAATCACTGCTTTATTCAATCCAGAATAATTTAGAATGTGTTACAATCTGGACAGACAGTTTATCTTCCCTACTAGCGTTAAATCTTCCGTTATACTAATCCTTAATAGTAAAATCCAGTCAAAATTTAATTTTCCAAAATCAGAATTTAAGCATCCAGCTAAGTTTCATGTTAGAGGAAAGATTCATAAATTCTTTGAGAGTGTTAGTCCAACAACATAATGATCAGTTGCACACCATAAGAATATTTCAGGATTCTACATCGCATCTTCACTCTTGATTATTATGTTAATTTTTAAGGCTTGTATCAATTAAAATTTGTTTAGTCTGGTGAATGTGCATGAGTTAGAAGAGTGATTGGGTGGTTGGTTGGTTGGGTTTATGGCGCAAGGTGAGTGATTGGGTGAAATTAAGGAAGTGGTACATAATAAGATTCAGTGCATCAATATCAGATATGCATATCAATATTAATATATGTATACATCAATATCAATATGTATATTCATTTTATAGGACCCGGATATACATTTGTTAAAATACATATGTTAAAGAAGATATGAATAAACAGAGAGAAAAGAACAAAACCGTCCTTTAATTTAAAAATAATTTATAAGAGAACAGCTTTGGCCCTAAATCACTGAACATCAAATAAAACAACGTTTTCGAAGAATAATTTTTTGTTGGAATGTTGTGCTCTGCCGTTTATCGCTTAGCATCAAAGCTGACTAATTTAATGAAAATTTAATCAAAATAGAGGTATCTTCATTAATTTAAAGGTTTTCTCAACACAAGTTCGTTTTACTTAAGTTAAATACCATTATTTTCCCTCATATTTAGATTAACTGACGTTTTAAAGACAAAGTTAATTTTACTTTATAATTTTTTGAAGAAAATTCCCTTTTAACTTTTTATGTATATTATTCATTCCATTTTAAATAGATGATTGGGAAATGAAATTTACAATTTTTTAAAAATATGGTATTTAGATATATTTTAGGCAATTAAAGTTGTGAGCTCAATCAAAACTTTTACTTGCATTAAGACTACAATATTCTTTTCTTTGAAATAAACCTTATTTCGTAAACTTTTCTCTAACAATGAATTATCCTGCTAAAAAGTATTTCAATTGAAGCCCTACGGTATCAGATTATTGTATGGGGAATGCTTCTTGGTGAGCATATAATATTAATATTAGATATTTTGATAGTTAATGAAGTTAAATTTTCAATTGTTCTTTGCTTATAAAACAAAAACTGTCAATTGCTAAATGCTTATACTTATTAAATGAAAAAAATAATGAAAGAGACTATTTAGAATTTACTACGTATGTCTCTTTATGCTATTTTAAAAATATGCTAGGTAAACATTTCCTGTTCTTTACATTCATTAACTATCAGGATTCTTCTCCAATTCTTCTTAATTACAGAAACTTTCATCCTAATTATATTTAAGGATGATAAAAACTATATCTACAATGACAAAAAGCTGGATTTTGTTAATCCTGTTTATTTGAATTTTGAAACTAGCAAATAATTAAAATGCATTTTAAAAACAGTAGGCTGACAAAAAAGAAAAAAGAATTTTTAAAATTCAGAGTATGATTAATTGAATTTCCTGTGCAAGGTTTTAGTTAAATTAGTTGTGACTTCCATTTTACATAATATTTTTTTTATATTTTTGGTAATTGTCTTAGTCATTTCAATGAAGTTCAGTTTTTTTTCTCAACAAACTAAATTGAACAACTAAATTTTTTTCTCAACAAACTAAGCAAAATAAGTGATAAGGTGTCGTTTCATCATCATTAATACAATTTTACTGATAGTCATTATTAGAAAGCAGAAAAAGAGACAAAAAATGATACGCTACTACGATGTTCAGTTCTGTCTACTGTTTCTCAGTTTTAAATAAGGATTTGAGGAACACATGAATGCATACCAAACACCACGGGTTAAGTTGTATTTACCATACGTTGTAAGTATTGTTTAATCCACAGAAAAAGAACTTCTGAGAATTGCAATTTCTCGTGGCACACATACATATTTATTGGCATTAACCCTGGACTCTTACAACTAATTAAAAAGTCACAAGTGTCATCCACATTATTCACCAACTAATTCTGAATCACAGTTAAATAACGTAGATATCTACACTAATATAACACAGTAAATCTAATTTCATTTGATGGTCTTTAATTAGGTCAAAAAATCTAATACCCATGTGTGTGTGTGATTCTCAATACAAAACTAATAATTATACTGTGAGATATTAGGTGATCATCTTATCCAGAACACAGACAAATATTCTTGACATTGGTATTTTGAAGAGAATTGGTAACAAATCAATAAGTTCCTTGCGGCTCACTGCATGAGCCACAAGCACACAAATCCCCCAAAATAAATCTGAAAGGAGTCTGAATAAAGAACTAAAGCTCAAAGACTTGTTATATATACTTCATCATCAATGCATTACTCCATACATCGGTATTCGTAAGTAGAATCATTTCACTACCCTTTTTCAATGTTGTTATAATTGCAATTAGAGAAG